>QLSR01001476.1:2319632-2405645 GCA_031780015.1 Citrullus colocynthis
TCCCCCCCCCCCACCCCCCCACCCACCCACCCACACACACACACACACAGATCCTTTATTTTTTTTTATTAATTATATTGAAAACTTTGATTCCTGGTCTGGTGTGTGCTTGAAGGACTTTTTGATTACTTCCTTGCCTTGTAAGTCAGTATCTATTTACTTAATTTATCAATTAAGCTGTTAAGCTACAAGCTCAACTGGGAACTCTTGGATGCTAACATCTTTCTGTAATCATTGGGATGGGCCTATTTATTGGATTGTAAGTTGTAATCTTACTTTGGCACTTCCCCCCACCAGCTGAAGTGATGTAGTAAATGCTATGTCTGAATTGCAATGTTGTCTAGACTTTTCATACTTGTCCATCTTCAACGTCTGTGTAGGTGCATTGGAGTTGGCTTCAGCGGGTGTTTCTATAAATATATTTAACTACATATCAAAAGTTTTCAATATACCTCTTCTGAGTGTAACTACTTCTTTTGTTGCTGAGGATATTTCGAAGCATGCAATTGAAGATCCTTCATCAGGTTCTTTTGGTCTTTGGCTTGCACAAACTTTTTTCATAGAGTGCTATAATTAAAGGTTATGACATCTAACACCAAATTCATTTTTCATGTAAGTAGATTCCTTAGAAGGCTGTACTGAGGGAAAACTAGTTGCACCCTTGTCTGAGAGAAAGCAGCTGTCTTCAGTTTCTACAGCTCTATTGTTGGCTGTTGGGATTGGACTTTTTGAGGCTTTAGCGTTGTATTTTGGATCTGGAGTGTTTCTTAATATCATGGGCATTTCTTCAGTAAGTTAAATTGGATACTAGTTAAGTGATGCTTTGATTGGCTGTATGGATTTGGATTTACATTTACATTTTCACTTACATATGCTCCCTCAATTATGTTATAGACATGTACCTCTGAGATTCTTTTATCCTTATAATCTTTTGAATATATTGGTTTATTTTGTTAACAGGAGTCGTCCTTGCACATTACAGCCCAACAATTTCTTTCACTTCGAGCCCTTGGTGCTCCTGCTGTTGTTCTTTATTTAACTCTTCAAGGAGTTTTCCGGGGTTTTAAGGATACCAAAACTCCTGTTCTTTGTCTAGGCACGCATCTAGTCATGAAACCTAGAATTATATTAATGGTGGAATTTATTTTTGAAGCAATCTCTCTTTTCATTGTCTTTCTGCACCTTCCTGCTTAATTTTATTCTACATTTGCAGGAATTGGAAATTTGTTAGCTGTCTGTCTTTTTCCAATATTGATTTATTATTTTCAATTGGGTGCAACTGGAGCAGCAATTTCTACTGTTGTATCTCAGTATGTTTACTTCTAATTGATCTTCTTCCTTATTTTTTTTAATCATACCCTCCAAACTTATCAAGTCTATGTTTCAGATATGTTATTGCCTTTTTGATGTTATGGTTTCTCAATAAAAGAGCTGTACTATTGCCGCCAAAGTTTGGTGCATTGCAATTTGGTGTATACATGAAATCTGGTACTATTAGAATTCTTATCTTCTTTTACTCATATCTTTACTAGTGTCATGTTACTGGGATTATTCTTTTCATTGTACTTAAGTCATAAAGCAATGTCCATCACTGGCTTCAGTTTCCTTATCTTTACTACTAGCAACATACTATTTAGAAGAGAGGTCTGATGCAAACTTGTGAGAAGGATTTAAAAAAATGGTACAAACATGAGATTGTGGTCTGAAGCATCAATTGGCATCACTTCATAGCAATTGGTATAATCAAACTCTGAAACCATAGAATAGAATAAAAAGCCACTGATTAGAATTTGATTATCTATCTTTAATTTTATTTTGTAGAATGTTCAACCCTTGAAAGTTTTCATTTACATCTCTTAAACTTCCAAACAGTAGGAAGCCTCCAAATAGTAGTACATATCACATTATTCAAAATAAAAAGAAGCTGGGAACGATGCAATTGGATCATTGCTGCATTTAAGGAAAATGTTCAAATAAACTTTATGATGCATTTATGGTCCTTTTGGCTTTGTTATGTGATCAAGTTCTCCCACTCATTAATAATTAATAAAAGATGATCCGGCTATTAGGTGGTTTTCTTCTTGGAAGGACTCTTTCTGTTCTAACGACTATGACGTTGGGTACATCAATGGCTGCACGTCAAGGTGCAGTGGCTATGGCTGCACACCAAATATGTATGCAAGTATGGTTGGCAGTATCTCTTCTTACTGATGCACTTGCTGCTTCAAGTCAGGTACACACTTTTTCCCCTTTTAGCTCATTCTCTTTATCACAAGTCCTGATAGCCCTCCCTCTCTCTCTATAACTAATATGGTTCCTTTTTAACTTCAATTGCTACTCCTAGTCGGAGATTCTCTGATCTCTTTCTTGGTATTTTGCTAACAAGAAGTATGTCTTTCTGTCTAGACATTCATTATTGATGCCCTTATCTTCCAGTTATCTTTTCTATCACCTATGACTCAATAAACTATCATATTTTTATTAGAAAGTTCATTGTATTTGTTAAGAGCGTGCAAGCTAAGTGTGCATTCTTCTGTGCTGAAGTGCAAGGTTAGAACCTGAAAATCTCAATCCTTATATTAAAATATAGTACAAAATATGGTTGCTGAAGTAGTGAAGTCCCAGTTTTTTTGTGCCTTATCATATCTTCTTCAAATCATGGTTTAAAACTTTTTCCTCATTAAATGACTAGTAATAATTACCTCGCCTTAACTTTATTGTTTCTCTGATCCTGGAATTTTATATCTTGATAGGCTATGATTGCAAGCTCTGTATCAAAAGGTGATTACAAGACTGCAAAGGAAGTAACTGGCTTAGCATTAAAGGTAGGAATTCATGTGTGGACTTTGAATTTCTACACTCTGTCTTCTTTTATTTCATTTTTGCTTTATTATTAACTTTTTGTTAGGATGATGTGAAGTCTTTGGGCTAGATATGATTCTAGAAATAGATATGGAGTTCTATATTAATTTGCCTATACCGTACAGGTAGGATTGCTCACAGGTACCATATTATTTGCAATTCTTGGGGCATCTTTTCGTTCTCTTGCCACCTTGTTCACTAAGGATGCGGACGTTTTAGGAATTGTCAGAACTGGAGTCTTGGTAAGATACAATTCTGTTGTGGTGAATTTTTCATGTTGCTGTGAGGAGTTGTGTGGCCTTTTACTTAATGCTTTCATGAAACTTCACAGTTTGTTAGTGCAACTCAACCTTTGAATTCTCTGGCGTTTGTTTTTGATGGTCTGCACTATGGTGTTTCAGACTTCCGATATGCTGCTTTCTCAATGGTAAACAGTTTATTTATTTAATCTGTTCCTTTAATTGAAATTGGGTTAAATTATAAAAAATACACCTGAAGTCATTTGTTTAAAAAATATTCCTATTCTTGAAAAGTTGCATTTTTTTTTTCTTTTTTTTTTTTCGGTTTGGAAGGAGGGAGAAATGGGAAAGATGGAGAGAGAAGGCAAAGTTGCAAACTCTAATTGTCCAAACCCTAGAATTTTCTTCAAAAGTTGCTTTTCCATCCACGCCTTTGGAGTAGAAATTTATTAGAGATTTGATTGGAAATTGTTACTTAGAATTATATGGCAGTGACAAAATTCGAATGGTCATCCTTTCTTGGTCACTGACACACCATTAGAACTTCTATCTAAAATTTTAAAGAAGATTGAGGTAACATTGCAATTTTTGAAAGAATAAGTGTTTTTAAACAAAGGGTGTATTTTTATTTTGTTTTACAATTTAGCCTTGAATTATGACTGAGACATTCTCTATAGAAGATGTGACTCGGTTGATTTTGTTAATTATATGTAGATGGCGGTTGGGGCTGTCACTTCTTCAATTTTGCTATATGCTCCTTCTGTTTTGGGTCTTCGTGGGCTGTGGTTGGGCTTGTCTCTCTTTATGGGCCTGCGTACTGCAGCTGGCTTTTTCAGGTAGAATCTCACACTTACTTTCATTGTTAATCAATCCTCAACTTAGTGATTATTAGAGCGAGACACACTAAAATTCCATATCCCTTAAAGAGCTCAGGCACGAAAGGTGATTTTTTTTTTTTTTTAATGAATAATTAGATAACGAAAAATTTAAAAACTAAAGGATAAATTGCAAAAACTACCTCTAAAATATACTAGTGTTAAAATTGGACTCTCAAACATATATTATTGTCGAAATTGTATAACTTTGAGAGTTCAATTTTTATCATTTAAGGGTCTAATTTTTACCATTATTGTAGAGGGTCAAATTTTAACATTGTAAGTTCAAGAGTTTAATTTTTCCCATTGAAAGTTTGAAGGTGTAATTACAATTGTTACCATATTTTAAGAGTGGTTTTTGCAGTTTGCCCAAAATTAAAATTTTGCCAAAAATTTGTTTCATGAATTGATGGCTTTTCCAGATTTCCATGATGTAAGCAAGGGCTTTTGATTAATATTTCATAATTTTACTGAAAACTCCTGTGAGGTGCTGAGACTCATAAGGTCAAAGGGAGGCGTTCTTGTTAGCCATTTTAGGCACGCTATTAGAAACATGAAACAAGTGGGTCTTCTTTTCTCTCGTCGGGTCTAGCTCGACATTAATGTATCGATCAAAATACCAAAAGAGACGAAGAGTGTTGAAGTTGTCGATCGGGACCTCTGCTTTTCATGTAATTCTCTGCTGAAGTTTATGACTGCGTCTTTTGTTTGATTATGCAGATTGCTTTCCAGAAATGGTCCATGGTGGTTCCTGCACAGTAATCTCCAAAATACCAAGGTTCGCACATGCCCATAGCTCTCTTAAGTACAGTTTCAAATTTTCTTATATGTCACCGTAAAACTTTTACTTTTTGCATAAGGTCCTCAATTCTGTCCTTGTAATTTCTCATTTTGTTGTTCATTCTCCAAAATTTTACATCAATAAATGATAGGTCTTTTATAATTGCTGAAGAATCTGCTTACGTGTGGAAAACGTAATCTCAATTAACATTGGGTCAAGTTTACTTTGACTTTTCATTATTTCATAGAAGAAAGAGAACTTGATATTGAGGAAAAAGGATTTCAAATTGGCTACAACTTTTTTTTATAATCAATCTAACATGGACAACCGTCACTTAGGGGAGTTATTTGGAGGAAATCATCAAGGTAGAGTACAATACGCTTCAACTCTTCGCGTACACGAATAAAAAAGCCTTCATGAACATGACCCACCTTATGTAAAATATTAGTTAAGGTAGCCACTTCCACAAAGGATCATCAAAAGTAGTTTTAGAAAATCTAACAAATAAATATATATATAAAATATAAATGGGAGAAAGTAGAAAACTTTTACATTTCCTTTTTGCCATTACAGTTTCAGGAAATGACTTGCTTTTTCATCTTTTGAGCATGAATTGAGCATGAATTTTCATTTGGTATTTATTAAGTGGTGTTAGAAAAATGGAAGAGCAAACTTATGTCAATGATACACAATTATTGGATGCAAGTATCATTTTTGAATGAATGTAATACATGTATAAAAATGTGACTCTTTGAGTTTAGATTATACATGTGACTATTTGAGTTTAGATTATACATGTGACTATTTGAGTTTAGATGCATGTTGATAGTTTAAAGGGCGCGATTTTTCGAGTTTAGGTGTCTATCGATTGTTTATATAGGTAATTACATCGAATTGAATGTATTCATTAATGTATGTGTGTGATCCATATAAAAAGGCAACCTATCGAGTTTAGGTATTCGCTGAAAAAATGCATTAATATATGGGTGTGATCCATATAAAAGGCAACTTATCGAGTTTCGGTATTCGTTGAAAAAATGTGAGAACAATAAGGATTGTCCTTCATATATTTATTATATGCAAAGTGTTAAATTTAGGGTGCCAGCTTAAAATTAAGAGGGAAAATAAAAGAATCTATGATCGAACATGGTCAGCTAAAAATACATTTTTTTCTCCCCACTTTTTCACTTTCTTTCTAGTTTGACGGAAATACATTCCTACTTTCACGGAAATACAGGACTGACAAATATGGTCAGCCAATTGACATTCTCAGTCATCCAAAGACCAGTGAAAACCGACCAATAAAAACTGAAATGCCGGTGGTCAGTGGCAGTTTCCAGCCAAAATCAACGTTAACCGATCGATGCACACTCTACCATTATGATATATGCACGTGTGCACAAATTGCCTCCATAGCATTCCCATTCTTATTCTAATAGATTAGAATTAAATTCAAATGACACGACTAGAGGCCAAGGTTGGCAAAACTTCCCCGCAGGGACTAGGTCCCCAACCCATTTGGGGCACCCAATCTCTTGTTTGATCAGGTATGGGGTCAAATGAGACATTTAAATCGAACCTCCAATTGGGGGTGGGAGGGGATCCCAGTCCCCACAACACCCCGAATAATTTGTTAAAATATATATAGGGTTCTTTTCGTATTAGTGAGTTAGTGTTATATTTTAAAATTTGAATTTCATAGTATATTAACTTCAATTTTTTAAAATTAAATTTACAATAAAAATACCAAACTATTTTTTTTATTATTAATTTAAATAAATAGAACAATTGTAATACCAACTTACATAAAATATTGACAATGTCAATATAATACCAGAATTCAGTGATTCCTTGACCCCGAATCCCCAAAACGGATAGAGATGTAAATAGAGATGACCCATGAGTATTAAATGCAAGATGGAAGTTTCCATCAATACCAGCAGACCCAAAACGGATACCAGATTTCAATATAAATACCAGAATCCATTGCATAGAGATGTCAATTGATCGGCAATGTCAAAAAGTAAATTGCATGGAACACGAGCAGGTCCATGAGTATTAAAATCATAGTTCATCTCTATGCAAGTTAAAAAATGAAGCTACCTATTCAAATTTCAATCAATAATTCTCTTTATTGCTAGCTGATAACTAACTATTTAGAAGGCAAAATACTGAAAGGGATAGACGAATTCAGATCGATGACGATTTCTAAGTTTCATGTGATTCTTTGCATGGGGGGTCGCTTCCATTATTGCTTTTAATGCGTCCTCAACACAAGAATGTAAGCAAATAGTGGACTGGTGTGGGATTTAATCATCCAATCATCCAAATATATAAATATAATGCATGTTCTATTATGCACTTGTCCTAAACAAAATAATGTGTGAACTAGAAATGTTATACAAAATGCAGGTACTAAAAAGCAAAGAAAGCTTAATATATCTGTGCAAGACATACCAAAATGTTGACTTGCTGTACTCAGATGGTTTGATTCCTCCAAGTTGCAGACAGCAAAATTGGTTCTGTCAGACAGGATTTGCTCATCAGATCCTATAGGCTCTACTTCTGCTCCAAATCGACCAAATCGAGCAATCTGACAATGGGTATAAAGACATCCCAAGAGACTCAAAGGTGATCAACTTGGGATTATGTAGGCTGGTCTATGATCAAGTATACATCAATTGTAACTTTAGTGTTCTATGTGCCAGATTAAGAATTTTACCTCTGAATATTTCTTCAATCAAAAAATGACTCCAAGATGCTTTACAATAAGGATATGCACTAATTTATTTGGAAGATACAGCAGCACTGCCCAACCCCATTTTCTGCCCCAACAGCATAAGCTGCTCTACAAACTCCTCTCCAGTTAGAATTTCTGTCGTACCATATACAACATGCTTGGGAGCCTGCTGACGAAGGGAAAGTTCCTGCAAACTTGCATACTCTACGTAATTGCCCCCTCCGATCATAAATATGATCGCTTCCTTGAACGGTCCTTTTAAATGGCTGCTGCTCCTTCCAGCACTTGACCTTTGAATGCGTGGATCAAGCACGAGATAAGAATCTATTTCAGGATTTGGTTTTCCCTCCATTAAAGCCTCCACAGTCCTTGTTAATGCTAGTTGCCTATCAGTAGATAATAGATTTTTTACACCAGCAGTCACAGCACTAATTGATTGTCCATATAGCTTTTCAGCCCAATTGACAATGTTGCCTCTGCTAGCAGCAGTTGCAGATGCAAAAGACACATTCAATGACTTTATCTTCTTTACATACTGAAATGCACTGGTATCGATTTCCAACTCCTTCAGGACCTCTTCGACTGCTTCAACCTCTGATTGATTAATGCTTTCAGAAGAGATTAGATACATGATAGCAAACCGAAGCTTGTCCATCTTAGTCCCTTTACCTCTAAGCATGCTGAGAAGCTCACTCCGATCAGTGCCACCTCTTGACATTATTTCACTCTCCTTTTTCGCATATGAATCAAGGGACCTTTCCTTAATCTCACCAAGCAACACAGTAGCAATATTTGTGTGCTTGTCGATGAGTTGCTTCCGCTCAGTCAACTCGGGCAACGAGTTCACAGCTTTCATCAAATGCCTAGTGTTACCTATCATATCTGCTCCATCAAACTCAGTCTCAGTAGCTCCACCAGTCTTCCGATTAACCTCATCAACATCCTTCTTGTATTTGTTCAACTGTGTCTCAATCTCAACTGCAACTTCTGGGAACTCCAAGGATCCATTCGCTAACCAAAATGGATCCGAACTATTCAACTCATAATTCATTCCACCCTTTTCGCTCTTCACACTCAACCCATTCAGTTTAAGCCCAAGAACATCATGCACCAAAGGTCTGTATCTAAAATCATGCTGTATTCCAACAGATAACTCAAAATTACGATCAAATATACACAGCATCGGGCGCTGAAAGGAGCTCATAAACCCCCCACCTTCAGAGAACAAGTTGTTCTTGGATAATAAGTGATCCCTTAACCTTTGATCCAGCGCCATGGCAACCATCTCAGCAGGACCCCCTCGTGGGCACCTAATAATCGGAACTACAGCAAGTGTAGCCAAGACACAGAACAACCCACCAACAATCTTCTCTACTATCTCTTCAATCTCACGATCCCCTGCCGAAGGATCATTCACTTGCACATAGCTATACTTCTGAGCCAACGAAAACAAATTATCTTCCAGAGTAACAAATTCCAAATACTGATCATGCACCTTAGAAATCCGTTGAATTGAATCCGATTTCAACGCTTCAGATGCGAGATCCTCGAGCAGCGGGCGAGGGACGGAGGATGAGAAGTTGAGGAAGAAGCTATCATACAAAGAACGGGAAGCATCAGCAACGATCCGGTCGATATTATGCTTAGTGGGTTGAACAAAGTAAACAGCAGGTACATCATGGACAGGCTTACGGTCCTTGTCAATAAGGAAGTAAAGAGTAACGCCATGTTTGCGCAAGTCCTTGACATGAATTAATGGAGAAAGGAGGTTTCGACAGAAGCTGTCGTAGATCAAAATCTTGTAAACCTCTTCGTTGGCCGTACCCGTTGGAGTAACAGGCTGGTTCAGATTCAACATACGAATAATGCTTTCTGCGAGAAAATCATATGAAATTAGTTCAAAGGACGTCGGAGAAATGGAAATCTGGAATATCGAGGGGTCTATGTGTATGATCGATTAGCGGCGACAGTGACTGAAGGAAGAAGAAGAAGAAGAAGAAGAAAAGGGCTTACCAGTCTGCTTTTGGCGGAGATTGAGAGCCATAGATGAGGAATCCGATCAGATTTCGGTGAAGAAAGAATGAGGAGTTAGGGATATGGAGTCGGCCGACGACGGCGAAGGCGAAAGAGACGGTGGTTTCCTCACCGTTCGTCTATAGTCTCTGTCTCTCTATCGAAGACCTCCTAAAGCCAACAAAAGGGGGCAGCTTAAATAAAACGTATTTTGGGAATTATCTTTACTCAAATATCTAATTACTACTTCTTAGTTGATTTTTTTAATATTTTATTTTCGAGAGATGTCCATTTTTTCTATGGAAAACAAATCGCTTGTGACCTGTCCCGAGATTTCACATTTTTTCTATGAATGGGAGTGGCGAGGAAAGATTCTGCTCGACATAAATGGAGACAACCTCTTTTTTCTCTATTTATTGTAATAATGTAATGTTATGTTATTATTATTATATGAATATTTATATTTAAATTTCCAAGTTTTATGAATTAATAGTTAAGATACAATTTAGATTATATATGTGAATAATTTGATTGGTAATTATTTTTTTCTACTAGAAAAGTTGTGTAATTTCTTTTTAAATTCAAATTGTCTATGTAAAACTAGTCATTTTAAAAATGTCGTGAGAAACTTAACTATTCAATGAAAATTTGTCTATAGTATTGATTTCAAGTTAATTGGACAATGAAATGGGGAGCAGGGATAAAGAAGTCATCTCCAGCCCCGCCTTGCCCCGTGGACTTCTCTGGGGATGCATGATGATGAGCATAGTGCATCCAAATATTGGTTATGTTAAATTATAAAAATAGCTCTTAATTATGGAGTTGTTTTAATTATATCTCCAAACTTTTAAAAGTTTCATTTTAGCTATTTTAGCTATTGAAATTGAAGTTTGTTTCAAAACAACTTTTATATATTTTTGTTGATAAATTCATAGACAAAAATTTTGTATTCAATATTGATTCAACTCTAGACCCCCAATTTTCTCTTCTTTCATTAGTTTTTTTTTTTTTTTTTCTCTAACTTTAGTCTCCAAAATTCATGGATATGTTTTAGACTTGTTCATTTAAGCAAATACATAAACAAACATAACCTTTTTGTGAATGAATTTAACAAAAAAATCCTTTGAGGATTGTTTTGGAAAAAAGAAAAAAAAAATTAAACTTCAAATCACTTTTCAAAGCTCGGGGATATAATTGCAAACGACCATATAATGTAGGATATTTTAAAATAATTTCACAATAATACATGAGGATGTCAAACGACATCCTTTCAATTCAATGCCACTCCAACAGAACTTCATGTCGACTTCACTTAGATTAATAACCATTTAAAAAAATAATAATAATAACAAAGTTAAAAATACTACTTCCGCGAAGTTGTACTTTTTTTTAGAAATTTTTAGAAATGTTTAAAAATCCCTTATAATAATAATTATTTAAGTTTTAAAAATTATATTTATTTTTCTACCATTTCATTTGTCTATCTTTCATAAAATAAACATTTTAATTCCTAGCCAACAAAAGATAACAAAAGTTCTTTAAAAACTATATAATTTTTTTCAATTTTCAAAATTTGCGTCAATTTTGAAATCACTCCTATAAGACCGACAATAAAATAAAACAAAATTAATAGGCAAAAAAATATTATTTGTAAGCCATCTTAAGTTTAAAAAACTAATAACTAGTCTTAGACTTAGTTTCATAACCATTTGATTTTTTAATGAAAGCATAAATATAATTATACATCTAAGTTGGATCATGCTAAAATCATTCATCATCAAAGGCCTAAGAAAACTAGATTTTTCAAAAGGAGTGTTAGAAAAAAAAAAATTATCAATTTCCCTTCAAGTTATACAAGGTTACTACATAAACTAAAAGTACTTTCATCCAAAAAAAAATGCTTAGTGGGTGATATGACTTGTTTCCGCAAAGTGCAAACAATATCAACTTTTCCTGTTTATAACTAGACCCTGTATTCTATAAGATAATCAGTCTCCTCCAAAAGCATAATTCAGATCAGACATTCCAATGAATCTTCTTCACTGCATGAACCCAGGAGCATACTACTATTAAGAATGTTAAAAACATTTAATTGATAAGATTTTAACAAATCTCTGTACTAATATATATATATATATATGTCCACCCCACAAATAAATTATGCAAAATATCCCAATCCTGATTTATCATATCCATCTATTTACAAGAATGGCAAGCCCATACATGGTTTGTAATCATGATACACTAACCCATCATAGAATCATTCAATCCACTGTGCACCAAAAAGATTACCTTAGCATCTGGTTTCACAAATCATAGCAGGAGTTTTCTATAGGAATCTTCCCTTCATTGCCATGCCACACTACATTTGGAGAAGCTTCACAAATTCAGGCATAACTCAATACTCATCTTTCATCTATTAGGACTCCACTTGATAAGTGAACCACAACCATCCCTCTTCTTCTTGATTTGATTATAAAGAGAGAGTATTACCTATTCTTTACTAGTCTTTAGTGATCCACCGGCGGCCCCCGACTTGGTACTTGCCATAACCGTAATCGCTGCTGCTTTCTCCGCCACTTTCTGCACTTATATAACCGGATTTACGACGGTTCTTCTTTTCCCTTACAACCCCACTATCACTAAAGCTCCCATTCAGAAGGGGATCATCAATTCCTCGAATGACTTTTCGTGTGGGAGACGTAATACAACTGTCATCCTTGGTTCTTCTTTTATCCTTGTCACGTTTCTTCATGTTTTGGGAGAGCTTCTGTAGTTTTTCATTGAACTTTGTTATTCCTTTTTCCACAGGTTCAACTGCTTGGTTTACTGTGAATTTCAGGTCGCTCACAATCTGTAAGCAAGTTCAAAAGGTCGTTTAAGGTAGTAGAAATTACTAGAGTTACTAAAGAAACATAAGAATAAGAAAGGCCCGATGTATTTATTTTCAAATGTAAACCTACTTGACTTTTTCGTGTAACACTCGGTTGACTTCCAAAGGCACTTTGGCCCCCAAGAAGTAGTTATTATGGTTAATGGAAAATGAGTAAATGTACGTTCCATAGTGCTTACTTTAAAATAGTTTCCCATGTTTATCTACTTTCTCGTGAGAGTATATATGTACACACGTACATATATATAGTTTTTGTTTGCATGTATGTAACAAACTATTGTGCCAAGTTACCTTAAGAAGCAAAAAACCATCACAAGACATTAATCCCAATCAATTAGATAAGTCAAGAATGTAATATATAGAGTGAAGGGGATAACTTACATAGCCCCCACCACCAACAAAAACATCTCGGACACTCTCTTTGATTGTCATTCCCATCTTGGGGTCTTGGTCTTCAAGGTCAGGCTGGGGTAGGCGTAACTTTGTAGGACGCTCACTGTCCTTGACCTCATCTGGATCTAAAGGACAGTCGACAGATGCATAATCGCCAAGAACAGAAACACTTCCAGGATAACGGTCCCCCATAAGTTCATAAGGTTTTGCAGGAAATACATACAAGTGAATCACAGAAGCAACGGCCATCTGTGCTGGATGAATTTATAGATGTGTTAAAATTCAGTCTTGTGAATACGAACACCAATAATGCAGATGACGCTTTTGGAATGAATAAAGAAGAAGATGAATCAATAGAAGAAAAGGAAGAATACATCTGTTAATTTCTTATTAACAAAAACCAGTTTTCACTACAATTAATCACACCAAGCTGCGTTCTTTAAAAGCATAGAAATGAAACGGTTGCCAAAAAAAAGAAAAGGATATTTCATAAAACAAGAATGAGAAACATAAGAGACAAAATGGTGTTCTATTAAATGAGAAAAGAAAAGAACGTTCACAACTGTTTGAATCTTCAGATGAAGTCATTAGCACAACAGATAAAATGTAAAAGGAAATGAGAAAAAAACAATTCAGTCAAATTCTAATACAAGTGGTTGCTTTTATAAGTACATAGAAATCAAGATATAATAAACTGCAGGATGCCAATGGCCAATATAGCATCACCATCATCACAATTCTTCCGCTGTTAAATGAACAAGCTCAATCAGCTAAACCTGTAAAGGTCTCTATACCATGGTATGTATAAAAGTAAATGAAACTCAACTATTGATTTCAAAAGTTTGTTCCTGTATCAAGTTTCAACAATTAAGTATACAATTGGGCATAACAAAGGTAGAATAAACTCGAATTCTACTTGTCGTCTTATCCATCCAAGAAGAGTAAAACAAAAAGGAAAGAAGAAAGGGAACCACATTAAAGGGTAATGTGACTTCTGAAAACGAGTTGAGATTATTAGCCAAGTCTGACAAAAGTTGCTTAATCAATGGTGCCACCATTCATAGATTAGATCTGAAACAGTTGGGGGAAAAAAAAAGATGCAGGAGGAAGAAACGGCTACCTCTATACAAATGATGAAATCTTGGACACTTGACTTAAACTGTAACCCTTGGGCTACAGGACTCCTGAACAAATCGAAGGCAGATAGGAGAGCAATTCCAACACCTTGCCACCAAGTCAAAAATACTATAGATTTAAACATCAAAAATTTGGCCAATGGCTTTATATGTACCAATTCATCCTTTGTGACTGTATAGAACTGAATCAGGCAGTATAGTGCCCATGATTGACTGAAATTTAAAACCACTGCCATATAAGGATACCTACACAAAATAAATGCTAAAACCATCAACCGAAAATTTCAGCTGTAAGATCTCCAATATCTTTCAGTCATTTTTTCAAACCAACAATAGTCAGATGCAATTATAGTTATCTACTTAAGCACTCCTCACATGGACATTATCCATTAATTGAGATTTAATTCAGCTAAATCAAAACATAACCAGTCTAGAAACTAACAGGAAAAAGAGAGACTAGAAAAATAAAGAACCTTCAACATGAAAGATCATGAAGAAAGATATGTCAACATGACAGATCAATAGCAATAAATTCCAGACACACACGTACAATTGACAGATGGATCACATCAAGGACGTTATTGTGAAAAAGCCAGAACATACACATTTCAAAGAGCATAACAATATACATGCAATCATCCAATACCATGTAAAAATCAAAATTAAAAAGAAAACCCATCACATGAATACATAAAACAAATTCAACACTTGACATAAAGCTAGTCCAATATCAAGGAGAGTAAGCAACGACAGAGTACTTGAAAATTTTGGTTTACCCGCATTTGAAATTAAAGTCTCCTTCACAATAAACGCCAAAGTCCTCAAGAACTACAGCTAAAATAGAAGTGAGGGACTTTATCATCATCTGCCAAAGAAAATCCATTAGTCTTCTTCAATCATATTAAAAGGCATAAGATACCAAAGCATCAATGGTCAACGGCAAGCATACATATTGGACGATTCCAATTTTGATAACATGGTAAACCCATCCACCAATTTTCCATGGCTTTAAAAACAGGTTCATAGGGAAAACATGTTTGATGGTTCCCTTTTCTGAGCTATGTTCTAATAAAGGCATCTTAGTATTTGAACGTCCTTCTCTCTCTAGAAATTCAATAGTCCCTTCTTCCCCACCTAGTAAAATCATAAAAAAGAACATAAATAATAAAGGGGTCAGTATATGACTTGGTCCATGTGAAACTGCTAGAAAATTTTAGAACTTTGAAGATAAACAGAAAAAATGAATGGCGAATGGAAAATATAAACTAAAGCTAAGTTCAGACTCCTGCAAAATTAAAACCCATAGCCTCTATCACAATCCAACAATACTTTCAGAAATCTTTTCTAAAGAACGTACCCAAGCAAGCAACCAGGTATCGTCCAAAGCAGTACATTGCGAAGGATTCATAGCAATCACGTAGTATCTCAAGATAAACACTTATTGATGGGTACACCAATGATACAAACTGTTCACAGTAAACAAAGTAAGAGAAAAGGAGAAGGTGCAAAACTCAATACAGAAGGAAAATTATATCCTATTCTTATCAATTCTGATAAATAAAATCAAATATCACTTGCCAATGTTTAAAAATATTATCCAATACCAGCAGAAAATATCATGTTGATTGTAAGTCTAAAAATCAATTAGAACCTTGATTGACAAGTTCACATGTTTTCACAGTTATAGACTGCAAATATATGTAATGCATCCTTAAGAAAAAGTTGAAACTGCTCAAGTCATTATTCTCCTTCCATGCTGAACTCTAAATAGAAATAAGGTTATTATGATATCCACTATGCAGGGAAGAACAAATAGTTGAGTTGGATATTGGAACTTCTTGCTATTTCAACCATAAAGCTTTAGATTGAGGGAGGGCAGATTACTAACACTCAATAAGGCGATAGAAAGAAATAAACAAGAAATTTATCTCAAGTATTTTCCTAGTCATAACAGGAAGCATTCAGTTCAGAACTTACCGATTCTACACCATAAGTTGGGACCATTAGGATAACACCAATCAAAAACTTTTGCTCCTGAGAGATGATAACCAGGAATAATTATACTATTTGAAACAAAAAATTAAAAAAAATTATAAGACAAGGAAGCATCTTCATGAAATAAGAGAACCTCCGGATTCTTATATGCAGAAAGGTGCTCGAACAATAGATATAGTGAAAGGATAAGAGTCAGAATAACAAATGCAGCAGCAGCTAATGTCGCCCATGTTGGAGGTGTGTAGGTCATTGATATGTTGAAACAAGTCAATATCTTCACTTTACAGCTTCAATCTCTGATCTCAATTACCTTATTCAACTTGAAGAAAGGAGTAAAACATTAAACCTGTTAAAATGCACGGACAGTGTTATTAATACACACAACCAAACATCCTCATTTAATCATTGATTAAGAAGAAGGTACCACATCTATCTTTTTGTCTCCACTTCTAATGCTTTAGAAGAATGAAGCGAATTTTACATCGCGAGGTCTATATAGTTTTTGGCTTGAATTTTGGCAATTCTAAACAAAACTCTAAACAATTTAAGACTGACTTCATTGCTAATTGCAACTCCGTAAATACAAGAAGCCTTTCATGATTAAAAAATTATAAATAAAATAATATAAAATAAATAAATAAAAAGAAAAAGAAAAAAAAAAAAATCTAACAAGTTTTAATTCTACTTTATCTGCTTCTTCTAGTTTGTCTAGAAATTATAGCATTGCTCAATTACTCACTAGCCGGGAGGTTCTTTCGCAATCCTGTAATGTGTGTAGATATCTCATCTCCCCCTCTTTTTGTACCTCCCCATTGACAATGAAGTTTTTGTTTCTTAGAAAAATCAAATCAAATCAAATTTGCCATGACACATAGATTCATCAAGGGTATACTTCAAAAAGACTATCTAATGTCAGACAAAGGCTTCATTCGCCTCAACTACTACGATATTACAGGGAAGGATGGAAGGTAGTGAATCGGTTTAGTACGGGGGTAATGACCTGATATAAATTTGTGCTCATTTCACCTGTATAGCCAAAGGGTACCGAAGCCACAACTAATCTCACCGAAGAAGGAAACTGAGTCAACTCCGCAAACCCAAATGGAAGAAAGGCGAGGAGGAGAAATGGAAATCAAAGTTTCAAAAATACTAATGAGATACTGATAAATTTTGGGGAGAACCAGGAATCACGAATCAAACTCTGAATATAATAATAAAACCATTCAAACATTAACGGGAAAGAGGATGATAGCAGCTACTCCCCACCAAAAAGATTGGTGTAGAAAATTAAAAAATCAAAAAAGAAAGAAAATAAATCACCATGACTATCACGAAGAAAACAGAACCACAGAACAACAGAATAGTTAATAAACGACGCCGTAGAGCTTCATCCAACTGATTGGTCAGAAAGACGAAAGAGGGGGATTTCTTACCCGAATCCGGAATAAACCCTAGGGAACTGTGCAGCAGAAGCACGGGGAAGGCACGTGACTTCGGAGTCCCGTGCGTCCCGTCAGCGTCTACTACGACGGTGGGGAAGAAAATTCTCGTCTCTTTCTATCAATTCCTTTCACCATCAAACCTCGAGCGAGCGATCTTCGTCACTCTCGACCAGAATGACACACATCGTCCACCGCTGCGGCGACTCGCCGGCGTTCCTTGAACGGCAGGTCGATTCTTCGATTCGGCGTATCTTATCACGGCGAAATCTTTGCGGCCGTCTTTAGGATCAGAAAGAATGTTCTTGGATTCATCATTTGAAGATTCTCACAAGGATTTTGGAACAGTGTACAGAGAGGTGGGGATGGAAGATACAAATTTGATCTCGCCAGCAAGCGGCGGTGCAACGACTTGCGGCAGCGGCCCGAGGAAATTGCTCTCCCTCCGTGTATTTTTCAATTTTGCACAAAAGTGAATTCTTGAGTTCAGAAAAAAGTTTGTTTGCGGTTCTCTTTTTTTTTTCCAAATTATTTTTATGCTATTTATTTTCAATAATCATTGAATTTTCTTTTTCTTTCTTAGAATATTCCCATTCAAATAAATGAATGTTGATGCATTTTTTGATGCATTTTTTAAATGTGACGGAAATGTTGAGGTCCAATTTATAAATATGGATGAAATTATTATTAATAAAATGTGGAAAATTATAAAAACAAAATTTTTAGAAACATTATTTAAATTGATGAATAGAAATTTTTATTTAATCCAATTAAGATATTTATTACTTATATGGCTAAATTATACAAGATACCTCTCAACTTTATATTTTGTATCAGATACCCTTAAACTTTTAAAAGTTTCAAAAATATCTTTAAACTTCTAAAATGAGTTAAAAAATATGGTTACCGTTAGTTTTGGATAGAAATTGTTAATGTTTTACCAATATATGGACTATAGTAGTCAAACCGAGCATGGCTGAATTCACATATGAATGTGTTAGTAAACACAAGGTATGTGATTCAAATCCCTTTACCCCAGTTGTACTAAAAAAAATATATGGAGTGTATATTAATATTCAAATACCTTTTTTTATTTGACTATTTATCATTTTGGTATGTTTTCCGGAGAGATTTTGATTTTGGGATTTGGTGACATTTTGTAGAATTTTATGTCTTACTCAAAATTTTGGTTGCTCATAAAATTGGTTACCATCAAGAGTAGTTTTTAACCTTTCTTCCCTAAAATCTTAGAGTTATTTTTGCAACAAGGTATTAATATTTTCTGTTCATACACTAACGATGAGAGTATTTTTTAAACTTTTTTTAAGTTTAAGAATATATTTAAAACTTTTGAAGGTTGAGAGGTATTTTTGAAAACAAAACTTTAACGGTCTCTATCTAAAACTAATAGTAATGGTATTTTTAAACTATTTTTAAAAGTTTAAAAATATTTTTAATACTTTTGAAAGTTTAAAATTATTTTTGCACAAAGTACAAAGTTTAAGGGTATTTTTTTTTTTTTAATAATTTAGTCTAATTTTATTATATTCACATTAAAAACATTTTGTCGTTTATTTTTTATTTTTTATATTTCATGAATCTTTTTAAAGATGTGATATTTGATATGGACTCGCCTCTATTAGCATCAAACTCATGAAAATATTAAAATGTCCACAAAAATTTAATACTATGTGTCATGGGACAAACTTTATGAGAGGGAAGATTTGACCTCCTACCCTTAGTGTGTCAATAATAATATATGTTATGAGACAAACTTTGTCAATAATAATATATGTTATGAGACAAACTTTATGTTCGCAGTTTCAGGTTGAACTTGAAATATAGTAATGTAAAATATTTCTAACAATTTTGCCATTTTAAATAAAAAAAAAAAAAAAAAAAATTTTTAAAATTAANGCAGTTTCAGGTTGAACTTGAAATATAGTAATGTAAAATATTTCTAACAATTTTGCCATTTTAAATAAAAAAAAAAAAAAAAAAACTTTTTCAAATTGATAAAAAAAAAAAATTTCAAATTGGTAGCTAGTGATAGACTACTATCATATATCACTGTCTATCGCAAACTTTTATCAATGTCTATCACTGATATATATTTTATAATATACAAAAATAATTCAATAACAAATTTAGTCCCTAAATTTTAAAATGTGTCTATTTGAATTGGTCTCAAAACTTTCCAAATTTTTAAACTTTCAATGACCTAATTTTTTTTTAGGTTAAAAAAAGAACCAAAGAGCCACAAGTTAAAGTTAAAAAGGACTAAAAAGGAAAATACCATTCCAAAACAGTATGACTAAATAACAACATAAAACATGATTTAAACACAAATTTTATCTTTCTCAAATGAAAATTGATATACAAAAGTGGCATAATAACTCGAAAAAAGTTCATAAATAATCTTTATTTATTTATAAATCAACTGACAGAATAATAATAATTGTCTTTCTTTCACATACAAATTAAACTCAGGAATAAAAAATCAATGGCAGATTCTGTCCATTAATTCCAGAAGAAGATAAAAATTGATATGGAGATCTTAGTTTAGAGTCTCAAACTCACCAATTTCATCAAAGAACTAGAGAGAAACAAAAGCCAACAGAAATCAGCATCAAACCTTTTTCTCAAAAATTAAAAAATAAAAAATAAAAAATAAAGACTGCTGCTGATCAAGTTCCAATAAAATTTGAAACATTTAAAATGTATTTACAAGTCTTTTTGGAGGGATGGGTGAAACTGGGGAAGGGAGCAGCAAATTTAATATAGTAATCCATAACATATCCACAAGTCTATATATCTCTATCTCATGGGGAAGAACTTCAATTATTCAGATTCCAAAACATAACCTGTAATGTCTCTCGCATGTGCAGCTGTTTGTGTCTGTAGATCTATAGTTTCACTACTACATGTCTGCATCACAAATTCCAATTTAATTTTGAAAAGAAGGTAGGTATTATCAATTTACTGCCCGAGATTTCCCAGCAGTCGCTCGACAGCGGCATGAACGTTCCCGGAAGTAGCACGTAGAGCTCTGATGTTCTCTTGGGTGTCAAAGAAACCCATCTCTTGGAGCTGTGAGAGTTGAGTTGCGTATAGTTCTTCTGGGGGCACTGCAAAGAAAGTTTATATGATCTTTTAATTATGAGGAAAACTGGGAAAAGACCCCAGCTGGGTGAGCTGCAGCAATAAAAGAAAATAACGTAGCGAGCAGACAATCGAACCGTTGGGATTGTTCGGAACAGCCAACCCACCAGCACCGAGCCCACCAAAGAGGTTCATTAACATCTCCAATCCAGCAGTGCTTGGAACACCTATAACTTATGTGACTTAGAAACATTGGTCATGTGAAAGAAATTGAGGGACATCATAAAAATTATCCATCACCATACCTGCAGCAGCACCTGTTTGAGCAGAATCACTGTAAAACATAGCAAGTGATTAATATGACGTAAAAAGAAAAACTGGTGTGAACAATGAGCGTTATCCATTAGTAATCATACAATTTACGAAGATTAATCGTACTACAATAATATATTGCCAAAGTCCATCAAACTACTAAACAACCAGACAGTTACTATGCCACAGAATTCATTCTGGATGACGTTTGATTATACAAGGAAGAAAAACAGTTTTTGTGTATGATGATGAGTCAACAGAATTCTATATAAAATGTGATCTTGACCGTGGTTTCAACAGCCAATTATTTGAGATACAAAGGTACAACAATGTAAATTAAAGAGATGAATTTGGACTCACTGAGATGATGGCTGCCGATTTAAGGTAGAGAGGAGGCTCTGCTGGATCGATAGCATTTGCTGCAAGTAGGAAATGCAGAAATGAACGAAGAAAATTATAGATGTATTTTAATAGAGAACATAAATTTGTTAATGATATCAATAAGCTCTTATGAACCATCATCACATTACAACGAACACCCATTGGTTCCAAACAATGAAACCAAGATTAGAATATAGATTTTCTCATCGTTTCTTTCCTTTTCTTTTGGGAGCGACTGGGTGGGGGGATGTCTGAGAAGTTGTACCTGCATCATCTCAGGATTAGTTAATTGTCGAACAAACTCTGGATTTTGCATCATCTCTCTTAATTGAGGATTCATATCAACCATACTTCGTAGCTGTGGGTTGAGATTGAGGATCTATAGTTCAAATCAAAGAATGTGGGAATTACAAAACCTTTCAAATGGCATATAACTAATTTAGCAGAAATTAGTATCATATAAGCACAGCACTTGATTCATATACTGAGGGTTGGAGAGTAGGCTCTGCATCATCTGTGAAATAGCTGGGTTTTGCAGAAACTGGTTCAGCTGAGCCGGGTCTGGCACAGCACCAGCAAATCGATCCACATTTGTACGACCAGCCCCTCCTAAAGCCCCAATACCAGGAGCCCTTGCATCACCTGCTGGAGTAGGCTGTGTGGTTGTGGTCTGAATTCCTCCTAAATATTAACATTGAAATATTCCACCATTCAGTAAAGATGAAACGAACCATGTTAAATAGGATGAAGGAAATGGGGAAGTTAAGTTTCCAAATGAATGTTATGAGATTCAAAACACAATGGAATAAGCCAAAAAAAGCTCAGGGGAACTCAAGAAAGATAGAGTCATGCACTTAATTTGGGCACAGAAATATAATAACATAGGTGAAAATAAGGGGGCAGGGGGGAATAACTGAACAGAAACTCAGAAAGTAAATAAACAAGAAACTCAGAAAGTAAATAAACAAGAAATCAGAGTATTGATAAGCAAGAGTACCTTCAAGTAACAACCACATAAAATTATAAATCTTCTATAATGTATAAAGTCAGAGACAGAAGTAAATGATTTCCCATTGTAATTTCATTTGTGCGCAAAAAGAAAAATGTATGTTATGTCATTTGAATGCAGATAGGCATGCTCTAACAAAATAATGGAAGGAATAAATTAGAATTGCCACCAAAATTGTACTTGACTAGTCTTAAAAGGTATAAGTGGCAATGTTTTACCACTAGCACTATTACCCCACGGATTAGGAAGTGGATTTGTATTCGGAGCAGCAGTTCCTGTTGTTTCTGATCCTGTAGTTGAAGAATTATTGGACTCATTCCTCGCTTGTGCGCCCCCTTGGTTTGCCAAGAGAGCAGCAAATGGGTTTGAACTCAAATCATTTCCAGCAGTTCCAGCCATTGTTGTTGCATTTAGAAATGGCTCCTGAACATTTTCATACATCCGCCTCAGCATGTTAAATCCCTCTGGAGAAGATTCGATGTTACTCATTGCTCTGTCAGTGTTTCTCATCATCTCTCTCATGAGTTCAGGATTCCTTGCAGCCTCTAATGTCTGTCGAAGGATTCCAGGGTCATTGAGTATATGAGCAAGCTCTGGGTTCCTGTCAATAATATCCCGCATCTGAGGATTGCTCATAATTAAGGTTCGCATCAAGTCAGGGTTATTCATCAAGTTCTGAATTGCAGGCATGTTCATTATTTCCCTCATCATGTTTGGATTCTGAGTCAACTGTTGTTGCACTTGCTCAAACTCAGGAAGTCCAGCTCCACCCCCACCGAGAGGATTGAAACCCAATCCAGGAAATAATGATGCACCAAGGCCAGCATTTCCAAAAGCACCACTCTCATTAGAACCAACACCTCTTGTGACACCAGGAGCAGCGTCAGAACTTCTACTATTAACATTAGAAGCAGGCGCAGGAGGTGTTGATGAAGCTTGTGCAAAACCACGAACCATGTGAATCGTGTGATCTGCCTGTAAACCTTCAAAAAGAAAAGGCAAAAAGATAAGTAGTCAATTTCAGGTCACAGGAAAGATGGAAAGAAGAAAACATATCCTCAATGCCAATTAGAGCAAAAACTGCCAGAGTGCTAACTGCTAATGAAACAAGGTTAAAGGGAACTTCAAAGCACAAAAGACTCCGAACAGTGGGCACATAATAAGCACAATTTATCAATGTGATGTTTCTTGCAATAATCACAAAATAATAGCAAATGGACTACATTGTATAACTCAGCCAATATTTGCTATGAAAATAGAAACTCTGGCATTAGGAATGGAATGGAAATTGAAAGCTAGCACTTTATATCTTGATATGCTAATAGGACAAATTTTTTAGCTTCATAGGAACAAATATAACTTGAGTGTGCAAGCGCCTCACATTATGTCATACATATTTAATTCTGAAAGAACAAAATAACATAATCACAAGACTTAGAACACAAAGACCAACTTAGGAAAGTCAAGAACAGAGAGGATCATGAAGTACACCAGCGGCTGCAGCTGTTGCACTATACTCAGTACACCTTCCATTAAACTATACTCAGACCCGACAGAATAGGAATATAAAGAATTTACCATCAATTCCCAGTAAAAGGATCTATAGATACTTGGCTTACGCCAAACCCTGTACCAAAAAAGGGAACATTTGAGACAAAGGGGAAAAGAAAAGAATCAAGACAAAGAGCCGACAAGATGCAGGAGGCGATCACAATCCAATCAATCAGGAGAATCCCTTAGGAACAAACGAAAACCAAAACTTGGAAAACAACCCCCAAAAATTCACATTCACATTCACATATCCTTCCAAAGAGAGGAAAAACCCTCAATTATAATAAACAAAGCAAAACGAGAATTACCCACCAAACTTTAGTCCACATACTTCCAGATTAAACAATTCCATATCACATTAAAAAAAGAAAAACAAAAAACAAAAAACAAAAAAAGAAGAACATACCATAACTAACTAAGGTCTGATCGTCCTTTAAGATGCGACCCTTGTAGATCAAGCGCTGTTGATCAGCTGGAATATCACAATTCTGAGCAAGAATTGATTTGAATGTCCCAACCGTGGAATCTAGACTCGTCGTCACCGAAAATTTCGACCCATTAGAACATCGAATGTTAACTGTAACACTAACTCCTCCTTCTTCACCAACGCCATCAACCCGGTGCTCGCTGGAATCACCGTCGGCACCCATATCCGTTTAACGCAGATCGATCAGCAAAAGAAGCTCGAAATAAAAAAAATAAGAAAAAACCTAACACTGACCCTATCCCAGAAGAAACATCGAAAACCCCGAAACGATAACGAAAACCGCAGATTAAAAAGCGAGAAGAAAAAGTATGGACTGAGATAGAATGAGGGGAAAGAAAAATACTGTAACACAAAATGAAATTGATGTATTGACGGTATAAAAAATTAACAGAAAAAGGGGAGAATTGAATGAATTGGAGAAGGCAGTGATGATGAAATCGCGTCAAATGATTATGTGAATTGAGAGATGGATGAAGTGAAAATGGAGCTGAATCGCATATTCCATTTCTTCAATTTCGGGCCTGGATTTGTTCCTTCCAGTCCGACAAGATAGGGTTTTGATCTGTAGGCCTTAGTTTGAATTTCGCCACATATTTTTGGGCCTTCAAGCCCTTAATTAATTAATATTTTTTTATTCGAAATTCAAGAAAAATAGGAAAATTCTGTTTGCCATTTCGTATTTTCCACCTACTTCCACCTCTAAATTTCTTTTTCTAATTTTTTAGATAAATTTTAAAAACTAAAAAAATAGTTTTTAAAAATTTGTTTTTTTTAAATTTTGCTAAGAATTAAACCATCGTACTTAAGAAAGATATTAATCATTAATGTTGAGAAAATAGGTTTAATTTTCAAAAACCAAAAACTAAAAAAGAAATAATTATCAAACGTGGACATTTCAATTTTTGAGTTTTTAATAATAGATGTGCTTGATCCATTAACTTTTAAAATATACTATTTTAGTAGTTTTTAAGAATATGTTTAAAAAATTTTGAAGAATGTTTTTTATTACTTTTAATGTGCACATGACATTTTAAATTAAAAATAATAATTATAGAAGACGAGAGAAGAGGGTGGAACGAGGAGAGAGAAAATATTATTTTTAATTTAAAATGTTATGTCAATAGTTATAATAATAACAATAATAATAATAGAAGAAAAATATTAGGTGCAACCTCCAATCAAAATCAAAATTTGTCATGTAATAAATTTTTCTTATATTTTTTTTAAAATATTTTAATTTTTTATTTGTGTGAGTGATAAAAGCAAAAAATATTTTAATTCTTTATTTGTGTGAGTGATAAAATTAGGAGGTAGATAAGTGCATTTAGAATAAAAATAATTTAATTATTCATCTAAATAATCTTTTTAAGTAAGGATGGGAGGATTTGCACACTTCATGATCATTAGAGCTATACTCGTTCTTGGCAACAATTTGGATAGTAAACATATAATAAATTACAAAATTGCAAGATCAAACTCCACAATACGGTCTGGTACGACAAGTGCTCTGCCACTCCAATAAGTGGGTGTTTGATTTCATATAAATATTTTTTATAAAATTTATTATCTACAAAAATATCCATCGATATTGGTATTTTGTCAATATATCTATAAAATTGAAATATCGAAATCACATCAATATTTTAATCCATAACTGCTCATAATAAAATTATTAGGCAAATTGCAAAAACTACGTGCAAAAATAATAAATTATAATAATTATATAAGTTTGAGGCTTCAATTTTTATCATTTGGGTTCAGTTTCTACAACTATTATAAGGTTGGAAGGTCAAATATTAACACTTTTAATAATGTTGAGGAGCCGTTTGGATTGAGATAATTGGGACGGGAATAAGGGTGAGAATGAATAAGGGATACACATCCCCTTATTTGGTACATGTATTGAAGCTGTAGGCACGAAAATAAGCTTTTCCATGCATTCTTTATACTCGTGAAGGATAAACATCCAAAAGTGTGGGTTTTCTTGATATCCAATCTCTTTCCTCTTTTAATGCATGTGTCTATTTTTTTTATATATATATTATTAAAATTAATTAAAATATAATTATTAAATTTATAATTTAGAAAATTATATTAAAATTTAAATTATAATATTTCAATTTAACTACTCGAGTTTTATAAATAAATAAATTAAATAGTTAATCATTTTGTCAATAAATTATAAAAAAAATGATGCATTAATGCTGTCAATTCATTAAAAAATTGTAGCTAATTAATTATCATTATAATTAATATTTTATGAGATTATTTTATAATAATTATAATTATTTTATCACTGTTTAATTATAATTAATTAATTTTTAATCACAAAATGTTATATTTGTTTTTTTCAAACCAATTTTGCCTGTTTTATTAATTAATATATCATAATTATATATTATGTAATCAAGTAGCTTTAATCATAAAGTATTCATTTTACAAATACTTGTAATTAATATTTGAATTAATATTATTAGTTGGTTGTTAAATAATTAATTTTGTTTAAAACTGTGGATTGAATTTATTGCTTATTAATTAATCCATTAAAATTTTGAAGAGGTGTCCGTGATTAATTTTATAAATTAAATACAAAGATAATTTGTTCCCATAAAATTCTGACAATGTTTCCCATGCACAATCAAATACCATTCTTAGCAATCTTATTCTCATGCTTCAAGCGTGGTTTTTGCAATTTCCCTTAAATTATTCAAAAAAAAAAAAAAATTTAACCTATTCTTACAAATTCATAGACTAAAATAATATCAATTGAAACATTAAGGTTTAAACGTACGTGTTGTTGAAAATTTATGGACAAAAAAGATAATTTTTTCAAAAATAAAATTGAACTAGGAATTAAATGTTAAAATATCATTTTGGGCCATATACTTTGAAATGAATGATGCCCTGTCGTAGCCGAATCAGCTACCAAGACAAGGACTAGAAGAAGAGCAACAAAGCTTCTGGAAGCCATGGAAGAGAGAATGAATTTTGATTTTTTAAGATTTTTTAGAATATTTAAGAGAGGAAAAAATTATAGAAGATGAATTGATTATGTTTGGTGATATAAATAAAAAATTGAAGAATGAGAAAATATGAGATTGTTGTATTTTTATATAAACTAGATTTTGCTAAAATTGCGGGAAGATATACACATCTTAGATTGATAGCAACATTGGATTTAGCGGGGGCAAAATTGGAAAAGTAGGTAAAGAGAGATGAGGCCTTTTGGCGAAGCCAAGTCAATTTCAATGCGGAAAGAAACCCAACTCGATAGCCCTAATGTGCGGACATAATCAAACCATTCAAAAAATTGCCATTTTCCAATTGGGTGTTATGTTTTGGCCATCTTGCACCAATTTCTCTACTTCCGATTGTCCAATTTTAATCCTTCTATAAATATTGTCATTGAATATTTAGTAAATCTTAAAAAAAAAGTTTCTATTTTAGTTTATTGTTGATTTTTTTCTTAAAAGAAAAAAAAAATTTGTTAGTATTTTCTTATAGATTTTGAAGGTTTCACATCGTGACTTTTCTTACCTGAAAATTATTCTCTTGTTATTTAACCAATTTTGATTAAAAAAAAAATTTACTTTAAAGGATTAAATTTAGGACTATTTTTAAATATAGTAAAAAGAACCAAAATAGTTACAAATATAGCAATAGTTTATATTCTATCTACAATAGACAAGATAGTAGTCTATTGCGGTTTATCGCAGATAGACCGTGATATTTTGTTATTATTTATAAATATTTCAACAAGTTTGTCATTTAAAATAATTTCCCTTAAACTTATGATTTATTGAAATTATATGGACAAATTTTAAAATTTAGTGAAAAGTATAGGAATTAAATTTGGACAATGAACTAAAATGAAACAAAACTCAAACTATGGAGAACTATACCTAAATTTAACATACTA
Organism: Citrullus colocynthis; assembly: GCA_031780015.1. Taxonomy (NCBI): domain Eukaryota; kingdom Viridiplantae; phylum Streptophyta; class Magnoliopsida; order Cucurbitales; family Cucurbitaceae; genus Citrullus; species Citrullus colocynthis. The sequence continues at coordinate 2,347,760 of QLSR01001476.1, forward strand.
ACTTTCATCCATGTGTCGAATATCTAGGTCTCTAAAAATTGTATTTGTCCAATAAATCTCTAAATTTTTAATTTGTTTTCAATCTTAAAATAAAAGGTTGGTTAAATTACCAATCTACTCTCTGAACTTTGAGGTTTTTGCTATATTTGTGTCTATTATGACACAGATAGATACAATAGTAGTCTATTGCTGTCTATGGATAGTAAAATTTTGTTATATTTGTAAATATTTCAGTTCATTTTCCTATATTTGAAAGCAACCCTATAAATATTATATATACAAATTTTATAGAGTAAAATATACAGCCGCATTTTGAATTACATTATATATTAGTTTTTATACTTTAAATTGTCAAATTTTAGTACCTATATTTTAAATAAATATTAAACTTAGTCCATGTATTTTCAAAAGACTTTAAATTGAGTCTCATTTAAAGTTAATTTTTATTTAAATTGGTTAAATAATAATAATAATAATAATAATATACCAGAGAAGAGACTACGTGAATATATTTTCACAATTTATAAATTAATCAACAAAAATTAACTGCAATGATTAATTTTAAGATTTATTAAAAGTTCAATGACTAAGATTGAACATTTGAAATTTAATAAAGATAAAAATAAGAATCAAAATATGAATAGCAATAATTCTAAAAGGAATAGAAATTTAATAGAGATTATTTTAAATGATAAAATTACTAAAAATATTTTCAATGATTGATAATGATAACTGATAAACTACTATAGTTTATTACTATCTATACAAATAATAATATTTTTATATATTTGTAAATAAGTTGACTGTTTTTGCTATATTTAGAAACAATTTAATTTAATATTTATTAAAATAACTCCCAATTTTAAATTTATCCTTTAGCAAAAAGAAAATAAAAACGTAGATTATATATATATATATATATATATATATATATATATATATATATATATAATTTATTCTTAAATGCTTGATTCACTCTAAATTTGAAACATCAACAAATTATGAAATAGTGAAAATTGCAATTGGTTTAATTTTTAAATACTTTTTTCTTGTGATCTTAAACTTTCAAAGTCATTCTCAATTGAATTCACCATAAAAGGAAATATTCCAAGTTTACTAATTTTAACAGAAGTAAAAACTTCACAAATATTTTCTAAAAAAACAAAAAATTCACGAAAATAAAAACCATATCACAGATTCCATAACCAAACTATTAAATAGGAAAAGCTTACTAGTTTCAACATTTATTTATCTTTTTGAGTCAATGCTACATAAATTTCATAATAAGTAATTATAAAACTCACACGAGAGTTGTTGTTCTAAAAAAAATTATTTAAAATTAAATTTGTAACAAATTAACATAAAGTTGTTGATGATAAAATTTGGGGAACAAAAACTCACTTCAAGCGCCACATGAGTTGTGATCACGGTAAATGTGGATGAGGCAACTATGAACAACTCATAATGAATGTAAATCAATAATTATGTGTTTACGAGAGGCGAACCTAAGATTTTTCCTTATTTTTTTTCGAGATTAGACTTTATAAGCCAAACTTTGGCTAACTAGAGAATGAAAGAGTCAGAGGCACCCGAAAGCAAGTCTAGACAAAACTATGTTGAAGTTCGTGCTCTAAAATCTCGTTGTTAATTAGTTATTTAATATACTATTTGATATTAAGAATGTAATAATGAATTATCCATTATAGTAAAAATCCAAGGTTATTTTATGAAAACTTGAACGGTATGTAGTTGATATACAAATGAATCATGTTCAAGTAATAACTTAGAGAGTTTATAGTATATAGATAAAGTTGGGTGTCTTATCCTAGTAACACTATGGATACAACTCACTTTGTAATCGTTACGAACGATGTGATACAAATCATTCATGTGGAGACATGTAAGTGAGAATATCCTATACAATGAGTTAGTATAACACTAGACCATGAAATCATTAATTTCTCTTTGTAACTTCGTTGATTGTAGAGATTAATATTTTCACATGATGATTATATGTAAATTGATCTTAATTATGAGTGAGTTATGAACTCTTGCTTGTAAGGGCTTGTCTTGATTTGCATGGGTAAGAGTGACTTGAGTCGACAACTTAATAAGCCTACTATTTTAGGGATTTGACCAAGTAGGGAGTTGGGAACATAATTTCACAAGATGGAATTCATTTTTCCCGATTAAGGTAAGTAGATGAGTAGTTCCCTTAAGTGCTAACTCTAGGTCTTGAACAATAGGACCTCACTCTCTCATTGGCTCGAGAGGGACTTGGTTTATGGTTGAATCATAAACAAATTGTTCATTAGTGGTACTTAAGAACATAAAGGTAATTGTAAGGGTAAAATAGACACTTGAGCTAACTGTAATTACGAACAACTCGTAAAGAATCGTCTTATGTGTAATGGTTATATCCATGGACGTAACATGTTTTACGATGCATAAGAGTGCAACTATATGTCTACAGTGTTTTGCCCCATAGTTAAAGAATGTTGGTTAATTAATTAATTTAATCTCGGATCATTGGAGCTTACAATCTGAAGGTCCATTAGGTCCTTTGCTTGCTCACAACAAATTAACAAAGATGAAAAGTTTTGAAAAAATAATTTGAAACGTTCAAATTAATTTAGGGAATAATATGTTAATAGTATATGATATAACTAACATAATGTACAAACACATTATAATATATAGTTAATTTTGAATTAAACTACATAATATGAAAGATTAATTTGTATGAATTAGATTTATATTAAAACTATATGTTAAAAGTTAATATGAAAGAAATTAATATAGGTTATAAGAGAAATTAACATTTGAATATGATTCAAATATTCATTTAATTAACCTTTTAAAAAAATATTCATTTAATTAAATATAAGACATTTAATTAATTAATTAAATTAAATTAAATCAAATAATTTTCCTATATTACAAGGGAGTGGAGAGAGTGGGGAAGTTATCTCCTATCGCCATTAAATACCGTTTTTCTATAGTTCTTAGAGGTTGAACGGTTTATCTGAAGAAGAACAAAGATTATTCTCTCTCTCTTTCTCTCATATTTTTTCTCTCCCACAAATTAGTCCTTGCCAAAAGATATTGCGAGGAAGACATTTTGGAGACATTTTATTTCAGATGGAGATTTGAAGAGGAAAACATTGCTAGAAATTATTTGGAAGAAGAGTCTTCAAAGGTAACATTTTCTTGCTTAACCTAAATAATTCAAGCATGTTGATGCCCGTTTTTTCCTATTCATTTTTCTTTAATTTTCATCTTCCTAAAATCAAAACAAAAAGCGATCAAATGTTTCCGCTGGCATTCAATCACTTCAACCTCGACAGTTGGGCCATTTTGCCAAGTTGCCTATTTTTAGACTTCCTCCAAATCTTATTTGGTACTTCTCAGGCTACATTTTGAGCTGGATAGAATTTTACTATCCTTATCCTAATTTTACATTTGTGTTATTTACTTTCTAGGTTTTTTTTTTTTTCCTATTTTGAAATTAGATTAACAGAAATATTATTAAAATAAAAAGGTAATTACATCAAGTACCATTTTTAGGACTAATAATTAAGTGTATAACAACATTTTAACAATTATAGTCTAATTAAACCACATTCAAAATTTCATGAACTAATTATAAGAATATCCATAAAGTTTTCCGAAAATTTCATATACTTCCATAACATTTTCATAAAATCGGGACCTCTATATTTTGTTCGACATCAAAATTTAAAAAAGAAAATTGTGTTTTTTTTAGAATAAAAAATTGTGTTTGTAATCGCTAAGGCCCCGTTTTATAACCATTTTATTTTTTGTTCTTATTTTTGAAAATTAAACCTATACACACTACTCCTCTCTTAAAAAATAACAGAGATAGTAAGACATGAAGAGAAAATAGACTTAATTTTTAAAGAACAAAAAACAAACAACGAAATAGTTATAAGACGAAATATTATAATGTGGTCGGATTCCACTATCCCTAAAAAAATTGTAATTTAAGGAAGCTTCCATGCATAGTCTATACGAGGATCCATAAAACTCGTTAAGAAAGAAAAATGTTGTCTACCAAATGAACGGTCACGATCAAATTTGAATAGGTAAGACCGAAGTCAGTTGAAAGAGCGCGAAAAGGCCAAAAAAAAAAAAAAAAAAAAAAAAAAAAAAAAAAAAAAAAAAAAAAAAAAAAAAACNCGAAATATTATAATGTGGTCGGATTCCACTATCCCTAAAAAAATTGTAATTTAAGGAAGCTTCCATGCATAGTCTATACGAGGATCCATAAAACTCGTTAAGAAAGAAAAATGTTGTCTACCAAATGAACGGTCACGATCAAATTTGAATAGGTAAGACCGAAGTCAGTTGAAAGAGCGCGAAAAGGCCAAAAAAAAAAAAAAAAAAAAAAAAAAAAAAAAAAAAAGAGAAAAAAAAAATGAAAAGAAAAAAGAAAATCTCTCCCCCGTAAGGCCCGTAGGCCGTAACTACCGCAATAACCAACTGAAGGAATATATATTATATATAAATTTTTTTTTAAAAAAAAAACCGCCATGTCTGTGACAGAAGAACCAATAACCGTCTCTCAGCCTACAAAATCGAAATCCTTCCGCCATTGTTACACTTTTTGCTTTTCTTTCATTTTCAGCTCCTTCTTCTCTCATTCTACAAATTCCAAATCCTTCCGCCATGAATGCACATATCAACTCCGTCTCCATTGCCAGTAGTAGCAGCTCTCCTCTCGATCTCACCATTCCTTTTGAACTACAAATGATCGAAACTACAACGTCTCTCGACTCCAATCACCGCCGTCCTCGCAAGAAACGGTCAAGAATAGAAAAAGACTCCACCGTCACCACTGCCGCCGTCTCTTCCAAGGCTAAGTATAGCAAGAAACCCGATCCTAATGCACCCAAGATCACTCCGCCATGTACTGAGTGTGGGAAGAGATTTTGGTCAGATAAAGCGCTTTTCGGTCACATGAGGTGTCATCCTGAACGTCAATGGCGGGGAATTAATCCGCCTCTTAATTTCCGTCGTTCGATTTCTGTTTCTCCTTTTAGCCCTAATATCTCTAGTGATTTAGAAGACTCTTCGTTTACTGAAGAAGATCAAGACATTGCTAATTGCTTGCTAATGCTTGCGAATAGCCCTAATTCGATTTCTAGGGTTTCCGATTGTCGATTCGAATGCTCGAGTTGTAAGAAAGTGTTTGGATCGCATCAAGCGCTTGGTGGACATAGGGCAAGTCATAAGAATGTGAGAGGCTGTTTCGCTATCGCAAAGAGCGATGAAGAAACAGAAGATGAAATTAATCTGTTTGGCCATGACAGGAGTATCAATCTGGAGAATAGAATGTCGATGATGATTTTAGGAACAGCAGAGCATAAATGTAGTGGCCACAAGAGATTCCATTTGGAGAATAATGCAGCTGCAGAAGAAGGTTTTGTTAATTTGGACTTGAACATGCCTGCTCCTCTTGAAGATGGTTCATCTTCTTCATATTCTTCAAGCCTCACTCTGGATCTCAGGTTGGGCCTTTGAAGATATATAAGCTTCTTTCATTCTTTTGCTAGGCTCTTTATTACTACAATTTGTTGATATGTTGTAATTTAGGCTTTTCTTCGTACATGCTGTATCATTCATATCTCTGTCTCTGGTTTTAGGGGGAAGTGTGAAAAATATGCTCTGTTAGCTACACATTTAGGTAGACATTTGTGAATTTCTTATACTTAAATTGAGAAGCTGTTTCTCTTTAATAATAAATTACACAAGCCTAGCTGTGCTGTTCATACTTGTGAATGGTTTCTCTTTCATTTTTTTCATCATATTTAGCTTTGTGTTAAAATATAAGTAGGCCCACCATTCATGGTATAGATTCTTGGATTAGGTGCTCCATTTACTATGGTTATTTCTTGTTCATGTATTAATTGATGTGATAATTTCCTTATTCAGGAGTTTGATGTTAAATTCTAAGACTCAAGTTTGTCATGTCTTTTTTGATGTTTCCTTTTGTTCTAAATTTCTAATCCCTTATAAGTCGTACCCGTATACTCATAGGTTGCATATTATGTAAATGGGTGTTTGGACCAAGGAGTTAGAGAGTAAAAGTTGGGAAGTGCGGAGTCAACTCCTTGTTGGCCTAACGAGTTCGTGGCTCCACAATAAAAAACATCAATTCTATGCGTTATTAACTTCTTACACTTTGGACCCAAGAGTTCACAACTATCCAGATTTCACGACTCTATTCTTTGCCTCAAACGCTCTCTGTGTGAGTAAGGCATTGTCTGGACACGAGTGAGTTTAATGGGAGTCTTCTTTCTACCCATTCTTGAGGAAACAATGTCTCCTAATAGATGGACACAAAAAAGTAGTAGTTTTTTTAGAGTGCACCATTGGTTTAGGCTTGAGTGACATATAGTAAGCCCAAATGGAGAAAACTTGGTTGAATCTACTTGGGTTTGGGTCTCAAGTAATTACCTTAGCCCAACTTGTAAAACAAACAAAAAGGGAAGCAAATTACAAGGGAGGAATATTGGCTTTTAGCAAACTAGCAAGTGCGTAGGTACCCCAATGAGATTCATTTAGTCAGCTATTAGACCCTCTTCATCACTTTTCTTGTTAAGAACAAGTACTTGACCTAAAATCTTCCTGTTTCCATATGGTTATCATATCCATACCAAAGATTTTGAGTTTCAATCATATAAAGGAACCTTTATTCCCGGCTTGGTTTCGTGGTAGGCAGCCAAGTATTCAATCCTACCTTATGGATTGAGCAAAACCAGGTAGATTTCAACGAGTTAATTGGTCCACTATGTAAAAAGTAATCTTCATCATTTATTTTATTAATAAGAAACAACATTTCACTGGTATAAAGAAAATATGAAAAAATATGTTATAATATCATAAGAACAAGTAACAAGGTAACCCACTAGTCTTTCGAGAGGCTAGATTCTCCCAAATTCCCAGCTAAAGAAATTCCATGAAATTCTTCATTCCTTATCCATTCCCTCTATTTATAACTAAAATTCCTAACAAACCTAGTATCCAATTACTAATATGCCTCTTCTAATAACCATACTAATATTCTCCTAATAATCCTCCTATTATTTATCTAACTAGGGGCCTAACATAGTGAAAAAGAAGGAAAAAAAAATGTAGAAAAAAAGAAAACACAACAATATAAAAGATTAGCCAGGAAAATAAACAAACATTTAAAGAGCAAAGTAACTTTTCCAACATCCTTTTTTCTAATATCCTTCACCTAAAAGACTTAGAGCTTGCAGTCCAAAGCTTTAATCATCTTCTTTTATTATCCAGTTCCTAAATAAAGAAACCTTTTACATTTTCTATTTCAGCCACTAGATTTATCTTTCCTTAACCAATCTGTTTTGACCATTCAAGCAATTCATGAGGATTACTATTTGGAGCCTTGTTCTCTCATTTGTTAATCCACCAAGATTTCTTTTGAACATTGGCTGAGTTTTAAGTAAAGAAGGTATTTGAATGCGTGTGTAATATATAATATATATCCACGATTATGAATGACAGAAAAAAGAAGAGAAAAATAAGACTTTTTTACTTTTTAAAATTTAAAAACAAGTCAACTAAGGCAAGAACTCAGCTTCCTTAAATGCACTCAAGAGTCTAGATACATGTCATCCTACTCCCTGCTTTCTTACAGTAGTATGCATATTCTTCAACTAGAGTTAGAATTCTTAGCCAAATTTTAAAAACAAAAACAATTTTCTAAAAAGTAAATAACAAAACTAGAAATTTGGAGGTGAAAAAGATGTTTACCGACTTAATTTTCAAAAACCAAAAATCGAAAACTAAATAAATGGTTACCAAACGGAGCCTAGCAACTCGCTTAAAACCTTTGATTTAGAGTCCCTTCCTCCATTTATCCTTGCTGATAGTTGATTTGGTTGTCTACTCTGGAGCAACTGGAAACAGTTGAAATTAGCGACCTCCATGTTTGATTGATCGATCCTAATTGTTTCTATGCTGCAATCATTCATACGCTGACAAGTTTTGTTTGGCATCGAGTTAAGGAAGTACGAGTCTTCATATCCATCAAAAAGCTAGTTTGAGATTATGCCAACAAAAAGTAGATTACAGGGAGTTACCATGTTAGGAAAATAATCAGTGTAAGTTGAAAGTAAAAGTAAAGACAATTGGATTAGCAGCAGTGTCTAGGAGAAGAGAAATAGAGAGGATTCATCATACTGCCTACTTATCATTCTAAACACAAAATGAAAAGTTAGATTACCATTTGGTTTCTAAAAATCAAGTGTTGTTTGGTAACCATTTTTTTAATTTTTAATTTATAAGAAATAATTTCATTGATGTATTTAATTCTCATTAATGCTCCTTTTGATCATCGCTTTAACTTTTAGTTAATTAGCTAAGAATAATGATGATGTGAAAATTTTTTAATTTAATTTTAATAGTGACAAAAAAAATTGTGAAAACTAATTTAATTATATATTTATTTTACTTTTTTAAATTAACTAATAGAAAATTAATTCAAAAGTCTAAAAGTGAGCATAGCAAAAACTTAGAGAATAAAAATGTAGAAATATAGAGACAAAATGAAAATTAAACTCACACAGTTGTAAAAATGTAACATTTTGAAATCTAAAGATAAAAAAAAGAAAAAATTAAACTCAAAATTCAAAAATAAAAAGACAAAATGAAAATTAAACTCATATGGATGTAAAAATGTAACATTTTGAAATCTAAAAATGAAAAGAAAACTAAACTCAAAATTCGGAGATAAAAATTTAAGAATCAAATAAAAACTATACTCAAAACTTAAGCACTAAAAATATATTATTTTATTTAAAAAAATATTTTATCCCATAAATTATTTTATGCTAATGTGGTTTCTCTATTAATCCATTGCACGTTCATAGGGCGTATTAAAATCGAATTAAAAGATTAGTCTAACAAGAATGCATCCAAGAAAACTAAAGCTTTTATTAAGGCCAATCTTTCAACACTAGCATGTGACATTTTCAATTTTACCCGAATGTTGTAGAAAAACTGAAGTAAGGCTACGTTTACTAATTAATATGAGTTTATATTCATGTATCATTTGCAATGAGTGTAAAGAGAATAAAATTTCTTTGATGGTGTTTACTACACATTGATACGATCGTAATAAAAAAACTATTGATGTTGTTCACTTCCATAGGAAAACGAAAAGGGTAAATGATGAAACGTTAGTAAAAAAGAGAATGTGTGTGCGCCACATAATGAAATCAAATATAATTGGATTGATGACCCTCTCCTCTATAATAGATTATGTTAATTGATAACAGATTTCACAGTGAGACCCACAATTTGTAAATTGTTGTCCAAGTAAACATTAACCGCATTCAAATAATTTTTTTTTTCATCCTATAAGATTAAAGATTTTCATTCAACATATGCATCATTACAATTTGAAGGTGATAGATAAAAAACTATTTGAAATTTCGAAACTTTTAAAAATCTATTATAATTAAAGATAATAATAAATAAAATATCCTAATCTAGCCTAAGTTGTTGAAAGACTTTCTACTCTGAGAAAAAATAGATGTCAATATTAATTGGAAGGAGGAAAGAAGATGGCATCAGAAGCCCTCTTCAAAGAGAAGTTCTTCACCAAATTAGCATCCACATTGAAGGCTGCTTGAATAACTTCCAGCGAAAGAGACTTCCAAATGCCGATGCTGCCGGCCAAGTGAGTGAAAACAGGATTTGGAGTGGTGATAATGGAGAACCATTCCATTCCTTTAGGATCTCCAATCTTCGATACAACGAAGAACCTTGGTACTATGAATAGATTTCCAGCTTCCACTCTCATTTCCAAAACCTTCTTCCCATCCACCCCTACAACCTCCGCTCTTCCGCTCCCTTTCACGATGTACGTCACTTGCAGTGCTGAATCACATGAGAACCCAGGCGAGCACATAGCATTTCCATCCAATCGAACCAGATCTGCACCTAATCCTACCTAGAACCACAACTCTTCCCCCGTTCTTCACGTCCACATCCAACGGTGCCTCCTCGCAGGTCACTACCATTCCGTTTCGGTCTTCCTTCTTCCCCTCCGGCATCTTTGTTCCCTCCTTCAGCTTCACAATTCCAGTTCCGATTTGGTTCTTTACTAGAGATTTCACCAACACCTCATCCATATCCCAAGCTCGCCAGAGAAGATTCCGTTGGCACCAGTTAGGAAGAAGTTGGTGAACTCGCCCGATATGTGAGCCTTTGATGTGTCGCCTAAGAACAGAACCACCAGATCAATGGCTTCTTTGTTAAACCACCATGTCACCACGCCGAATGGAAGAGCAATCGCATCTCCTTTCTTGATTGCAATTACTTTCTCCTCCGATTCTGGTAGAATGATTCCAACTACTCCATTGCCTGAAAAGTTTTGCGCATCAATTAAGTAAAATCATATTAAAATTGAACTTCAAATAGAGTATAAAACGTAAGTGAAAATAAAAATGTACCTTGAAGAACGTAAGCAACCTTGGCGGAATCGGAGTAGAAAGGGAGAGCAAAGCCATTCTTCTTCAAGGCAAGCTTGGAGGCGCCGATGTTTCCTTCACAAAGCATTGGAAGGTCCTTGGGAGACCAAGAATAATAGGAACCTCCATCACCACCGTAGACTTTCTTGGGCAATTGAGGAGTCAAATCAATGTCCATTACTATAGGAAAGAATTAGAAAGAAAGCTTAAATGTATTGGTAGATTGATATGAAGATGGAGTTTGAAAGTGATTTGGGAAATATGAATTATGAGCCTCAACTATTTATAGAGAAACGAAAGAGAAGAGATTGAGTGAATTTGGATAGACACCTATTCTCAATAGAAATAGGAAATTTGTTATATTCCTTCTCGTTTTAAGAAAGAGGATTCATACTCCTACTCACTTGAGGAAAATTATATTCAATTTTTAAGTTAAGACTTAGTATTATTATTATTTTATTTATTTAAATAAATAAAATTTAAAATCTTCTATTTATATAATATGAACGTTTCTAAGACCAAATTAAGATACAAACCTAAAGATTGAAATATTAAAATCTGTATACGCTTTGTTATTTTAAAACTTCAATTTTTTATTTGTTTTTTTAAAGAGCAATTTTGGTTAGTTATGAAAGTTGTAATTTAGGATTCATGGAATCAACCCTCTAATTTTGTAGTTGGATTGGTTGATTGACGTTAGATTTTAAATAATTGTTGTTAAATCTGACTTTTAAAATGCCGATGTTGAAGTCTTAATTTTACGAAATTTTTTATGAAAATATCAATAAAATATTAATCTCAATGGATATTTTTGAAAAATTAAAAATTCAAAAAATAAATTTAAATTAGTAAATAAAACTTTTATGATGTTTAAAAGTCTATTATTTATACTATGTTTTTACATTGGTGACATTTTGTTGTTTATCTTTTATGTTTCATGGACTTTTCTAAAATACAATGGAAATATCAATTCGCCCCTCATGTCGATATCGAATCCATGAAAACATTAAAATATCGATGGAAATATTGACATGTCGATGAAAATTTTATATTATGCATGTGCAATCAAATGTAATATTATCTCAAAAAGCATACCCAAAAAAATGTTGAAACATGACACTTGAATGAGCTACAAAAAATACTTGCAACATGCACTTAAAGTTTGCTCATATCAATTCATCTGCAGAGATATATTCTAGTAATACGGAGTGAAGCATCACACTCCCTTCAATCACACTATAAATTTATTTTCATCAATATTAACATGGGTCGACTAATATATATATATATATACATACATACACACATTATTGTACTACTGTAAATTTTCTCACATCTTTCTATTGGATTAAAACTAAGTCATAAGCATTTCGAACCATTTTGCGAAGATGGAGACTAAATATCTATTTTGAAACTTTAGATTTTTAGATGTTCCTATTTCTCATTTGGAAAAATTGTCTTTTTAGTCCTTAAATTTAAAGAAAATGTAGGTTTGATATATGAGTTTTTTAAGATGTAACTCCTTAGTTCTTGAATTTCTAAGAATAAGGTTTAAAGGCCCATGAAGTAATTTTTTAATTACTTAAATAATTATATTAAAATTTTGAAAATATTTTTTAAAAATAATTTAACGGAGGTGATAATTTTTATAAATCAATTTTCTAATTTAAAATCTTAATAAAAAACTATTTAAAAGACGTTTTAAACCTATTTTTAAAAACTTGAGACTAAAAAGGCACATTTTAAATTTTTTTTATTAAATATCCAAACAAAATCCAATCAATAAAGTTTTTTTTTTTTTTTCTAATACAAATCCCAAAATTCCAAAATAGATTATATATATGTTATTTTTTATTAAATATAAAAGAATCTGTAAATCTATTCAAAATATATAATATTTATCTTCATAAAAAACCTAATGACAGGTTGCTTCAATAGTTTCAGGAATCTAGTAAACACAAAAATAAAAAGTTTAGGGACTTCTCAACCGTATACATTTGTGCCTCCTCACATTGAATTTCTATATACACTACTGGTTTTGAGCTATTTACTTAACAAAATCTGTCTAATCTTTTGGAGATGATCGGTTCAATGAATTCACCTTCACCATTCAGATGATTTTGTCCCATGCTAGACATCCATTACAATACTGTTAGTTTCTTGGTTTGCTATGAATTTAAACGTATTCACCAAACAAGTTGAATTCTTCAATTTTCTCTTTGAGCCAACTGGATATCCGTCTTCTTTCTCCTTCACCCTGCAATGTTGTTAAAAAGCATAACCTTAGATCAGAGACTTGACAACTTTTAATTCACGATTCCACCAGAGTTTTTTTTTTATATGAATTTTGTTTTCAAATAAATATTTATGTACAAGCTAAGCTACCTGTACTTCCTCTGTTTATGCAGATTATCCAACAAGGTGGCCTTCCAGAAAGATCAAGAAAGTAGGCCATTCTCTAAGGAAACTCCAGCTCGTGATCAACTCGGTTCAAGATGCTGATGATGCAATATAGATTGGGGCTTTCGATAAAAGCTTCCGACAACTGAACTCTCCCATTTTTCCTGACACTGACCATTGTTCATCCATGAAGATGAGTGACCATCAGAGGAAATAAACCATCAAGCTGAAAGTGGCTCATTCAACCATGGAGCCACTGCAAAGTCCTTAACCCTTTAATGTCCTCAGACTTCTGGTTCTGGCAGCCACTATTAACACCTCGAATGGTGGAAATGTAGTAATGCTAGAAGACCCTGTTGGAATGCTGAAAAAAGCATGGACCTAGCAGAATTTCATGCACCATGTCTAGAGGATCTAAAGCTCCTGCGATCTGACGGCACCCCATCGTTTGGAGAACATCGTGATAGTTTACCTCCCTTACATGGTGGCTGAACAAGAGATGAGGGTGCATTGAAAGTGAAAGCACTTTTGGTCAAGAAAAAATCAGGTTCAGGCTTCAGCATGCAACCAAGTTGGGGTTTCAGAGACTTGCAGCTAGAGATTTCCAGGCGATTCAACATAGATGATAATACAGGAGTCAGTATTAGGTATGTCGACAACAACGGGGAATGGGTTCTCCTGACATGTGATGCAGACCTTGAAGAGGGTAAGGAAATATATAGACCATCTCACAGCCAGACTATCAGACTCTTCTTCGAATGGATTATCAGCAGACTTTAGGAAGCTCATTTGGCCGTAGCAACCCATCCTGAAACCATCACACTTGTTACTTCAGAGAACTTATCACCTATTTTCAAAACTTAGCAGTTCCCAGTGGTGCGATACTCAGCTGATGACTAAACTAGTAGGAAACTAATCACTTTTTATAGCAGAAAAGGGAGTCACTTTTAACTTTTTCTAGAAGATAAATGGTATAGTAGAGGAAATAAATAGAACTTATTAGGATGCTTACAAAAATTTCTGTCTAGGTACGTGTCACATATAAGAACCCACATCTGAGCTATCCAGTTGAGACATTGCATGAAAGGCTAGAGGTTTTATGTGAATTAAACCAGTTCCCCACTGCCAAAAACTATATGCTTATTTGAATTTGTATGTATAACTTTACGCACTGAATACTGTATTTCACAATAAACATATTTCTTGAAGTGCATATTTCAAATGTCAATGTATAACAATGATGGTCCCTTTGCATTTCTATTCCTTTCGTGCTCCGTACCATATATAGTGAAGTTTCAGAGTCTAATAACTAAAAGATTTTCAAGTCAATGAAACAAGCAATGTAGTTTTTTTGCAGTCTATATTAGTTCGATGCCCCATTTCATATTCCATTTTACCAGCCTATAAGACTTGGAGATAATTGATAAGTAAGAATAACTATACTGAACAGAATGTGCTCAAAATTAAAAATTGTAAGTGAAAAGCTTTTGAACATGGAAGAAATTATTACCAGACTGCTCTCTGGTAGTCCTCCAAGCTGACACAGTGAAACTACCAAATGCTGCTGGAGCTTCCACTTTCCACAATGTAGAAGAAAAACTCAGTGCTTGTGTACTTAATATTTCTTTTCTTCTCAACGAGCTGACAAAATAAAAAATAATGGTATCTATGAATAAAACTTGCACTACCTCTTGATAATGTATAACAGAATAAAACTATCAGTAGGCCAGTATAGCAAAATTGCACTACAATTAGAAGTTTGAACCAACCTCAAATTTAAGTCTAATATAAGTAAAACCCGTTATTAAATATTAAAGGGTAATTATTGATTATTAAGCATGCAGAACCAAAACAACTAACCAATCTACATTTGTTACATACAAAGTTCACTGTTCTCTATCTTTCTTCCCATTGTCCTGACTTGGTTACAAAGAATCCAGAAAAATGCTTTACCTGATGTACTGATGTCCTTGGCTCCCTAACTTGAAGATTTTATGCCTTGGTAGATTTTAGCATGTTTCCATGTTTGCCTGTCTGTCAAGAACTTGAAAAACTTTAAGCATCACCATCCCAGTAATCAAGTGTGCTACATTTCTGTGGATGCAAAGTTGAAATACTTCCTTGACCCCATCCTTTCAACACACGCTTAAGAGCTTTCTGTGCAATCCCACTGCCATCGTTTCTGTTGAAGTTGTGCATGCCAAGGCAAGCATATGACACATATAGAATAGAAAATTGAATATTCATTGACAACACAAAAGATATTAATTTAATGAATAGCCTCTTTATTTTTACTATCCTTGAGCTTGTTCAACTGAATTGATTACTGGAAATTGCAATCTCCTACTAGAGTGCTCGAGAGGACTTTCACTCTATATTCATGGTTGTAACACTCAAGACCCCCCTCAAAGGATCATTGTACGTGTTGCAGTTGGAAAAAAGAACTGCCTAGAAATATGCATTATGTAATTAGATGTTTGTAGGTCTTATAGCTAATGCAGAGAGAGTGTTGTGCAAACACTAGTGGACTCTTAGGACAAACAAATTGCAAGAATTTTAAGGGTAAAAAATGGTTCTAAAAGTCCCATTGTTGAAATCATTCAATATTTGGATCAAAATAAGTGATACGTATTTAAAAATTTTAACTACCACCAAGTATCTTATATTCTTCTTACAATATATTATGATTGAATAACACTTGAGTTGAATTTGAATAATGTCACATAGACAATGTTCTCACAAAACTAGTGGAGATAAGTAAGAACCACATCAAATATATTTTTAAAGAATTATACCTGTGAACTATCTTGCGCCAATCACTTTCATCACTATTATTCAATCTTCCTTGTATATTCTTATTCTCATGTTGTTTGATATCGGTTTCTGAAGCCATTTCCATCATCCTTTCTGCAAATTCATCAGCTGCATGCTTGCTTCCTCTTTTACCCAATCCATCTATCACTGGCATGAATGATGCAGGGTCAAACCTATACTGTTTGTCCATCATCTTACGAAGAATGAAACTAGCATCATCTAACTTTCCGTCCATGCAAAGCCTTTCAATCAGCTTCCTATAGAGAAAATTTTTCAAGGCTAGAGATCTATCTAATGCAGCTTCAAAAAGCTCTTTAGCCTTGGATGTTTCACCTCCAGCTAGTAGCTCATTGAACATAAAACTATACAAGGATTCCTTATGGCCACATAGGCTTAAAGCTATCTCAAATAATTCTTGAGCGGCTCCAAAGTCACATGCCTTGAAGAAAGCTCCAATTAAAGTCCTAAATGTATATATATTAGGAGATATTCCCTTCTGCAGCATTTCATCCAAAAGACAAGTGGCATCTTTGAGTTTCCCACCTTCACATAGGCAGCTAATAATGTTATTATAAGTGTAAACATTAGGAAAAATTCCTCTCTCTCTCATCTCATCCATCAATCCATATATTTCAAATATTTGATTTTTACAACCTAAACCCTGGATCAGTGAATTATAGGTTCGAAGGCTCTTGTTGCAACCTTTTTTCTCCATTTCTTTGAGAACTCTAAAAGCAGACGATAACTTTCCTTGTTTACAGTAACTATGTATGAAAGTATCAAATATTAGTGAATCAGGAGATAGCTTTTTCCCAATCATCTCCAGAAGTTTCTTTTTTGCTTCATCAACCCGCCCAACCTTACATAACCCACTTATTATGGTTGCATATGTGATCGAGTCAGGCAAACACTTATTCCCACTATTGCCAATATCGAAAAGGCCAATAAAAGAGTTCCCTAGATTACCAAGAGAAGCACTTCCATTTGTCCACATGCCACTCACTATTTCAATAGCTTTGTCCAGGTTCCCAGTTTTACAGAGGCCATTAATCATTGTATTACAAGTTACATTATCCAAGCCATAACCTCTTTCATTCATCTTTTCCAGCAACTCTTCTGCCTCTGATGCCCTCCCCTCTTTCCACAGGCTGTGAAGCAGGATGTTACAAGTATACATATTGGGAAGGCAACCAACCCGTACCATTTCACGAAGAACATAATTGGCTTCAAGTATCTTTCGTCTACAGCAGTATCCATGCAGTAAGGTACTATAAGTTACAGTATCTGCAGCAACACCGCTCTCTCTCATTAGCCCTATTATAGATCTTGCATCAGAAAACATTCCATATTTACAAAGTCCATGTATCAAAATGTTATAGGAGTAAAGATTGGGCTTTATACTCTTTTCCGCCATCTCATTGAGAATTAAACGGGCTTCAAGGAGCTTTCCACTTTGAACCAAACCTAACAACCATATGTTATAGCTTTCCAAGCTTAAAAGAGTTTCAGATTTTTTCATAGAATCAAAGAGAGCCCTAGATTCCTCGAGCATTCCTTCATTACAAAATCCTTCTAGCATTAAATTATATGTTACAGCATTAGGCTGCGGTAATCCCAATTCTTCATCTATTTGCATATCTCTAAAAATTCTGGAAGCTTCTAAAATTTGCCCAGATTTACAGAGAGCAGCAATTCTACAATTGAAAGTTACAATATCTGGAGAAAGACCAACCTCTCTCATCCTTTCCACCAATTTCTCGGCTTCCCCAGTCTGACCTTCTCCACAAAGAGAAGATACCACAGTATTGTACGCAACCCTATTAGGAAGAGCACCAGAACTCCTCATCTCGTCCAAAAGTTCAATCCCTCGATAATGGAGCCCAGCTCTACAATACCCACGAACCAAAATCCCAAGACTAAACTCATTAGGCTTACACCCTTTTTCAGACATTTTATCAAACACTTCCTGTGCATTCTCCAAGTACCCCATTTCGCAAAGCGCACTTATCAACAGATTAAAAGTATAAGTCTGTGGGTTAACTCTCGCAACAACCATATCCTTATATAGCCAAATCACACAATCAACACGACCCTCCTTCAAAGAACACCGAAACAGCAGATTATAGAAAGAAATAGGAGGAGGGTCATGAGGAAACCTGTCTCGAAGCGATCGAAACTGAGAAATG
The DNA here is from genome assembly GCA_031780015.1 of Citrullus colocynthis. Taxonomy (NCBI): domain Eukaryota; kingdom Viridiplantae; phylum Streptophyta; class Magnoliopsida; order Cucurbitales; family Cucurbitaceae; genus Citrullus; species Citrullus colocynthis. The sequence goes on from QLSR01001476.1 coordinate 2,365,683, forward strand.
GCGTTTACGAAGAGACCCAAATCAGCTAAAGCTCGAACGAGTGAAAATCCAGATGGATGAGCAAAATCCTGGTGCTGCGACAAGAGGAGTTGGTGAAGGTGATCGATCTGTGGGTGCATTTTTGCAGCGATGAGGATGCGGGCAATAATGGGTACAGATTGAAGAGAGGTTTTGAAGAAGGAAGAGGAAGCAGCAATCGGGGAAGAGAGAATTCGCTTGAAGAGAAGCCATGCTAGCTTGGGATTGTTGGAATTCAAGTAAACGGCTTTTGAGAGCCTAGCTGCTCGATCCATTTACAAGTTTTCGTGTGTATCTGCTGATTCTGATTCGGCTCCCTTTTGCAATTTCAGTTGGAAAGCGTGGCAGGAACATAACAACAGTACAAACGAACATATTTCATTTATTTTTGCTCTTATGAAATATACTCGGATTGGAATAACTTAAATTTTTAAATATCAAATGACTTTTTTTCTTTTTTCTTTTTTCTCTTCTTCTCCCGCATTTTTTTTTCCCCTTTTTTCTCTTCGTCTCCGGCGACTCCTTCGCTCTCTTTCTTTTTTTCTTTTCTTATTCTTCTTACGAGGAAAGGAGATAGAGAGTAGATTAGAGGGATTGTGGATGAAGAAAGGAAGCAAGAGCAAGAGCGAGATCGCCTTCCTACATTTATAAGTTTATTTTGGTAATTTCATCCAAACTGACATCAAAGAAGAGTCATTTGCCATTCTTTAAAAAATGCAGGTCATTTGACTTTTTCGACCCAATTTTTTGGTTATCTGCACAAATTTTCCAACAAAATATTGTTGGATTCTATTATACCGTAAAAAAGAAAGTGATACTTTTGTAGATTTCATCTATTAATTTTTTTTTTCATTTGATGAGTTATATTAGAATTTGATCCAGTAAGAACTCAATTGACTTATATGTTTGACAAATATTTCAATTTTATATATATATTTTTATTTTATATTTTAAAACAATTTGGATTATCTCATTTCAATTTGAAGATTTTTTTTTAATCTTGAGTTGAGACTATGTATTCAAGAGCTTCATAATAAGTGAGTAGTTTTAGGAGGTTGTTCTAATAAAATTGATTGTTGTATCCTACTAAGACGATGAATGTAATCTATTTGCAACCAGTAACAGTTATCAAAATCATGCCTCAACTACCTATTGAAGTTTCTGCAAGATTTTGAAATTTTTTATTATTTCAGTTTATAACCATTGTTATTTCATCTGGCTTGCTTACCTATTGTATCTGTGTTTGTACGTATACATTGAAGTTATCTATATCCAGTTATGGTATAATATGTTTATTAGTGTCATTTAGTTCTTGGTAAGATTGATGCCCCAAACAAATATTAAGTTACAAGGTTGTGAAGAATATCATACTACCAAAAATAATTTCAAGAGAGCAAAACACTAGATGCATTTAGTCTTAAGTTTCAATTTAGTCATTTTAGTTCCTGAATTTTGTAAAATAAGTTTAAAAGGTCTTTATCGCATTCTATTAATTAAATAAATATTTTTTTGGTTAATAAAATAGAATGACCTATAGAATGGGTTAAGGACCTTTTGTTTTTTTTTTTTTTTTTTGAAATACATTTTTTTAAAAATTTACAAATGCTATCAAAATTTAAAATAGTATAAAAATATTTATTTAATTAATAAAATGAGAATGTGACCTTTTAAACCTATTTTGCAAAGCTGAGAGATTAAAATGATTAAACTATAACTCGGGGGACCAAATATGCCAATAGTATTCATAATTCCTCATTCCTAAAAATTTTTTTAATAATTTATTTGTTTTGCAAAATGAAAACCTACTTTTTAAAGTTTAAATACAACTTTGGTTCATTTTGTTCATTTGCGCCTCATACTTTTCATAGGTGACCATTTTGACCATTTTTTTAAGGACCGACAAACAATTGCCAACAAAGTTGTTTTCTTCTTCTTCTCAAAGAATTTTTTTTACTTTATACATAACATAGGTCATCGGTTCAACATTGGATAAAAAAGAAAAAAATGAGGTGAAATCCTCATTCTTTTTAGTTTTTTACAAAAAAAAAAATAAAATAAAATAAAAAAAAAATCTAACATTCTATTAAAATATAAGATAATAAAAAAGGTGGTCAATGTTCTATATTGAAAAAGAAATCCCTACAATTTATGTATTAACGTAGTAGTAGAAAGAGTACCATGCTGCATCCAAACTTCAAACGGTTTTGATTTAACCATGTTAATAGTCCACATTATCAGTTGATAGAGAATCAAAGTTCATTTACCAATGAATCACATAATGCTATGGTTCTTTAATATGATTTCTTCATTTTGTCAGAAGTAATTTATTGGATATTGCACCTTTCCGTAGTTATAACTAAAAAATGTCAGTTGATTATATCCAACTTATTCTTGAAATAAACTCGCACACTCCCTTTAAAAAAAAAAATGAAATAATAGGTTCCATTTTTCATATGATCTCCATTTATAGATAAAACTTATTATCTATTTTTTTCTATTTTTTTATTTTAGTAATTTCCTATTTCTATTCGAAATAGAGTAAAAAAAGAAATTGCAACGTTTTTCTCCTTACTGCAGCAAGTCCCATCTTAAAATCTCAGTTTTAAGCTCCTTTTAATAATTATTTGATTTTTTCCATCTTAAAATCTCAGTTTTAAGCTCCCTTTAATAATTATTTGACTTTTTATTATTAATTTTTAAAAGTTTTTATAAACACTAGTCTCTATAATTCTTTAGTTTTTCATTAAAAAATTTAAAAACCATATATAAAAAAAAATTACTGTCTATCAACATAAACAACGATAGACTCCTATCGCTCGAACGATAGACCATGATAGACTTCTATAACCCAAACGATAGAAATCTATCGCAATTTATCACTTATATAGGGTGAATTTTTCCTATTTATAATAATTTTCCTACTATTTCTTTTATCAACTTCATGCATTTATCAGATTTACGATGGAGAAACAGAGTGAAGTTTGATAATGTAAAAGATATTAAAATGTAATAAAGAACAAAAGCTTAGTTCCTTCTTCAATACTTTGTCTGGCAAAGTAAAAGAACAAGGATATATAGAGCCAAAATTAATTTTAAAAATTACCAAATATTTTCTATTAGTTCAGCGGTTAACCATGAAAAAGTCTACAAACAAGTCTACAAACATTCGGTTCCTACTGGTAACCCATTCGGTTTTTACCTTTAACTAATGTTTTAAAAACCGAGACAAATTTTAAAAACCAAGAAAAAGTAGTTTGTAAAAATATTGTTTTTGTTTTTGCAATTTGGCTAAGAATTCAACCATTTTACTTACAAAAGATGTAAACCAATGTAAGAAATCGAGAGAAAGCTTAATTTTCGAAACAAATGGTGACGAACCTAAATTTCACTAAACAGTTAAACATCAGCGGTTATCGATAAACCCAAGTGAATAACAAGGGCAATAAATTTCTACAAGACCAAACACTTTCCTAGGAGGTTTATGCATTTAACCAACATTGGGAAGGAGATTTTGGGAGCATTACATGCATCATATGTCAGATTTAATTTAAACTTGAAATTATCATTAATGTGGTCCATGTAGATCTTTTATCTTTTTATTGATCATCTAGTTTAAAGATTTTGGTTTTTATTATTTTATACATCGTTAGAGTTCTAGTGTATAATCATGAAGTTAAAACTTACCTCATATGCAAAATGAAGGAGGATAAGATTGGTTTTGGGTACACCGTATAATGCACAAGACATCCACCGTCATTGAAGTCCATTTGGAGTCAGATAAACCGCCAACCAACTGACATGAAAACTAAAGATAGATGGACTTCTCTTACCTATTATGTCATTGGCTTCACCCCTCAACCTATTAGGTCAGGTTCATATTTTCTAAAACCAGCTATGCCAACCAACATACCATTTATGATATCAAGTTCAATAGTGTCAAGGATTTCATTCACATACTGCTATGAAACAAGAAAATAATATCAACATCAGAGACAAATTAGTTTTAGCTAAGGAGGGAAAGAAAAGATCTTACTGCTTTCGTTTTCCAGTTGATATCAGATGCCAAACCAAACGGAAGCAGAGAGTATGAAAGATTCTTCCATAGTTATATTTGAGGAGAATGTATATCAGCCAGATATTCAAATAAATGTTTCTTGAATTTGCCAATCAATCAGAAATCTTAACAGTTAACAAAAATAAAAAATAAAAAGAATATTTTCACAAGACTGACCTAAAAAACTGCCTCCAAATTAAATAAGATTCGACTCTAAGCCATTGCTAGCACCAACAAACCTAATTTCCCTTTTGGTTTAAGTACTATTTTGGTCCTTATACTTTTGGTTCATTTTGGTCTCTGTACTTTTAAAATGTTCATTTTAGTCCCTATACTTTCGATTTTTTGTTCATTTTGGTCTCTATACTTTCAAAAGGTTAATTTTGGTCCTTGTACTTTCAACTTTGGTTCATTTTAGTCCTTAAACTTTCAAAAAGTGATCATTTTGATTCCTTAAAAATGAAAGGATCAAAATTATCACTTTTTAAGAGTGTAAGGATAAAAATGAACAAAAGTTGAAAGTATAAGGACCAAAATGAATCAAAGTTGAAATTATATAGACCAAAATGAACATTTTAAAAATTTGGGGACCAAAATAAACAAAAACAAAAAATACAAAGACCAAAGTAGTATTTAAACCTTTTTTTTTTTTTATTCTTACACTCTTGCTCTCTCTCTGCTTTTGGACATTGACTTTCGGCAGAGGCCTTGTTATGAGAAGGAGCAAGAGTGAAAAGTATGGGAGCAAAGTAAACAATAGGAAGCCAAAGCGAGAAACTATATAGAGAGCGAACGGAGAGCAACAAAACGAAAATATACAAGAAAAACTTGATGATGCAAGGAAATGATTAGAAAGATCTATTTTGAGATACCAGGTCAAATCTCATTTGCCAAAAGTTTATAGGACATCCCAACATAGAAAAGAAAAGAAAAAAATAAAACTCAAATAAAAGAAGTGGTTTAAAACAATCTCACAGACGAGCTAATTTAGTACACTACTGTTAAAGGTGTGAAAGGCGATGCTATTCTTCCTGTTATGTCAAACAGTGAAGCCATGACAAAAACATAAATAAATTCATTATGACATATGACAGGTAATAGATCTTAATTCTCATCTTTTTCTCTCCGTGCGGGCAACCTATCTGTTCGAATTATTGCTAAAATAACTGGGATCGAAAGTATTCAAATTTCAAGCACCATAACTCTTAAATATACCAAAATTGGAGTATAATTTTATTGTCAATGAGCAAGTTGAATAAGGACGTGAATTTGCAAAACTAAATTCCTTGCAAATTCTTGTATTTTTCAAGACTTGGGGTCGGGGAAGATGATTGACGATGCTAAATTATGTGTCGAATTGTATCTTTCTAAAAGCAATGAGTCCTCCACCAACAACACTGGAATGCAATGAACTTGCAATTCAATCTAATCATAAGTTTGCTTCTGTTTCTAAGTTTTTAAATATAGTCTTGTCATGATGTTGGACTATCGTCTTGGCCATCACTCAAAAACTTGATATCCAATCTCACGCCCGAATCCAAAATTCTCATGCCGTAACTTATCCTCCTTCCTCCTTACTTACATAACTACAAAATCAAGATATCGTCCACTATCCATGTCTATTGAAAATGCCTTATCTTAAAACTTAATCGACATTGCTAATCCTTTATCCAATGATGTCCAGCGTCATGGTTGAATCCAAATTCTCGTATCCAAAGTTATCATCCTTCCTTCTTACTTATGTAACCATAAAACTCAATAAAATCATGATATTGTCCACTATCCATGTCTATGGCAAATAACTGGTCTTATCTTAAAACTTGATCCACATTCCTAACCCATTATCCAAAGAATGACAACAGTTCCTCACTCAAAAACTTGATGTCCTATCTCACTCTTGAATCCAAAATTCTCGTCACGTAAATTATATTCCTTCATCCTTACATACATAACCATAAAACTAAATAAAATCAAGATAGTATCTACTTTCCATGACCATGGCAAATTGTTCATGTCTTATCTCAAAACTTAATCAACATTGCTAATCATTTATCCAAAGAATGGAAAGAGATCTTCACTCAAAAACTTGATACCCAATCTCACGCTTGAATCTAAATCTGTGTCCATCACAAATGCCTTATCTTAAAACTTGATCAACATTGCTAATCCTTTATCCAAAGATTGGAAAGAGTTCTTAACTTGAAAACTTGATGTCCAATCTCACTCTTTAATCCAAAATTCTCTTATACTAAGTTATTTTCTTTTCTCCTAACTTACATAACCATCAAGCTCAACAAAATTAAAATGTTGTCCACTATCCATGACTATGGCAAATTACTTCATGCCTGCCTTATCATAAAACTAATCCACACTCCTGATCCTTTATCCAAAGAATTGAAATAGTTCTTCACTCAAAAATGCAGTGAATGCTATTTTACCAAAATTATGGATGGCAAAAAATCAAAGATGTTCCACAGCAAGCCAACTTCATTGGTTTGATTGATTTGAATCAACTTGTCTAAACTTCGCGTTCTTTCAAAGTCATTTGTTGTACTTTAATTACAGGATATTTGCCTCAATTGGATTTTCTTCTTATATCCTTTATAGCTTTTCTGTATCACTGGATCATTTTATTTTGTTCACTAATTTTGTTTTTGGATGCTTTCTTTTATTACTTTTTACTTCCACTCTCTTGTGAAGTTCCTATCTCCGAGTGTATCTCTTAACATTTTTTCTATGATAAAAATGATAATTTTAGTGAAAACAGTGGCTTACCTCTGTGGATTGTGTTGTTATATGTCATTGCCCAACTCACTAGAAACTTCACACAAACCAGACCGCCCACATGTGGACCAAGGCTACACAAAGGTAGAACAGAACACCATCGTTACCAAAAAAAACATATATATGTGTGTGTGTGTGTTGATCTTCAATACATAAGAGTCAAAAGAGTCGTTCAGTCAGACAAATAAATTGTTGAAGTACCTTCAATTTCAACAAATTGATTCCTATCATTTTTCATTGAGCTCAAATCAGTTTCAGAAGGATCCAGTAACTTGCATATCTCTCATATAGTTCATGGTTATGACCTAGAGTAATATTAGCAGGAGCAAGTTTAGAGCTAGAAGATCATTCTCAAAAGTTCCAGTGGCAGAACAGCAAAATGATTCAATATAAAGAACCCCATCAACAAAAAAAACATTGTTTTGATCATAGGACTATTTTAAGGAACATTAATAATATATCTGGAGAGATGTTGTTTCTGGGTCGTTCGAAATTAAATAGTAACCGAAAAGAGTTCTTCTATATTCTATGACCAATTAGGGTTTCTGCATTCAAACAGAACAAAAAAAAAGTAGTTTGTCCATTATTAGGGTTTCTCTCTATTTCAAATCGATTTTAAAAGTTCGTTTTTTTAAATTCTAGCCAAATTTAATAATCTGGAAAAAGAAATTTGAAAGCATGATTGGCGCCTAAAGATTGATTGATTTCTTCGAGTGTAACTCAAAAATTGGATTTTACCGATTTATGCAAAAATTCCAGCAGCCAATTGCTTTTCATTTGCCCTAGCAAACAGTTCATCAACTCTGTATGTCTTTTTCCCACAAAATCAAACTTCGCAGAACTTGTAGTCAAATGTAGACACAATTCCCACTCCAAGAAACAGAGTTCGCCATAACCCTTTTGATTCCAAAGCCCTAATTCTAGAAAAAGACTGAAGAAATTTTGGTTTCGGCAACGAAAAGGAAAAAGGCGTTGATTGAGAGCACTGATTGAAGCTAGTCTGAGAACTTGTTCAACAAGGAATTGTAACAGAGAGTTTGGGAGAAACATATAGATGCAATCGCCAGCCGAAATTTGCGGGAGACAGCTGTACATATTAACTAACGGCTACTTAATTTAATTCTTCCGTAATCATACTGATTTTTTGACATATATTAAACATTATTTTTCTAATTTTCAAACTAAATAAATCGTGTATTAAAATGATTAATATTTACAAATATAGTAAAATTTTATTTATTGCAAATATACTGTGATATTTTGCTATTAGTTCTAAATAATTTTAGCAGTTTTGTCATTTAAAATAATTTTTTTTCTTTTTCTTTTTTAGTTCATAATTTTTGAAGTTTTTTTTTATCTCATAAAAAAAAATTTAAACTTCCATGAGAATTATAAAATTTTGAAATGGCTGTATTAAGAAAAAATGCATATCTTTTAGATAACATTAAGAAAAAAGTAAAAAGACCATTTCAAACAAAAATTACTAATCTTTTTTAGTACAATGGTAAAGAGAATATCAAGAGAATTTGAAAACTAGGCAAATCAAAAAGTAAAATAGAACACACCCATGGACTTTCTAAAATTTGAGACAACGAGCATGGACATTGAGGTTTATTTATTTCACTTTTTTATTCATCAAAAGCATATTGATGGTTTAATGAGGATGTAGAACTATTTTTTTAGGTTAACTTGTACAAAATACGTTTAAACTTTGAGATAGATTTCAATTATACTCATAGACTTCATTAATTTGATTTTTGAGCTAGAAACTTCAAAAAAAATTTAACAAGTTTTGCTATGGTTAAATGATACAAAATATTCATGTTAATCATTCACTCAATGTGCTGTTTGAAACAAAATAAAAATTGAAAACCTAGATGTTGAGGCAATGTCCTATGTTTAGAAACTTTTAACACAACTATAACCATGGTGTTCAATTGAGCTAAGCATAGCTCAAAAAGATACAAATTGGAATTTGAAATTGTGATGATAACAACCATGAATACATCTTAAATTAGACATGAAAGTCAAAACTTAACCATATTTTTAAATTGAATAATAATACTATTTTAAAGACTCAAAACCATGATAAAAAGTTATTTTAGATACAAAGAAAGTAACTGAGATCATAGAAATAATTGGCATTTGGAGAGAGAAAATTGTAATTTGATTAAGGTATAGATTTGACCTCTTAATTTTGAGTTGTGTTATTCATAAACTTCCAAAATATTTCAAAAATATTTCGGCATACATCATCATTGGAAAAGGTCACACTGAAACCAGATTAGTTCGATGTTGCTAATAAACCTGAAAATGACCTTCTAACCATCTTCATCTGGCTCACCGATTTCATAAGTTGATGATAAATAACTCAACTCTACCAACACTATTGAAGTTTGCACATTTATCAAAGAACTTCGTGTTCCTTTCTTTGTTTGCACATTTGTCGAGAAACTCAAACACCGCCCCACAAGCACAAACTTCTTAACTCCAACTAAACAACTCTACATTCCAAATACACACTTTCTAACTTTAACATATTAACTTCAGATTTCAGAACTCAACTTTGCACACGAAACACCCCTAACTAGCTTCCAAGCTTCCATGTCCTCATATTGTGCTTCTTTGGCAGTGAGTAAAGAAAATCTTAGACCTTGAATAACAAAAATGATCTACTTCATTTCTTTCTATTGAAAAATTGAGTGAAAAGGGCAAAAGAAAAAAAACTGTTATTCACTGATGTTACAAAGCTGGAGATAAGGGTTGCCATACATCACATATTTAGACCAGTATGACTTGTACTTGGAAACAGCTAAATCTAACCAAGGTTTGTAGTTTCCATTGTAATGGATAACAGCAGCATTCTCTATTTCTGTGACGTTGAGGGCAGGGTCGTACCCGAGACCCAGCACGTGCCACCCTCTGTCTAGTGGATAAGTAAGATTGTAAAAAGTGATCAGACCTGGTGGTAGCGATCCCAGTTTCCACAGAGTTCTGTCCTCATTCTGCACAAGAGTTTATTCAATTAGCAATCCAAATGTGTTTGATTAAGAGAAAAGAAGAGCTGTGTGCAAGGAAATTAGAAATAATCTTGTATGACAAAAATTTCAGATGCATATGAAGCTATGGATTCCAGTGCTTATGTCTCCATGAAAATAAGAGATGCACTTTCTGCACCTGGTGTTAATAAGAGTTTCTTCTTTTTCTTTTCTTTTTTCTTAAATTTTCTGATTGAAAAAATGAAAGGAGACTAATACTAAAAAATACATGAACCTTCGAGAGATGACAGAAACTAAGAAAACAAAAGAAGACAATACTACTAAGATACGATGAAGAGAAAACACTTAAAACCTAACAAACCAACTCCAAAGAAGAAACCCAAAGCTAGAGAACACATAAACTTTAAAGCTAAAGCCAACTGAATAGCGGACAAGGAAAGAAGTCCTTTAAGACTTTAAGACCAAAAGTGAGAGGATCAATTAGTGCTTGTGCTTGAAAGAGTAATATAACAAAACCAATGTCTAGTCTACTCTAGCTTAAAACTTCATTCCTTTGCTATTAAAGTTTCATATTGCACTTAACAAAAGTTTTAAGCCCCTTGTTTTTATGATACCAGACCAAATATGTGGCTTAGAACACAAGCTAAATAGGCATACCACTTGAATATCAAAGTAGGTAAGAGGTTTAGTATGATTTACCATATCTTGCCAGTAATGGTAGATTCCAGTCATGTTTCGTTTTCTCCATTCCTTCAAGTCAAAAATATTCATGCCGAACGCCCAACCACATGCATTTGGATCAAAATTCTCAGAGATCTTTGGATTTGAGAAGTTGAGATATTTATCAAACCTATGAAAGCTTTCTTTACAGGTCTCTACTGCCCCATTCACCATACCTTTCAGATCAATAGACCATAACGGCGTTAAATCCTTCTGAACTACAATATCGTCATCCAAAAACAGGATTTTGTCCAACTTTGGATACACTTCAGGGAGGTAGAATCTAAGATGATTCAGCATGGACAAATACTTTGGATTCCTGTACTTCAGATTATCCATACCAACAGAGAGGGAAGAAGGATGATTTGCCTTGAAGTAATACTCTTTAAGTCTTGCAGATTCAAGTTGTCGGAGAACAGAGCAGTAAGAAGAATTCAACCACTTGAAATCATCAATATTTTGAACTTGGATTGTTGCTTTCGAAGGAGAATTAACAAGAAACCACATTCTCATAGCAGCAAAATTCAGCTTATCTGTGACAATATGGAAAACATGTTTCTCAGGTTCCTTTGCATGCAAAACCGTGGAGTTGACTACGACCGATGTTGCTAAAACATTATCTGAGAAAATAGCATAGTGATACAGAGAAGGATTTTCAGTTTTTTCTCTGTCAATATTATGATTAAGATGATGGCCCTGTAGGAAATATTCTCCTGCAAGCTGTAGAGGGAGGCAATGCAAGGATTTAGGGACTGTTTTGGCTGCTAGCTGAGTCAAGAATGCACTTTTTTTCTTTTGGGCATTCACATTGTCCTCAGTTGATTGTAGCATGGCTCTCAGCTTTCTCGTCATAGTAAGACAATCATATAATTCGTCTTTGGCCATAGCAAGAGCATGACCCATGGCTTTTGCTCGATCTAGTGCACTACAGAAAACAAAGAACATTGCATGAACACCAAGAAAAATATGCAAGTGATAACAGGAATAAAGTATGAAGTTTTCTAAAACCTTGGATGAAGCCCAGCATCAGAACTTGCTTCCCCAATGGCAAGTTGACTTTCTCTACAGTGTTTCATTAGAGTATTGTAAAGTCCGGTATCATTCTTTGACCTGGCTACATTTGCATATGCTTTGGCCATTATGATCTGATCTCGCATGAGTTTCAAGGTGGAATCTGATTTTGGGTTTTCAAAATCCCTCCTCCAAATGCTGTACTTTCCCTTCATTGTAGTGTCAAAATTTTTAGACCGTTCAATAGCAGCAGCTGCCATCTGATTGTCTATCACTTTATCTTCTCGAATCAAATCTGCAGCTCGTAGAGCCCTCCTCTCCAGTCGCATTGCCTGAAGTAGTGAATATTAAAAATTACTTCAAAAATATGGGTATGCCAAGTAGAAGTATCAGAAAAATCACCCGTCGTTTCAGCTTCACTGGATTCATTGATGATAAACGAGAAAATTCAGCTTCACGTTCTCCGGGAGGATGGTCATCCAAAGAATTTTCAACCTTTTCTTTATTCTCCTTCCTGGAAACTAATGGGTCTGTCTGAAAGGAAAGAATATATGAATTATATTTTACATGAGCATATGCACCAGGCAAATATTATCAAACCACTATGATAGTTTTGTGAGCAACAACAACAAGAGGAAAAGAAAAAACATCGATCGTTGATGTTAAACCTTGAAAGGATTATGGAAAGTTTGAATCTAACAAAAACAACAATAGGTATAATATAACATGTTTAAACCCCATGCACATTATCTATACAGAAGCATTCAAGAGGACTTAAAAGCTTCAAAAATATTCATGGTACCTGGGAACTCAATGGCTGGTGGTGGTTTCCATCCAAAGAATTTTCCCATATCCACGAGGCAGATAAATCCTTCAATTTGACCCTTCCAAGGCGAAAAGCACCAGAAGGATCACTGTAGGCTGCAATTATGTCAATATCCTGTTTGAAACGAATGATACAAACATAAACATTGTAAGTGGTAAATGCAAAGAATATTAAAATTTATGAACTTCATAACACTCTAATACCTTATCGTCTTCATTGGTGCTGATTCTATTTACCGTATCTTGCTCCTACAAGCATTTGAGTTGGTCAATAGGTGCATGAACTTCTGAATACAGAAAGCTTATAAATTAAATAAAATTAGAATAGAGCGTATGACAAGGATCCCACAACTAATTGATGGAATTTCTTTCCACTAGATGTAATGGGAGGAAGGAACCAAACTTGTAGATGAAACATAACTTCGTCAAGGAAGACCTCTAATGACACAAGTCCTCAGCCTTCAAGTAGTGTGCAATAAATTTTTTTTAACCATCTCTCTAATTCAAGTATCTTAACAATAACAACCAGGATGTGACTAGCAAAACAAGTTATAGTAACACAGGTAGGAAAAAACCAGAAAAAACCTCATAATCGCCAAGAATAACCAATAGATAAGAAACCACATGTAGGCTTGCATATTGACATATGTTATTATTGCCACGGCCATAACACCAAAGTGTAAATAATGTCATATATTAAACAATGTTTATGTTTCCATCGACCTAGAGGCTAGATGATAGGATATTCTGCTAAAGATAATCAAAAATAAAAATAAAAAGTTCAGTGACAAAAATGCATTCATACAAACATCCTAGTCCTCAAGTATTGCGGTCAGTTAATTTGACAATGTCGTGCAGTCAGTCCACTACCGAAACATCCTATAACGAGAAAACTATTAACTGGTGATAATAGGAACTCGCCTACCAACTAAATGGCTAGATCTATTCAATTAAAAGGTTATTACTAACAAAACAAAGTAATAGAAAATAGGATAGAAACGTTAGATGTAAAATGAGCCACAAAGGGACACAAGTGTCATACCTCTCCATCTCCACATTGAACACATTGATATATAGGCTTCCGATCTTGACTGCAGTACATAAAAGATCACGCCTAGTCAATGTTTATCTATCAGATGGAAATCATCTACCCAGACATGATAACAATGGAAAAACAATACACAATCAAATGAAGAATAAAGAAACGCCATAGCAAATTCTTTCAGCAATCTTCTTACGTGAGAGTAGCATTGGATGCATTCGCTCCAATGAGACCAACGTGAGATACAACCTGCATCGAAAATAGGCTTAAAACTCCATCTATCTGGAAAACGGAAAAAGATATACAATGACAACTACGATCTAATCATGTGAATGAATTCTTCTAAATTCAGAAAAATAAAGATACAAGCAGAGAAACACTATTATTACAAAAAGATTGCGACTCAACAGAAGAACAAACTTAAGATCAGAGTCAACAGTCTGGTTCATTTCCCTAAGGAGCAATCAAATCTCTAAACAGGCACAAAAGTAAGAAAAAGAAAATTCCAAAAAGTATCAAAACAATCGGCATCAATCAACAGAAAACTACTCCAAAGGCCGCTAGAAAAAGTAATTTCAAGACCTCGTCAAGGTCTACGAGAAATTCAGCTAACAATCGCGACAGTACCGAATGAGAAGGATCTTGAAGAACACATAAAAATTCACTACCACATTTCAACTAAAAAGAACATACAGAAAAAGAAAAAGACATGAAAAGGAACAGGTAATACTCGCGATAAGATCGAGACTTGTTACCAGAAAGACACAGAAGATTAACAGAAGATTCAAGCTGAGAGAAATCCTTTTTGGAAGAACTTCCATGGCAGAAATCTGAGAGAGATGATTAATTGCTTCTCGGTTCTAAGTAGAATGAACGCAGTATCTTCAAGATTCAGTTCATCTTCATTGGCAGCGCGGGACTGTCATGCCGAACTCCATTAGAGCGCGTTTCAAAGTCGGTAGATCAAGACGAGAATATGGAAAATGAAATTTCACTCGGATTATATTTTATATTATTCTTTTTTATCGTCTCAAATTGTTAGATAAAATGTTGGCAATACAATAAGAAATAAATATTCTGTTCAAAAATGAAAAAGAAAATGAAAGTTTATTTTTTATATGTTATTATGGCTTATCGGTATATAAATATAAATATTAGTGTCTTACTATCTTAATATGAACAAAGTAACTGAAAGCTTTTTTTTATATATAATAAAAATAAATTATTTAAATGGCAAAACGGTTAAAATTACAAATAATAACCAATATTATAATCTATTTGCAATAGACTATGATAGATCGCGATAGACTACTATTCTGTATCTATCACGATACAGATAATAAAAGTAATTAAAAGTTTTATAACTAATCGTAGAAAATGTACATATTGAATATAGTTCATATAACTTCAACGAAAATGTTACAAAGTTTAAGTTTTTCCCTTCATACTTTGTTAAATTCAAGAAAATAAGAAGAAAGAGGAAAAGAAAAAACTCGTCAATTACGATTTTCATAAAGCTTGTCATTAGTTAATATCTGAGTGGCATGGGTTTCTAACATGTGTAATGAACAATATTACTGATTAGACACTATAAAGTGAATATAAAGGTTTTATCACATGACATATTCGTAATTAGTAATTATGCATTATAAAGGATTGTTTTCAAATATAACAAAATGAACCAAAATATTTACAAATATAGCAAAATATACTGATAAACATTGATAGACTTACACAGTGGCATTTATTATATTTGAAAATATTTTAAATGATTTTGTCATTTAAAACAATTACCCACTATAAACTTATCCTATGTGCAGTAACCTAAGTTATTTACCTATTTGTCATCTTTACATTTTTTTACGTTTTTTACCCTAAGGATTTAGAGAAGCGTGTTATATACTCTAACCTTAAGATGTTCCTCTATTTTGTATTCTGAAAAATTCTCTCTAATAAAATTATTCTTCCTCTACCCATAGATGTAGCTAATACATTATTAGTGAACCACGTAAATCTATATGTTGATTTTTTGATTGTTCACGCTTTTTTGTTCATCTTTATTTGTCAATTTCAACTATTAAGTCTCATTTATTTAACTGAGATTAGTTTTTTTTTTTTTTCTTTCTCCATTTTCAACTATGGCAAAGATGAAGACCAGACCTTCAATTTTTAAAATGGTTGTAGATGCTTTATCCACTAAGTTACCTATGCTAAAATTTGAATTCAGATGAGTTTTTAAGGGACAAAACTTGATCGCAAAATAACATGAATGGTCGAATTGATTGTAATTCAAATACTAAAATCAATGTTTTGAACCTGGTAAACATTGAAGTGAATGGTATGTGTATAGGAACTAAATTGAAATTTAAATAATCAAATATGAATTATAGTAACATTCTATCTATTAAATATGAACAACTATGTATCGCCAATACGAGTAAATTAAGATTGACATTAATTTGTACTATCAATTTTAATGTTTGATGTTGGAACCCCTCATCTCATAAAAAGAATAAAATATATTAGTGTCAAAAAAAAAAAACAAAAAAACAACTACATATCTATAAAGCTCTATTTTCAAAATATAGGAAAATGAATCAAAATATTTAAAAATATAGGAAAATTTCACTCTATTTGTGATAAACCGCGATAGTATGTGATATTTTGCCATTATTTGTAAATATTTTTAACAATTTTGTCATTCAAAATAATTTTTCATCAATAAAAGTGTAATCTAAAATTAATTATATATTTAAAGGTAGGAAAATTGTTTTAAATGGCAAAACTGTTGAAATATTTACAAATATAGCAAATATTACAATTCTATCTATGATATACCGCAATAGACCTAGATAAAGTGATAGACATTTATTTGTGTTTATCGCTTTCTGGGTTTATTGCGTTCTATTACAAATAGAAAATAAAATTTTACTATATTTATAATTATTTTTAACAGTTTTGACTTATTTAAAAACATTCTATAAAAGTATATTATTTTAATACGTAATTTTCCCTAAATTTTTTATTATCAGTAATTCGTTATTTGTTCGCTTTATTTGAAAGGGCTTTATTATTTATGTTGTAATAAGATAAATGAAATCATAAATTTATCCATAGGCTGCCATCTATTGTCCTTAGAAAACTGAAGAAGTTGGAGCTCTATTTATAATGTTCTTGCCAAAGGTGAAATTATAACTTTACTCCCACCAAATCGAGCATAGATTAACTTACGTATAACATGTGTTAATGATTAAAAATTTATGTGGTTCGAAATCTTCACTCTTAATTGTATTAAAAGAAATTCTAATTCCAAAAATATGGATCGAATTTGTATTATTTGGTCAACTTTAAAAGGTATATAATGAATCTTACACTTTTAATTTTTTTTAGACAGAAATCTATTACACTAGGAATTAGTAACACTCAAAAGGTTACAATTGACTACATCAACATCCAAAACAAACAGTACCCGGCGGTTCATCAACTCACACACCTCTTACCCATTAGACATAGTCCATCCCGCTAATTTATGCACAATACAATTGTCGATCCTTAGAATATATTTAAACCCACATATATGAGTTTTGATCAACCACCCTCTAGTTTATTCCAAAATTACCACAATAAAGACTCCAATAAATTATTGACATGAATTGCATTAACTAATTTTTTTTTTTTTTTCTTTTTGAGTTCAAATAAGTCCATGACTCAAAGATAGTTTCTAAATTTGCATGTTTCGATTTTGACATTATTAAAATCACTTTTGTTATATTCAAATTACTCCAAAATACATCTTTAATCACTCGAAATTAATTCAATATTTCATTATACATTTTTTAAATACAATTCTCTTATCATCAAATTTGATTTTGAATTATTAAAAGAAAATGTCAAAAATAATTTTAACCATTTCAGAATCACTTCTAAACATGCTCTTATTATACCCAATATTAAAATTGCAGTCTGTCACATATATTTGTAGTTGAGCTTTGCATAAATAGATAGTAATTAAAAAAACCTAGTTGAGGTCACTTATTGTCGGGGAGTTTGTGGAAGGGACATTGAGAACAAAATCCACATGCTTTGGTCATGCAATTGGACCATGAACAACATTGTTCTTACGAAAATAATATTCGATTTAGTTTAGTTCGATTTAATTTTTTAGTGGACTCTAAAACGAGAGAACTAAACCAATGTTCACATATACGCACACAATCACAACATTACACACATCTCACGAACCGATCTCATGGGATAAAATTCGCCTATACCCAAACCAACACCTTTAAGCATATCACTAATGTTACAATACTTGGTAAAAATGTTGAGTTGGAATTAATTGTTGGGATTCTTGTTGAGAATCTCAAGATGGTGAGACCTAAAATCTATATAAGATATATAAGCTTCTCCTCTCATGATTATTTGGTTTTTGAAATAGAAAGATATACCTATCTAAAATATTATATAAGAGTTCATAAAGCTTGAATAGATATTTGTTTTTTTATAAAATATAGAGTTTTTTTTTTTTTTTTTTTTTGACAAAATGAAGAGAGAGAGATCGAATCTCTAACCTCGAAATTGATAGTATATTCTGTATGTCAATTGAATTAAATGGTTAAATATTATCGTTTATATACAAACACTATAAGAGTAGGAAAGCAATGTACAAATGCCACATATTTAATCATATCACTTGCAATTAAAGTAGTACTACACAACTCAATAAATAAAATAATAAATTAAGCGATTGAAATTTTTGTATTACTACCAAAATAAAAATGTGTGGATATTAGAAGTCAAAAGAAATGTTACATCGACTTTCATTTCACGCTAACTATTCATTAATAAATCATATAAACTAAATTATGATGTTCAAAACTTCAAAACAGTTAAATTAAGTAAAGGTACAAAACTGTTGAAAATATTTACAAATAATAGCAAAATATTTCAGATAGATAGTAAAATCTTGTTATATTTTTAAATATTTTGGTGCATTTTCTTATATTTGAAAACAACCCTAAATTAAACTACCTTGTTTAAAATAATAAGTCCAAATAAGCAATACTTCAACTAGTATAAGATTTATTATCAACCTCGAGATTAGGAGATCAATTTCCTCTACCCACATGTTGTGGAAAAAAATGTTTTCGAAAATAATAAATAGACCATAATATCATTTCGGTCCATACACTTTAGATTTTCTTTCATTTTCATCCGTATACTTTAAATAAATTTTAAATTTAGTCTCACAAAGTTAATTTTTGTCAAAATTGGTTAAATAATAATAATAAGAATAGTTTCCTTAAAAAAAAAAAAGACACTGCCGTAAATATATTTTAAAATTTATAAAATAAATCCTAATAA
The DNA here is from genome assembly GCA_031780015.1 of Citrullus colocynthis. NCBI lineage: Eukaryota > Viridiplantae > Streptophyta > Magnoliopsida > Cucurbitales > Cucurbitaceae > Citrullus > Citrullus colocynthis. The sequence goes on from QLSR01001476.1 coordinate 2,384,500, forward strand.
AAACTAACTTTTCATTTTAGAAAAAAAAAAAAAAAAAACAAACAAACAAACAACAACAGACACGGCCTGCATAGACTAATTTTAAGATTTATTGGAAGTATATGAACTAAAATTAGATATTTAAAAATATAGAGACTGAAATAGAACAAAACTCTTTGTACATAAACCAAAATAGTATTCAAACTTAGGGTGTGTTTGGAATACATTTTTAGATGTTTAATTTTTAAAAAAAAAAATATCATTTTGAAAAAAAATACAAGTGTTTGACATCCATCCAAAATGGATTTTGAAAGTCATTATTGTCTTTATTTTAAACACTTCTTATCAAAAGTATTTAAATGAAAATGGATTTTTAGAAAACATTTATTTTTTAAGTTAATCCAAACAGCCTTTAATAAATTTATGTATCCGTTTTTAAATTAATACAAAAAAAAATCTTTTTTTTTTTTACCTTTTAGGTATAGTAAAGGTAGGGAGATTCGAACCACAAATCTTTTTGTAATAAATACATCTACATAGCAGTTAAGCTATGCTCACTCTGGCATTAATACAAACTTCTAAATTTAGATAATTGTACCAAGTATGACTTGGAAACAAGGATAACTATTTACACCGCTACTCATTTTCAATTCCTTATTGTACATTAGATAATGGAACCAAAAAGTAACTGTTATTTGTACATTGAATTAAACCAAATGAGCATTTAGTAAAACTTAGAAATTTTATCTATTACTCAAGGTTTTTGTCCCACCAAAGTCTAAATAAATTTTCCAAAAGAGTATAAATTGATTGAATCAAAATCATTAGGCTATCACCTCTAATTACAAAACACCATATGGCTTCATCATTTTTTTGCTCTTCCTTTCTTTTGCAGATAACAATTTAAGTTTTTACCAACAAAAGGAAATAGGAACAGCTGGACTACAAAGAACAAACAAACTTGACAATCCAGTGTGATGCAATAATCAGAACCTGTCCTAATTCCCAACATCCACAACCTAAGTAGTACTTAATTACAATCTTACAACTGATATAACAAACTTCATTCTAACATCTATAAGAGAGAAACATATGAATGAAGAAATGAGACTGGGATAAGAGAATCAGTTACCACTGAAAAATCTATCTCAACCTGGGTGGTATTTGATTAGCATGGATTCCATATTGCTTCATGTGAAGTGGAGAATTATGGTGAAGAGGCTGATGAGCATTGTGATTTGATGCCAGACGGGAAGCACGGTTCCTAGGCTCGATTGGTTTCTCATTTGCAGTTTCAATATGTTCCAATGTCTCGACGACCTCTTTCATTGGTGGACGGTTTTTCTGTTCTTGCTCAATACATTGTAGAGCTAGCTGAGCCACTTGGAATGCAGATCTAGATGGATATTTTCCTTCCAACCGAAAGTCCATCACGTTTTTCAGCTTCCTTCTCTCTGATAAGTATGGTTTTATCCAATCCACGAGGTTTTCTTGCCCAGTTGGACGATTTTCATCAAGAGCACGTAAACCAGTCAACATCTCAATCAATACAACTCCAAAACCATATACATCGCTCTTAACATACAGATGTCCTGTGTCATAAATATCATCATTAATGTCAACTCGAAAATCACTTGGCGATACCAGTTGGAAATAAAATTGACTCATTCAACAAAGACAGTCAATTTTTAAAGGTTTTTAACTTTTTATTCTACCTGTGGTAACGTATTCTGGGGCAGCATAACCATGTGTGCCCATAACTCGAGTCGTCAGATGAGATTTACTTTCTGAAGGACCCAATTTCGCCAAGCCAAAGTCCGATAACTTTGCTGTATATGACTGCAGGTAAAGAAAGGTCAGGTTACAACAAACACAACAGAAGAGAAGATATAAAAAAGAAACGACGATCATGAGAAAGGTTCTCAATGAAAGCTTGAGATGAGGAAAAGGCTCTTTCTTAAAGTGTATATTTACGGATAGATTCATAATAAATAGAACTTTACCCCATCAAGCAGAATATTAGAAGCCTTGAAATCTCTATAAATTACTTGCTTGTCTGATGTGTGCAAGAACGCCAGCCCTCGAGCAGCGCCTATGGCGATCTTAATCCGAGTATCCCAATCAAGTGGTGTAACTGCTGAACCCCCTGCATTGTACAGAAAGGTTGTTTACACTTCAGTAAACTAAGATTGACATCTGTCCATGAGAACAAAGATAAGAACACTGGCAATTAATTGAAAGAAACATCAAAGTATAATATCATCAATTAGTTTTCTTACTTCCAAATAGATGGTTCTCCAAGCTTCCTTTTTGCATGAACTCATAAGTAAGGAGTAACTCATGATCCTCCCAACAGTAACCCAACAGCTTCACTAGATTTGGGTGAGAAAGTCTTCCCAAGAAGGCCACTTCTGACTGCACAACCAACCAGACTATGTTATTATATGTCAATTGTTCAAAAAAAAAAAAAAAAAAAAAAAAAGGTCTTGAGAAGGAAACTTCTGGAATATGCAACTGTCAGTGTCACTACCAAAATTGGAAAAGTCAGTAACAGATTGATCAACTCATGGGTGGACAATTCTGGTGGTAGTCTTAACCAAGTTTAAATGTTGATCTATGGAAGTTGAAAGAGGTTGGTATTGTATATATTCACACAAACAAGGAAGATAGGAAATCATAAAATGATAAAAGTTTCAAACACAGTGAAATAGTTCATATGACCCCCTCTCATTCTTAAATAAATTCTCTCTAGAGTTGACATATCTGGTAGGTCAATCTTGCCTAGTTTACAAGTGACCTATGGTAGTTGCCACCGCCAGAGGTTAGCAGTACGGCGATGACACAAACATGAGTGATGGATATCACATTCAGGTGTTGTTTGGAATGGTGTAAACAAAATTCTGTCAAGCCATTTCTTCAATACTTCAAATCTATTTAGATGGTGTCTTTTCCTAAGATGTTTTCAGCTGAGTTGTTCTCAAACAGCACTCAAGTAATTCACAGTTGAGTCCACATGATACTTTAACCAAAGTGATTATGTCTGGAGCAAATACCAATTCCTTTTATGGCATGTTTGAGAATGATTCTAAAAAGGTTTAAATTACTTTTGTCATTTTCAAAATCACTTGTAAAATGCATTTAATCATTTGAAATCAATTTTATTAGTATGAAAAATGTGTTTAAAAGTGAAATTAAACATTGAATCGATTTTCAGTGATTAAAATGTGTGTTTCGGAGTAAATCATTTCAAAATCACTCTCAAATATGCCCATTTTTCCTTCAGATAGCCGGGGTTTTGGAGCTCCCTCTTTCATTTATGCTCATGGTTCACTCCACTAGTACAGAGAGAGGCTTAGCTCATTCTAATGCCAGCTGTAAGACAAGAATTTGAAGTTATTTAGCTCTCAACCTAGAAGCTTGGACCCAGGACACAGAGTGAACAATCTCTTAATAGAAACTTCTTCCCCCTTCCATAGCTCGTTTGTTTGAGGAGATTTTTGATAAGAAAGTATTCTTCTCTATAACAATATAATTACCTGCCACTCCTCAATTCCTTGCAAGCTGTCAGATTTCAACTTTTTGACCGCAATAACCATTGAATTTCCCTTCCTTCCATACCCCTTCTCCTCAAGCCAACCTTTGTAAACCTTGCCAAAACCTCCTTCACCAAGCATTGCTTCAGCTCTGAAGTTTTTGGTTGCAGCTTTGAGCTCTGCCNTGCCACATATTTAATCATATCACTTGCAATTAAAGTAGTACTACACAACTCAATAAATAAAATAATAAATTAAGCGATTGAAATTTTTGTATTACTACCAAAATAAAAATGTGTGGATATTAGAAGTCAAAAGAAATGTTACATCGACTTTCATTTCACGCTAACTATTCATTAATAAATCATATAAACTAAATTATGATGTTCAAAACTTCAAAACAGTTAAATTAAGTAAAGGTACAAAACTGTTGAAAATATTTACAAATAATAGCAAAATATTTCAGATAGATAGTAAAATCTTGTTATATTTTTAAATATTTTGGTGCATTTTCTTATATTTGAAAACAACCCTAAATTAAACTACCTTGTTTAAAATAATAAGTCCAAATAAGCAATACTTCAACTAGTATAAGATTTATTATCAACCTCGAGATTAGGAGATCAATTTCCTCTACCCACATGTTGTGGAAAAAAATGTTTTCGAAAATAATAAATAGACCATAATATCATTTCGGTCCATACACTTTAGATTTTCTTTCATTTTCATCCGTATACTTTAAATAAATTTTAAATTTAGTCTCACAAAGTTAATTTTTGTCAAAATTGGTTAAATAATAATAATAAGAATAGTTTCCTTAAAAAAAAAAAAGACACTGCCGTAAATATATTTTAAAATTTATAAAATAAATCCTAATAAAAACTAACTTTTCATTTTAGAAAAAAAAAAAAAAAAAACAAACAAACAAACAACAACAGACACGGCCTGCATAGACTAATTTTAAGATTTATTGGAAGTATATGAACTAAAATTAGATATTTAAAAATATAGAGACTGAAATAGAACAAAACTCTTTGTACATAAACCAAAATAGTATTCAAACTTAGGGTGTGTTTGGAATACATTTTTAGATGTTTAATTTTTAAAAAAAAAAATATCATTTTGAAAAAAAATACAAGTGTTTGACATCCATCCAAAATGGATTTTGAAAGTCATTATTGTCTTTATTTTAAACACTTCTTATCAAAAGTATTTAAATGAAAATGGATTTTTAGAAAACATTTATTTTTTAAGTTAATCCAAACAGCCTTTAATAAATTTATGTATCCGTTTTTAAATTAATACAAAAAAAAATCTTTTTTTTTTTTACCTTTTAGGTATAGTAAAGGTAGGGAGATTCGAACCACAAATCTTTTTGTAATAAATACATCTACATAGCAGTTAAGCTATGCTCACTCTGGCATTAATACAAACTTCTAAATTTAGATAATTGTACCAAGTATGACTTGGAAACAAGGATAACTATTTACACCGCTACTCATTTTCAATTCCTTATTGTACATTAGATAATGGAACCAAAAAGTAACTGTTATTTGTACATTGAATTAAACCAAATGAGCATTTAGTAAAACTTAGAAATTTTATCTATTACTCAAGGTTTTTGTCCCACCAAAGTCTAAATAAATTTTCCAAAAGAGTATAAATTGATTGAATCAAAATCATTAGGCTATCACCTCTAATTACAAAACACCATATGGCTTCATCATTTTTTTGCTCTTCCTTTCTTTTGCAGATAACAATTTAAGTTTTTACCAACAAAAGGAAATAGGAACAGCTGGACTACAAAGAACAAACAAACTTGACAATCCAGTGTGATGCAATAATCAGAACCTGTCCTAATTCCCAACATCCACAACCTAAGTAGTACTTAATTACAATCTTACAACTGATATAACAAACTTCATTCTAACATCTATAAGAGAGAAACATATGAATGAAGAAATGAGACTGGGATAAGAGAATCAGTTACCACTGAAAAATCTATCTCAACCTGGGTGGTATTTGATTAGCATGGATTCCATATTGCTTCATGTGAAGTGGAGAATTATGGTGAAGAGGCTGATGAGCATTGTGATTTGATGCCAGACGGGAAGCACGGTTCCTAGGCTCGATTGGTTTCTCATTTGCAGTTTCAATATGTTCCAATGTCTCGACGACCTCTTTCATTGGTGGACGGTTTTTCTGTTCTTGCTCAATACATTGTAGAGCTAGCTGAGCCACTTGGAATGCAGATCTAGATGGATATTTTCCTTCCAACCGAAAGTCCATCACGTTTTTCAGCTTCCTTCTCTCTGATAAGTATGGTTTTATCCAATCCACGAGGTTTTCTTGCCCAGTTGGACGATTTTCATCAAGAGCACGTAAACCAGTCAACATCTCAATCAATACAACTCCAAAACCATATACATCGCTCTTAACATACAGATGTCCTGTGTCATAAATATCATCATTAATGTCAACTCGAAAATCACTTGGCGATACCAGTTGGAAATAAAATTGACTCATTCAACAAAGACAGTCAATTTTTAAAGGTTTTTAACTTTTTATTCTACCTGTGGTAACGTATTCTGGGGCAGCATAACCATGTGTGCCCATAACTCGAGTCGTCAGATGAGATTTACTTTCTGAAGGACCCAATTTCGCCAAGCCAAAGTCCGATAACTTTGCTGTATATGACTGCAGGTAAAGAAAGGTCAGGTTACAACAAACACAACAGAAGAGAAGATATAAAAAAGAAACGACGATCATGAGAAAGGTTCTCAATGAAAGCTTGAGATGAGGAAAAGGCTCTTTCTTAAAGTGTATATTTACGGATAGATTCATAATAAATAGAACTTTACCCCATCAAGCAGAATATTAGAAGCCTTGAAATCTCTATAAATTACTTGCTTGTCTGATGTGTGCAAGAACGCCAGCCCTCGAGCAGCGCCTATGGCGATCTTAATCCGAGTATCCCAATCAAGTGGTGTAACTGCTGAACCCCCTGCATTGTACAGAAAGGTTGTTTACACTTCAGTAAACTAAGATTGACATCTGTCCATGAGAACAAAGATAAGAACACTGGCAATTAATTGAAAGAAACATCAAAGTATAATATCATCAATTAGTTTTCTTACTTCCAAATAGATGGTTCTCCAAGCTTCCTTTTTGCATGAACTCATAAGTAAGGAGTAACTCATGATCCTCCCAACAGTAACCCAACAGCTTCACTAGATTTGGGTGAGAAAGTCTTCCCAAGAAGGCCACTTCTGACTGCACAACCAACCAGACTATGTTATTATATGTCAATTGTTCAAAAAAAAAAAAAAAAGAAAAAAAAGGTCTTGAGAAGGAAACTTCTGGAATATGCAACTGTCAGTGTCACTACCAAAATTGGAAAAGTCAGTAACAGATTGATCAACTCATGGGTGGACAATTCTGGTGGTAGTCTTAACCAAGTTTAAATGTTGATCTATGGAAGTTGAAAGAGGTTGGTATTGTATATATTCACACAAACAAGGAAGATAGGAAATCATAAAATGATAAAAGTTTCAAACACAGTGAAATAGTTCATATGACCCCCTCTCATTCTTAAATAAATTCTCTCTAGAGTTGACATATCTGGTAGGTCAATCTTGCCTAGTTTACAAGTGACCTATGGTAGTTGCCACCGCCAGAGGTTAGCAGTACGGCGATGACACAAACATGAGTGATGGATATCACATTCAGGTGTTGTTTGGAATGGTGTAAACAAAATTCTGTCAAGCCATTTCTTCAATACTTCAAATCTATTTAGATGGTGTCTTTTCCTAAGATGTTTTCAGCTGAGTTGTTCTCAAACAGCACTCAAGTAATTCACAGTTGAGTCCACATGATACTTTAACCAAAGTGATTATGTCTGGAGCAAATACCAATTCCTTTTATGGCATGTTTGAGAATGATTCTAAAAAGGTTTAAATTACTTTTGTCATTTTCAAAATCACTTGTAAAATGCATTTAATCATTTGAAATCAATTTTATTAGTATGAAAAATGTGTTTAAAAGTGAAATTAAACATTGAATCGATTTTCAGTGATTAAAATGTGTGTTTCGGAGTAAATCATTTCAAAATCACTCTCAAATATGCCCATTTTTCCTTCAGATAGCCGGGGTTTTGGAGCTCCCTCTTTCATTTATGCTCATGGTTCACTCCACTAGTACAGAGAGAGGCTTAGCTCATTCTAATGCCAGCTGTAAGACAAGAATTTGAAGTTATTTAGCTCTCAACCTAGAAGCTTGGACCCAGGACACAGAGTGAACAATCTCTTAATAGAAACTTCTTCCCCCTTCCATAGCTCGTTTGTTTGAGGAGATTTTTGATAAGAAAGTATTCTTCTCTATAACAATATAATTACCTGCCACTCCTCAATTCCTTGCAAGCTGTCAGATTTCAACTTTTTGACCGCAATAACCATTGAATTTCCCTTCCTTCCATACCCCTTCTCCTCAAGCCAACCTTTGTAAACCTTGCCAAAACCTCCTTCACCAAGCATTGCTTCAGCTCTGAAGTTTTTGGTTGCAGCTTTGAGCTCTGCCAAGCTATACTCCCTCAAGTTTGAAGAGGGCAAAATCTGTCCATGTGGAAAAGCTTCATCTCCACTTGCTGCAGAGAATTGACTGTTCTTGGAGATTTTGCTGACAGTTGATGATGTTGTCTGACTGGTTGTCTGGGATACCACTGTTATAGCCAAAGATTTGAATCATATAAATAAGGGCAATTTTTCCAAATTCTAAACAATATAATCAATATCTCCATGTAGCTCTTAGTCACAGATCAAAATTCAATGGAAAAACCAACCACACACACTTAAAAAGCTAGGGAACTCCAAACATGAAACAAAACAGTTCCCCATATGGGAAGAGTGGAAAAGAGTTTCAAAAAGTATTTCCTCCTCAAAGGCTGACAAACAATACACAACATAAATAACTCAGAAGATTAATTAAACGAAACCCCGTCAAAGAACTCCAAACTCCAAAGGGGAAAAATTATTTGGGCAAAACTTGCAGATAGTAAGCACAAACTTTGAGATGGAATTGGATTCAAGTAAAACCTGCTGAACTTACCTGAACTGAGATGTCCAGTGGTATTGGGAGTATGATTATCAACTGGAGAACCCCAACAAATCCCCATTTATCTTCTCTATCTCTCTCTCTTCCTGTTGGGAGCACAAAAAGGAAGAAGAAGAAGAAGAAGATAATTAAGGAGAGCCCTTCTGAATTAAACTAAAAGCAATCCAGACTTGTCAGTCAACAATGTATATTATTTTTCCCCCAGCCCCACCTGTACAATTCTTGACCAATTAATTCACAAATCTCTCCATCAATTTCACAGCTATGATCCAATGAACGCGGATTTATGGGCAAATACATAGAAATATCAGTAGCAGTTGAAACCAATTGCGGTGAGAAAAGCAGAGGATTGGAAAAAAAAAATGGGGGTTTGAATTGAAGATGGAAGGATTTTACCAAGAAGACTGAGTCGCAGAAATTAAAATTTGGTGGGGACTGAAGAAGATGACAACAGATTGAAAATCTGTCTGTTTGTTCAAAGTCAACTGCCGTGCATGATGGTTGTTTGGTTTCAATCTATCTAACTACGTGCAAAATTGAATTCAAAAATAACGAAAAGGAACGCAGAATTGACAAATAAAGAATTAAAATTACTTGAATGGTGGGGTCGAAGAATTATGGCGTCGCCATTTTCCGCCATTTTCCGCCATTGTAGGCCACGCCAACTGCAGCTCGCTTTAACTGGCAAAAGAAGATGAAAACTTGGTTTCTAATATTAAACAAGAAAATACAGAAAAATTTTCAAAACTACCCTAAACTTATAATTATCACTTTCGTTTGGACTAGTATATCCTTTATTAAGATCATAATGAATAAAAAGATTATTCATGCATTCCATTTTTATACGTGTGTAATTTCTTCAAATCATAAATTAATAAAATGGACAATTAGAATACAGGGACAAATTTTAAGAAAAATAGTATAAATTGATTCACTTATAAAACTTTAGGTGTGTAATTGATAAAATTATAAGTTTCACGTGATGTTTATCCAAATAAAATGTACTAGACAGTGTAAATTGATACATTTACTAAAACTTATAGTTTAAATTTATGCCGTTATTAGTCTATGGTCTAAATAGATACAACCCCAATGTTTAGGGGCGTAAAATGAGATTTTTCTAAAAATACTATATGAAGCAAACTTTTTGGGTGAATAAAGGGAGTACAGTTCGTAATACTAAGGCTTTTTCATTTAGTCTTGAGTTTTGAAAAAGAATTATATTTGAGTGCATTTCTATGTATTCATTCAACAAAGTTAAAAAAAATATTTTTTTCGTAAAAATAGAAGTTTTTCTTCATGACAACTAGTAATTTAGCACTTGGATAGGTTGTACAAAAAGTAGGTGTCGTCCGAGATGCATCCAAATACTTTTTTTTTTTTTTTTAAGAATATATGTGTTTGGTTCTTGAAGTTTCAAAGTATAGCTTTGAAGCCCACGAATTTTTTAAAATATATATATATATCTTTAATCTCTGAATTTTTAAATAAATTATTGTAAAACTTATCCACATTCTTTAGAAAATGACAGACAAATTACTCATACAAAATTAGTAAGAAATGCCATTGAAATGTTTAATTATTATTCAATATCCATTTTGGTTTAATATAGAAAAAAGAATGTCAACCATTTTGTGTTTATTCTTTTTTCCCATTAAAATAGTGTAGTCTTAATTATTCAAATGGTTGAGTTTAAATAGTTTTATTTTAACACTTAAAAAAATAGTTTCAAGTCAAATTTTTAAGAAGATAATTCACGTCTTACCACTAAATTAAATTATGCTCCTATTTATTCTTTAAAATATATTAAAGGATTAAAAGATTTGTGATTCCAATAATTGATGCTATTACTTTAAATGAAAAAATTACTTTTTTTTTTTCGGTTTCTTTTTTTTTTTTTTTTTTTTGTCATTCTTACATTGCTTATATTATTTTTAGGAGAAAAAAATGTATTTCTATCTTTTAATATATTTTCATATGAAAGACTATAATGAACTATTAATTATAATTAAATTTTTTTTTTAAGGACAATTCAAGTAGGAGATTCAAAAACCTCTAGTTCCTAGTACACTTGAATGCCAATTAAGCTATGCTTGGTTTGGCAAATACAGTCAAATGTTAACCTATATCAAAATAGATTAGGAGCTAATGTAAGCATAGTTATCAAAATTGAGGGTAACAAATAATAACAAGAGTAAACTATAGGATCGAAGGAGAAAATATCTGTAAGGTTAGACCAAAACAATACTTATAATTTGCTTTTTAAGATTACAACTCATACAATTGAGTCACGTACAACATTTATAAGAAGTTACTTTATGAAACCAATTGATTAGGTTATGCTAAAGTAGGTTAGTTATACTCTTTGTTTTTCTATAATATACAATACAAATATGGAAGGAACATAAATTATCAATTATAAGGTAAAATTTATCACCTTTGGCAAGAAGGATTTCTTTTTAATTAATTTTTTTATTATTAAAATTATTTATAAAAATATATTCATTTCCAAACTTATTATAAAAATACCATTATTACGTAGATCATCGTCTCTTCAAAAGACTGAGGATATATTTTTGGTTCAGACCATTTAAAAAAAAAAAAAAAAAAAAAAAGTTTGTCTGTTGACTACATGTTAAAAAAGAAAATCTTAACCTTCTCTATCTTTTATAAATCAGTGTGATTTAAATTTAAACAATATTAATTAAAAAATCATTTTTAATTGGTCTCTACTTTTTCTAAATTCATTTTTTTAACCGTACTCAAATCTCCTAAATGTTTAAAAGAATCTTAACTCTTCTTCATCTTTTAAAAATCTCATGAAAGATGTGTGATTTAAATTTAAACAATATAAATAAAAAAAATCATTTTTAATCGGTCTCTATTTTTTTCTAAATTCATCTTTTTTTTAAATTAGTCCGAAGTTTGTCAAGACAAAATTATATCAATCAAAATAAATAACATTCAATGAATATATAAACTTAATCATAAAAATAATTTAAAAAATTGTAAAATTATTTTTATGATTAAATTTAAATCATACCTCTCTCTTGAGATTTGTAAAAGATGGAGAAGGTTAAGATTTTTTACGAAAAAAAACTTTTTTTAAAAAAATGTTTTATACAAAAGATGAGTATCTACGTCAAAAATATGTTATCGTCTTTTGAAAAGACAATGTGATACTCATCAAAAATATGTTATCGTCTTTTGAAAAGACAATGATTCACAAAATAACGGTATTTTTATTATTAGTTCGAGGAAGACTATATTTTTATAAATACTTTTAATAATAACAATATTAATTAAAAAAAATTAAAAATAAATCCTTGGCAGGAACATAACCTTTGAGCCATGGTTATGGTTCTGGTTTGAAGCCCCTTCAAATCATTTTTCTTTTATTCATGCAGTTCCAAATGTTGTTTTTCATTGCTATACCAAGTTTAGGATTTTAGTGTGGATCTGTCTCTAGGTTTCTTTCTCCTCTTGAATCTCTTCGTTTTATTTATCGATCACAGTTTATTAGATAAATTGTGATATTTTGCTATTATGTATAAATATTTTTAGCAGTTTTGTCGTTTAAAATAAATTTTTTAAATAAATAAATTATATTTTAGAATAATTTAAATACCCATGAAAAAGAAATTTTAAAAAGATAATGATAAAGACAAAAGCAAAAGTATAGTGTGAATGCATTTCTTTCTTTTTTTTTTTTTTATCTCTAATCCTCTCCTCAGTCTATATTTTGTTTACGACTCTACCACTGAAATACCAATGGACAAGAAGTTTTAAAAAGATAATGCAATTTTATTTTCATTATTTTATGATAGTTTTAATGATAATTCTTTGTTCTTTTTTAAAAAGATAAAAATTGACTCAAAGTATAAATATAATAATTATAGAATCAAAAGAAAGGTCTAAGTTAGAAATTCTAACCTCTATCAGGAGAATATGCTTTATTCTATTTGAAAAGAATGTGAAAGACACACTAAAATCCTAAACTTGGTATAGCAATGAAAAACAACATTTGGAACTGCATGAATAAAAGAAAAATGATTTGAAGGGGCTTCGAACCAGAACCATAACCATGGCTCAAAGGTTATGTTCCTGCCAAGGATTTATTTTTAATTTTTTTAATTAATATTGTTATTATTAAAAGTATTTATAAAAATATATTCATTTCCAAACTTATTATAAAATTATTTTTATTTCGTATATCATATTCTCTTCAATATATTTATTATATATTTTTATTTTAGACCTTTTAAATTATAAATAAAAAAAAAAATATTATTTTCAAAATTTAAAAAAAAAAAATTTTAAAAAGATAATGAAATTTTATTTTCATTATTTTATGATAGTTTTAATGATAATTCTTTGTTCTTTTTTAAAAAGATAAAAATTGACTCAAAGTATAAATATAATAATTATAAAATCAAAAGAAAGGTCTAAGTTAGAAATTCTAACCTCTATCATGAGTATATGCTTTATTCTATTTGAAAAGAATGTGAAAGACACACTATATTCTATTTGAAAATTGTAAGAATGAAGAGAGGGGAAATTAAAAGTAATTTCCTAATTTCAATCATAATTATATGTTTTATTTTATATTAATTAAAATTTAAATAATATATTGATGATTTTAGGTATGAATAGGTTAAGGGAAAAATTAAGTTTGGTCAGGTTGATTTTTCAATTTAGTTTCCAGGGTTTTTAACCTTTGAATTTATGTCTATTTTGATTGACTTTCCAAAGTTTAAAATTTTTGTTACATATGTGCTAAATTTTTAATGTGTTTAATTTAAAAAATAAGTCAGTTTAGGAAAAAAAATTTTGAAATATTTGGCAACCACTCAAAATAGATTTTTGAGTGTATTTTTTTAAACAATTTTTATCAAATGAGTTTAAATAAAAATGAATTTTTTAAAAAAAAAAAATCTCAAGTCATTCCAAACGGGTCTTTAATTTTTATAATTTTAAAAGTCTTATTCATTACAACTTAGTTAGGCGTCATGAACTCTCTATGTTGTTATCATATTAAATACATGACATGTTTCCAAGTTACCATGTATCAAACTCGTAGTTAACTGAATCAAGAAACTAATTAAAAAAAATTAGAAAAAAATAATTATTAAAGATTTAGGTCTAAGTACAAAAATAAATGGAAATTATTAAAGTTATGGTTCCAATAAGATTGGTGAGGTTTGACTAAACCATAGATAATAAATTAAAATTTATAAATTTATAACAACAAAATTAAAACTAAACTCAACCTATCTTTATATATATCTCTAGAGTTATTTTAAAATATAGCAAAATGAGTCAAAATATTTACAAATATAGCATTGAAAATATTTACAACAATTTTACCATTTAAAATAATAAATTACAACGAATGAATAGAAGGAAAGTTCGACCCTACCCTTATGAAAATAATAAACCACAACTTATAAGAGGCTAAAATAAAAGAGGAGAAATTAAAATTTGTGATTTGTGAAAAAATAAATAAATAGATTGGTTGTTTTTAAATATAAAGAAATGAACCAAAATATTACAAATATAAATAAAAAAATAATTTAAATAATTAAAAATATAAATAAACAACCCTCTTGTTGGAGTGACAACATTAGTTTGATTGTCTTTAATATTTTTAAAATATATTTGAAATCTATTTAAAATGGCCTTTTGAAATGGTTAAGAGAAGAGAGTGGTGTGGACACTACTTGCTAAGGAGTCTGAGAAGACTTTGCCACTTTCCGAAATTCAAACAGGGAAAAAAAAAATGGAAAAAAAATAATATGCTTTCTTTGAAAAGGGGAAATTGCTTTGCTTTCAATCTTACCAAACAAAATATTCAAACTTTGGCTTTCCACTTTTTAATTTTCCTTTTTTTTTTTAGATCATATCTTTTGTTTAATGTTAAAGTTTTTAAAGTGACACTAATTTTAATTTAGGTTTTTTTTTTTTTGTTTAAAAAAAATTTTTTACCCCTTTTTTTTTTTTTTTTTCGACTAAAAAGCATCATCAACCCCTTTTGAATTTTTTTTTTTTTTAAAAGTAAAACATTATAATATAACCCCTAAGTTGTACCTAACGTTATTGAAATTTGTAGTGTAGGGTAAGCTTTAATGGTATCCTTATTCTCTTAAAAGTTTTATTTTAACCTTAAACTTTGAAACGATATGTAATTGTAAAAATTGAAAAATAAATCAACTGGCATAGTGTTTGTTCAATTCCTTAGGGCTAGTTATTCAAATGGCAAAAACCAAACTATATCAAACTGAAAACTTAATGAAACCGAAAAATATGGTTCGTTCGGACGGTTTGAAGAAATTTTGGAACCGAATTATTCGGTCGGTTCGAATTCAATTTTGAAAACCAAATTGAAGCGTTTTATACATAAGTGTACCATTTACGTCATTTACAACATCATTCACGAAATTAAACTTTACCTATAAAAAAGAACATGCCAATTTTCATTCATCATTTTAATGGTAAATTCTTCACGTATATGTTTTTCACAACCTACTTTAATGAAATATATATATATATATATATATATCTTTACAAATTGAAAAAAATTCAAAGAAATTCTCTCAAGTTAGCTTGACCTCTTGTTTGGTAGGCTTTTCTTTGCCCCCCTCCATGGGAAATTTTAACACCACAAACAAAATCTTCAAAACATTTGAACCAAGGTGATGTAATCGTTTGAAAATGAGATTTTTTTTTTTTTGTAAAAAAGAAACTATATACTTTCAATTAAATAATTAGAAGTTTAAGTCCTCTACCTCCACTACGTGTTGATGAACTCAAGAAAAAGTATTAGAACCTTTTTCAAAATAAAATAAAATAATAGTACAAAATGCTCATCTATAATATTTACTACTAGTTCATTGAGAGAAGTTAATTTGATGTTTCTCGTCTTAATTAAGTTTATTTTTACTAATTATCATTTCAAGATCGAAGATTTGATCTCTCATTTCTATCATTGTCATTGTCGAGCTTGAAAGGAAGGAAGGAAGGAGGGAAAAAAAAAAAAAAAAGTGAGGAGTAAAAAAAAAAAAAAAATTTGAAGGCAAGCTCCCATTCTTCATTCCGGGTCAAATAACAGAATTCAGTTCATTTATGCTTTTGATCTGAAGTTCAAAAGCTCTTAATCTTGACATTTTGTCCAAAAGAAATTGATGGTATAGCTCAAGCCAAATCAAAAAGATAGTAAATTTGAAGACTTGTAGATTCAACATCATTTGAAGTACAAGAATCCATGCATGATCACACCAAATCCTGCCATCCCTGAGATTATTAAAGATTTGAGAAATAGAAAATAAACAATATATATTGATTTCAAAAAAAAAAAAAAAAAGTGAGGAGTAAAAAAAAAAAAAAAATTTGAAGGCAAGCTCCCATTCTTCATTCCGGGTCAAATAACAGAATTCAGTTCATTTATGCTTTTGATCTGAAGTTCAAAAGCTCTTAATCTTGACATTTTGTCCAAAAGAAATTGATGGTATAGCTCGAGCCAAATCAAAAAGATAGTAAATTTGAAGACTTGTAGATTCAACATCATTTGAAGTACAAGAATCCATGCATGATCACACCAAATCCTGCCATCCCTGAGATTATTAAAGATTTGAGAAATAGAAAATAAACAATATATATTGATTTCAAAAAAAAAAAAAAAAAGTGAGGAGTAAAAAAAAAAAAAAAATTTGAAGGCAAGCTCCCATTCTTCATTCCGGGTCAAATAACAGAATTCAGTTCATTTATGCTTTTGATCTGAAGTTCAAAAGCTCTTAATCTTGACATTTTGTCCAAAAGAAATTGATGGTATAGCTCGAGCCAAATCAAAAAGATAGTAAATTTGAAGACTTGTAGATTCAACATCATTTGAAGTACAAGAATCCATGCATGATCACACCAAATCCTGCCATCCCTGAGATTATTAAAGATTTGAGAAATAGAAAATAAACAATATATATTGATTTCAAAAAAAAAAAAAAAAAGTGAGGAGTAAAAAAAAAAAAAAAATTTTTTGTTTTAAAACATTTAAAAAAAAAAAAAATTCAAAAGGGGTTGATGATGCTTTTTAGTCGAAAAAAACAAAAAAAAAAAAAAAAAGTGAGGAGTAAAAAAAAAAAAAAAATTTTTTGTTTTAAAACATTTAAAAAAAAAAAAAAATTTTTATAAAAAAAAAAAAAAAATCTTCCTACACATTTCCAAGGACAGAAAATGGCATCTATCTCTTTTTTTCCCCTGAACCTAAAAAATTAGGATACATAAATCTGTACAAGAACCCCTCTTCTAATGTTTTTACAACACAATTTGGTAGGGTTGATAAGGCTCCACCATTGTCTCTACTCCAGGCAGGAGCAACAGATCTCAAACCCACCATTTCTATGGTTAATCAAGAAGTTGAAAAATAATTAATAATTAGTAATCCTCAGAGCTGTAAAACCAAATCAGGGTGAGCAGAGTCCACCTTACTAGAGCTAGGAGATCCTGGAGATTTAAATCTCACATTCAGGTCCGGGGGAACTGATTCCGGTTTGTATATTGTTGTTACTACTGCATCTGTTTTCTCTGGTGGTGATGGCCCCTGCTGCCAATGTGTTCGTGAATGCGGACCAGTTGCTGGGTTGACAAGAGCGTAATTCTCCGACCCAACCAATGAACTGGAAGAGTTTGTTGTGCTAGGATTATTTTCGGGACATTTCAGTTCTTTCAGATTCAGGCTGGTCGTTGTTGCTGGAAGGATGAAATTAGCATTGGTCCTGGAGATCATCTCAAGCATTTGAGATGACTGAGGCTTTACACCAGCAGGCTCAGACGGTCTGATTAGTTTCCCCCTGTGAGCAGAGGGATCAAAACCATAAGCACCATTGAATCCATTCATACCAGGGCGGATTGTTGGATGGTGTTTCTGAAATGAAGGCCTCGAGATTGGAATACTACTTTCCAATACATTATAATCACTACTGGGATTTGATCCTTCAACTGTTTCCGCCTGTCCCTTGCACGGCTCAGAAGATCGTCGAGTACTTGATGGTGGTGACGAAGCTGTAGCAAACTCAGTGGGAGGCCTGTTTATCTGGCCATCTGAACTGGGGGCACGAGAAGGCTCGTCATGCATCTTGGATGATGTATCAGCTTCAGAGTTATCAGATGATCGAACCCCCTTTTGTTCAGGAGTAAGAGGCTTTACATCTGGATCCGAACTTTCAGGCCCAAGAAAGGGCTGCAACGTCGACATTTGACAAAGTGCAGCTTGTGGTAGAAACACCCTCTTTGGTGTGGTATCATTTTCAACAACCCATCCAGGACCAAAACTTGAACCTGAAGGCAAAGATCTTTCAATCTTCTTAGAAGCAACTGTCCAAGCTACAGATCCAAGATCTGCAGCAAATCGAGCAAGGCTTCGTGCATAAGCATGCTCCAAGAAAAGTCCAACCTGAATCACATAAAGAGCAAGTTATCCCACAAAATTCTTTATAGGTTACTCATATAATTCAAGTCGCCAGAACCAAACAGCAGTGTGTTTTTGGCAAATATTAGATACATGAGGACAGTAAATACTTAAGCCAACACAATTAGCAAATCAGAAACTGAACATAACAACCCCTCCTTTAGTATGCTTTTATATCTTCTTTGATAACTAAAAGGCTATATCAGACGGCACAGCTCCAACTCGGGAATCAGCAAGGAAAGAACTGATTCAGAACTTTTGATTATAATTGAAATAAAACAGCATTCGATTTATACATTCATTCTAATCATGGAGCTTAAAAGATAATGTTAACAGTAATTAAGTTAGATACATACTGGCATTAAAACCTTCCTCTCTCTATCAAATGTATTCAACACAGAGGGCTCTAGCAAAGCAGCTGCCTCTTGAAATTGCTTATATGTATTTCGCCTATTCTCCTCGGAGACAATAGGTTTTTTCCCCTGTCTCACGGAATTAAATCTCAGTGCAGAACCTGCCAGGAAAGAGTAGTCTTCGAATCAAAATTTAGATTGTAACTTAGTAGCACCCTACAGGTGGATGTTATAGCAAAAATGCTTGCCTAAGATTTCATACCTGTAATATCCTCGCTTCTATCAAATCTGCTCTGGTTAAACAAATTAAATGCAGCATCACTATTAGAAGAAAAGGAGAATCTGCCAGAAAAATCAGCAAAACTAGGCTTTTCCAAATTATGAAGTCCTTTCCTCAAATCACTGGACCGATTTGTGTTTTCACCACCAGTAGCAAGAGTGGCATCTGGGGAAAACTCTGAACCAGCGCGTTCCAAGGAGGGTCTACCTAATGGTTTTTTTAAATTCTTGGTCGGCGGTCTACCCCTTCTCACCACTTTAGGTTCTGGTTCATTATCATCACTATCTTGTCTCAAGTTCTTAAAATTCTTTTTTGCTAATTCTTGTATGGTACGTGCCTGATAAAGTATACTAACTTTTATTGTATGTGCATTGTGCGAAATGAAAACATAAAACGAAAATAAGGAAGTTTGGTGAAAATCAAACCTGCCGAAAATATATAGTATCTGGGGAATTATATTGCATTGCATTCGAACTGATTAAGAGGACATCTTTCTACAAGAGGAAAAAAACAGAACAAACATTACATCAATACTAATAAACAAAGCATAGAATTCTTACAACTTTGAGAAAAGCACTTAGTTTGATGCTGTTGGGGTAAAACTCAAAGGGTCAACCAACAAATTGGAAAAATCTATATCCAAGGAGATAACACAAGCCTGAATTGAAAGAAACAATCATTTACTATAGAACAGATGATGCACATGTGATGCTTTTAAGCAACATACCTAAGCAGAATAGCAATAGATAGAATATACGTTAATTTAAGAAGATAGACCACGGGAGAACGACAGATAGAGGGGACAGTAGATTGCAAAAGAATAAAGGAGAAACCTCGTGAAATCTTAAACCATACTGAATCAAACTAAACCTGCATGGAAACACTATTCTAACTTGTTTCTCATCAAAATAAGAAACTCTAAATTTTAAACCAAGTTCTAGAACAAGGATTCTAATTCCCACAACCAGTTTGTTCAGAATCAAGCACCCCTGTTCACTAGTATAAATTGATCCGTAGACCAAATAGTCAGGTAGATTTTCAATGCAAAAGAAAATGCAATTTTTGAACCAAATAAACACAACAGAAGGAAAAGGAAATACTAACAAATAACAGAAAGAGCTCTGTATTGAAGCTTAAAAAGCCTGAATCATGAGTGATTGAGGCTTGCAAGCTTCACTATTCAGAATGCCATCAAGGTATAAAGTGAAGCACCCTATTCCATTACAACTTGGCAAATACAGTTGAGAATATTCATAATGAAGCAACTCGATTAGCATGGTAAGAAACTTCAATCTTGTAGCGGACCGAACATGAAGGTATCTAGAATTCAGCTAAGCAGGAAAGGTGAACAAAAGATTTAAACAAAACAGAAAACAATAAAGGGTGATCGTACTTCAAACTGTTCCAAGGTGCTATAAGATCCAGAAGTAAGCTTCTCCCGTACAGTTCCAAAATCCATCGGATGATCTATAATTTCGTGATAGTCTGGAAGCTACAAATAATAATTTTAAAAGTAAAATCAATGTAAAGATAGGACAAAGCATGTCATAAGACCCAAAAGCTGATGTTGTCATCACTCCCAAAACCAACCTCGTTGGGGTCCACTGGTTCGGAAAACACACCATAGACGTCCTTCCTGAAATTAAAAGCACCAAGAATTAATATTAAATAAAAGGCCACAAACACACAGTTTCAAAAACACAGAAAGAAGAGCTAAAAAAACACACTTTTGAAGCCTGTCGAGGATGAAGACTAAAAGCTTCTTATCTGGTAAAGGCGTCGAGGGTCCCGAATCCATATGCACCCCTGCATATAATTATGTCCATAATAATTAAGAACAGTCACAAACATAGTTTTCAAAGAAGTGGCGTGTGATTATTGACAAAAACCTTGAAGGGTTTCTGATGGGTTTGTAGCAGAAATGGACTTTTCACCCTGAAACATCAAAAGGAATAAACCATTGCCAACAGTTACACTCAGCAAATAATTTTCCCATTATGGGTGAGGCTCCAGAAACAGAATAGATCTAATAAAAAGGTAAACAGGACTAGGAATCAGAGTGCCACGAATGGGAAAAAGAACGCAGCTATCACCAGAGAAATAATTAAGGGAAGAAAAGACAAATCCGAACTTTTTCGTTGACAGTCAAATCATATGGTTTTCAAGGAAGATAAGTACCCAGTAAATGCTAATATATCAAATAGTGAGCAACAAATTTAAATGTGCTGAAGATAAGAATCTGAACCAAAACTAAAATCCAGTGTTAGCCATTTCAAATTGGCGAAGTCAACTACCCTTGACTGAGATACTCGAAAAACCAACAACAAAATTCAAAAGTGCGAAATTCAAGGAAACTCTTTCAAATATCGTCAACGTATTTTTCTCCCCAAACCCACAAAAACAAAACAAAAAAAAAAAAAAAAAAAAAAAAA
>QLSR01001476.1:2405937-2441709 GCA_031780015.1 Citrullus colocynthis
AAAAAAAAAAAAAAAAAAAAAAAAAAAAAAAAAAAAACGTACAAATCTCCCAAAAACTTTGGCGCCTTAAAATTTACTACTCCCCAACAAGATCAACCCCCACTTCTCACCCAAAAACAAAAACCCCCAAAATAAACAGCACATCAAAAAACCCCAAATTTTGCGGTACCTTCTCAGAGTCTTGGATCCTAGATCCCTCCCCAATCGAACCGATCTTCCGCTTCTTGTTAATCGAGGCAGCATTACCATCTCCCTCCGCATTAGAATCGGAACCACAAGAATTGAGAGACGAGGAATTGACTGGGGATTTCTGGGAGTGCAATCTAAGGACGAGCTTGAGTTTTTTCTCGCGGCCGTTCCCAGCCAATTCTTCGTTGTATTCAGCATCCTCGTGGTCATCAGCGACCTCCTCGGGAGTGAGTTCGTCGGTGTTGGGATTCCGGCGAGTAGATCGCCGCAAGGGAGTTGGAGAAGCGTAATTAGGGTTGGAAATTGTGGTGGAGTTGTTGATTCGTTTGGTTTGGTGGTTTTGTTTTTGCTTCTGGTCTTGCTGTTCTTGCTCTTGCTGCTCCTTGAGATTCCGCTTTTGAAGATCCAACAGCGATGGCCGCCCTTTCTTCCTCTTCTTCCTCTCCACTACCTTACCCATTTTTTGCTGCTCCTCTGTTTCTCTCTCTCTCTCCCACCCCGCTTCTCTCTCTCCGGAGAGATAAAACAAACAAAAGCCGTATTATTCTATTTTTTTATTTATTATTATTTCCTTTTTTAATTATTTCTTTTTCTTTTTCTTTTTCATAATATATATTCAAAGTGCTACTTGAAATGTTAGTTTTAGTTCCAAATTTCCAACCAAATTTTAAAATATCCACATCTACCGCAACAAAATTGTTGATGAAGATATTAATAACTGTGGATATTGATGGATATCTTTTTAAAAAAATTTAAAAATTAAATATTTTTTAAAAAATATTTACATATTTATTTCTGTAGTGACTTTTTGTTGTTTATTTTTACTATATAATGAAATTATTGATTGATTACTTATGCCAATATTGAATCTATAGAATATGAAAATATCGTTGGAAACGTTGACCTGTCTGTACAAATTTAATGTCGTGGTTCTATTTATATGCCTATTGTTTAAAATATTTTCTTTTTAATTCAACACAACATTTAAAGGTAAGGATCGTTGGCATAAAGATGCTTTCTCAAATAAGATATGAGAGTCTTAAATCTCTTATTCTGCATATTGTTGAAACATTTAAAGGTAAGGAGGTTCGAATTTATAACTTCTTAGAATATTTCACTCATAATATTCACCTTTTGAGGTTATTCAAATATGTTTATGGTAGTTGGTAATCTTACTCTTAAAATAAGTGACAAAAGATCAACGTGTTGGTTGAGTTGTATTCAGGGTTATGCGTAATTCTTTAAAAAAGAAACAACAAATTTTAGGTTATTATTAGTGTGGGGTGAGTTAAAAGAACAAATAATGAATGTGGCTTGAAAAGTAATTGTATAATGGTTATCTAAATTTACTACTTTCACTACTTATTTTTAAAAGTCATGTTTGTCACTGCTTCGTTTCGACCGTGCAACTACAAAAATTTTTGTTACTTATTTTATTGAGACAATTTTAAAGGTTTCAAATTAGATAGATATAAATAAAAATGTTAAAATACTATATTGGTCTGTATACTTAAAGTTTGTTTAATTTTAGTCTACGTATTTTCAATTATCCAATCTTATATTATATGCTTTCAATAAATCTTAAATTTACATAATTGTATAGATTGTAACATTTGTATAAATTTAAAGATTTAATTTCTACAATTATCTTAAATTTAGGGTCCAATTTTATCCTTTTTAGAAGTTTAGAGCTCAATTTTAACCTCGAAAGTTTTTACAATTTAGTGGTCGTTCCCATTTGCCCTTTTATAATTAATTGTTTCTTTTAGCGAGTTTTGCAACTTTGAGGAGTGGAACGCATGATTGTCACGTGACGTTCTACGAGGAACTAATGAGTGTTCGACACGTGGGGTTGCGAGGGCCCGGTTTGAAACCAATTTTCGTTCGAGAACGGACAGAAATTTTTGTCCTTTTCTTTGGAATTGTATACGTGGTGGCGGGCAGAGAAATGTTTGAACTGTTGCAAAGCCCTTTGACAAATAATATTTGGTTTTTTTTTTGTCTTTCTCTCAGTAGGAAAAATTGCAAAAGCACCCTTAAAAGTACAAAGGGGGTTGCAATTATATTTATATAATTTATATAAATTGTAATATTTATATAAATTTAATCTATAAATCTAATTTTTATAATTATTATAAATTTTAGAGTCAAATTTTAACATTTATAGAAGTTTAGGACTCAATTTTTCAAATTGAAAGTTCGAGGATCTAATTGCACCTACCATCCTACTTAAAAGTGTATTATCCTAAAATTTATAAAGTGTTTTCTTTATATAATTTTGTTTGATTTTTTGTTAAAGGAAAAAATATTTTTGTACTTATCATGTAATTAGTTTTTATTTTCTCAATTTCATTTAATAATTATCTGATTTTTGTCTTTTACCAAACAAAAAATAATAATAAGCTTATAAATACTATTTTTATCTAATAATTTTTAAATTTTGGTATGATAAATACTTTCAAATTTGAAGCCAATTTTCGAAATCTAAGAGAAAGAAATACTTATTTTTTGTGTTTAGTGTCTAGAATTTAAACTATGATTAAGAACATGTGAAAAAATAATTAATTAGTTTTGAATTTTCTCTTAATCCATCTCCTTGATTTTGATGTTGACTATTTATTAATATTTTGAAACTTTCAAGTGTATCCAGAAATAGCTAGTTGATGATATAAATTTATACTAAACTAAAAAAAATAGATCGAATTTGAATTTTTTAAATATCGAAGACACAAATTCATACAAACTACATAGAGATAAATGTAATTTGGTATATTATAACTTCATTTAATATTTATTACAATAAAAATGAGCATCGGCCAACTGAAATCAAATATGTACCGTCAATCTGGAAGTTAAAGATTCGATCTCCCACCCCACACATTGTCAAATAATAATAATAATAATAATCAGCATCATAATAACACTTTTCTTTTTACCATAGTTTTCATCATACGTCTAAACTTATAGCAAAAATTCAAAAACTTAAATAAGATTTTAAAAACCATTTTTTTTCTTAGTTTTCAGGAGTTTATTTGGATTTTGAAACACCCTACAAAAACTAGAAAAAAAAAAAAATGAGCAAACGTAGCATTGTAGGTTTAATTCTAAAAAACTAGAAACAAAAATATAAATGATTATCAAGTCAAGACCTTACCGGTACATTTTTCAAGTTTGTTTCAAGTAAAATGTTCCTAATTTTGTTATTAACATATTGAGGTTTAGAGATTTATTAAAAAGAATTTCTTAAAAATATAAACAAAATAAAGTTTAAGACTTATTAGATTCAAAATTAAAAATTTAATGACTTATAAAATATTGATAAATTAAAAAAAAAAAAATTATGGTTCAACTTTAAACGTAGTAAACTAATCACTCTAAGAGTATGGTTAGAGTAGTAAAGTTAAAGCTAGTGGTGTTCACCAAAATCGATCAAACCAAACTGGTTTGCAAAATCGAACTAAATCAAACTAAAAAGTTAATCGTAAATCGTGGTTCAGTTCGGTTTAATTTAAAGTAATTAAAAAACTGAATTATTCAATTCCTTTTCATTTTGTTCTTTGTGTGATATTGTTGCTACGTTGTTATTTCTCCAATTACCCTCTTTTATCGTCTCTCTCGTCTCCCTCCTTCCATCGTATTCCTCTGACTTGGAGCTCTCATAAACTCATATTTCACTTCATCTCCCTCTTTGACTCCTTTTTCACGATCCCTCGTCTCCCTCTCTCTCGACTCTCATATATCTTCTTAATCTAAAAATTCTAGAAAAATTATTGATCTAATCTTAAAGTTTATAAAGCTCGATTGGTAGCTTACTTGAATATAGTTTAGCAATAATAAACATATTTGTTTGTCAGAAGTTTAAGTCTTCCCACTCTTCAAGGTTAGAAGTTTAAATTTTCATACTCCATATTTATTATATTTAAAAAAACTCATACTCACGATTATTCTAGAATGATTATACAGAGTAATTAATGCACGAGATCTAAGCATAGTAGAAAACCAAAATCTTTGAATAGGTTAGAATTACTTGATTGATTATAACATGTACAAAGACGTGGCTTATTGTTTTACTCAACTATGCAACTCGAACTGAAAATAGGTAGTCTCTCGTTATTAGATGGAGAGTAGATAATTGAAAAGACGTAGAATTTTGAAAATCATAACATTATATTTATATATTAAATTTATGATTTCTATAGTCCCCTAGAACCAAGGAAATAATTTCTACTCCGCATATTACAGTTTTACACAAAAAATTATGACATGATATTAAGATTGTTTCATACGTCTATTAAATAGCATATATTTAGTTATTATTAATTTGGTTACCCACATATGAATAATTATAAATAAAAAAGTTAATCAATTATGATATAAATAAAACACAATGTTAAAATTTAAGGGCTAACTTATAATATAATCTTAATTTACAGAGAATTATTTGATAAGGTCGTAAAGATGACACATGTAAAAAGATAATGCCATTGTGAAAAAGAAAAACACGTGATGAATTTTTATGAGTTCAATGAAGGATCTTCTTGTACGACATGTCGCAGCACAAGATTCAATATACTTTATTTTATTTTATTTTATTTATTTATTTATTTGAATGAATAAAATTGTACTTTCAACACTTCCTTAGCATTTAGGGTTATTTGGGGGATTCTAATGGCACGGATTTGAATTGTAATATAATCCAAAATTCATGTTTGAATTAAGCATTTTGAGCTCGATTTGGAATATTAAACCCATTATGTTCTAATCGTTTTTAATCGAACTCTATTTCTCAATTGTTTTCTTTTAATCGTTTCATGATCTCATTTACGTTTCACTCTCGAAACCTCACTCATTCCAACTACAATTCCTAATAATACTAATTACATCTCAACTCCCAAACAGTTCTTTAAAAATTTGCGAATGTAACTTTATTAATTGTTAAATTTTATTGCTGTAATTTATAGGATTTGAGAAATATATTTTTTTACAGTATATGAAATTGGAGGATTGATCATTAAATCTAAAAATTGATAGTACAAATTTATGTCAAATATTGTTGTAATGAATTTAAAGATTATTTATAACCATTCTTATGGTTTACAAGCAATTAAAAGTTTGATTACAATAATTCCATGGTGGCTAATCAATCTTTTAAATTGCAATTAAGAATTATAATGACGAAATTTAATTAAGTAATTTTACAATTTAGTAAATTCTCAAATGATAAGGTCAAGAGTGAGATTGTAACTCTTGCAATTAGATATTTAAATCCTACTTTAAGGTGATATATACCAAAATTTAACACTAAATGAATAAATAAATAAATATACAAATATACACACAAAATATACATATGTGAAAACTAAAATAAATATGAAAATCGAATGAAACAAAAAATTGAAGGGCCCTCTACACATCCACATCGGTCTAAATAAATATGTTTAATTATACAATTGTCTAAATTTTAATTTTTTTAAATATATATATAATTATATCAATGCCAAACAAAGCATGCAATAGAAGTTTCTTGCTATTATGAACTTTTCAAGGTGGTTTTCTTTTCAAAACCTACGGGAATAGGGAAATTTCTTCAAAAACTCAAAAACTATTGCCCTCGTAAATGAAAGAAACAATCAACAAGAAGTTTCAAAGGAGAAAAGATGGTATATTTAACATATACGAAACTATATAATTGAATTTTTTAAGAAATAAATCATGTTATATTTGATAAGTGCAAAAACAAGACAGTTTGTACAATATATCGTCTTGTATACCGAATATTATATATGCGATATATATTTACATTTTTCAATATGTTTGTATACACACCAAAAATTAAATCATGGTATATGCAATGCACATTTACATTTCCCAATATGTTTGAAATATACTTGATATTTCAATGAAAAGATGAACATTTTTCAGCTAGCATATGAAAGAAAATAAATAAAATCTCCTCAAAATGAAAGCAATATTAATTTAAAATATTGCACAAAAGGAAAGCAATATTAATTTAAAATATCGTGCAATAGATGAATAACAACTAAAATTAGTAAATAACAAAAACAGAATCACATTCGAAAAATACGTTAATAAAAAATAATTATAAATTTTAAAAAATTATTGATAAGAGATAATATGAATAATGATATTTCAAAAAGTAAAATTACTATATACTTAATAGTAAATTAAAAATTATATATTTTTATTTTAAAATATTAAAAAATTAAAAGACGTGAGAGAATGTATCCAAAGATTATAAGGTGATATACAATATTGCTAAAATCTAATTATAAAATATTACTTAAATTGAATTTGAGATGAAGATGAAGGACAAGGACAAAAGAACGCAGGCCCAATTACGAGTTCGTTAGTCGCTTGTTGCTGAACTTGAGAAGTGTTTGGATCATCTCCAATCTTGATCCATTTAAGGTTTCCAAACTTTCCTTTTTCTATTATTATTATTATTATTATTATTATTATTATTTGCATAATAAATGATAGATTCGAACAATAAATTTTTTAATTACTAATATAATATAATGTATATTAATTAAAATATACTATTTGTGATTTTAAATTTTTATTTGTTTAAATGAAAAGCAAAATTCTTAAAAACATATTGGTTAAATCATATTTGAAGATGTGTACATTAAGAATAGATTACGAGTTGGAGTATTGTGAGAGATTAATTTAAAAATTTTAAAAATGTGCGTCCAAGTGATATTTGATCTTTCTTAATTAGTTTTCTACCCATTTTTTAGTTATTTTTCCTTGATGTCTTTGTATGTCTTTTCCTTCAAGTTTTCTCTTTCTCTAATTAATTTTTTTTTTTCACACAACTAAAAATAATTATAAAAAATTATATAACAACATTCTACTTATTTTAAATGATCCAAGTAACCCAACCCAATCTAAATGTTTCATGATTGAGTTAGGTCGAGTTCATTATTTAATAAGAATTATTTGGATTGAGGAAATTTACAACCCGAACAATTGGGTTGGATCTAAAAAGTGCTCAACCCTACCCACTGACACTCGTAATTTAATGTGCTTATTCACTATCCCATCCCCTATCTTAAAAACCATTTGATTGAATCACTCAAATGAAGTTTATTCATAAACATAAATGTGTTGTTAATAGTAGTACTACATTAAAAGAGAATCTCATTTGATTTAGGGTGCATAGGTTAGAATATCATTCTGGTCCATGCAATTTGAATCTCATTCAATTTTAATTCGTATAGTTTTAAAACTCTAAATTTGTTTCATACATTAGATTAATCTTAAATTAGACCATAAAATTAATTTAGCTTTATTATATGTAAAATATAATTTTATATCTATTTGTCAATTTTAAAAATACGTTAGGATGTATAAAAAGCAAAATTAAAAATTAAAGTGGAAAAATATATTTGACACAAGATTAAAAGTTGGTTGGATGTATTAAATAACTTTTTATGGTTGATAAACTAAATTGCTAATTTTTTTATTAAAAAAATGAGAAAAAAAAAGCAAAATTAAAAATTAAAGTGGAAAAATATATTTGACACAAGATTAAAAGTTGGTTAGATGTATTAAATAACTTTTTATGGTTGATAAACTAAATTGCTAATTTTTTTATTAAAAAAATGAGAAAAAAAAAGTACATGTTCCTTTGCAAAGTGGATTACAGCTGCTGTGCTTGGACTCGGAAGTTTCATTTCCATGGTTTGGTCACGTGAGTTTCAAAGCTATTGGGCCGAAACTATCCTCGTTAGTGGGCCCAAAAAGTGGGCCTCACGTGACTTTGATCCGACACAAATAATTGGTAGGGCAATACGGTAGGTACCTCGGCATTGATATTTTCAGTGGGACATTTTCAACTTTAAAAAATATCTAAAAAACTTTATGTTTTTAAATTTATATTTAATGGGGGGTTTTGATTCTTTTTTAATAATAATAAGAAGAAAATTATTGTAAATAGCAAACCTGTTAAAAATGTTTACAGACAATTGCAAAATATTATAGTCTATTTGTGATAGACCATAATTAGATACAGATAGTAGTTTATTTTATTATATTTGTAAATATTTTGGTTCATTTTACTATATTTGAAATCTTCCATAGTAGTTTATTTTATTATATTTATAAATATTTTGGTTCATTTTACTATATTTGATATCTTCTATAGTGGTTTATTTTATCATATTTATAGTAATAGTAGTAGTTTTGATAAATTCGAAAGTTTTTAAACTTTAACTGATTTATTGGATAAAAATATGAATTTTATGTAAACTTTCTATTTGGGTCTTGTAAATATGTGTGAATTAGAAAAAAAAAATCAGCAAACTACAAGAGAGTTGCAATTCAACTCAATTTATTTACTTTTGTCCAGACAAGAGTTCATCATTTGAAAATCATTTTAATTACTGTTATAGTTTTCAAATTTTAGTTATATATATATTTAATTTAAAAAAAAAAAATACAAAAGACGAAGCACAAAAGTTTAAAGACAAAGGGAATCAGAACGAATGACAGAATCCACCCACGATGAGTGGTTTTCAAGCCACACAGCTGAATGTCTAAATTTGCGGGCATAGGAAACTTAAACATGAGCAACATAGTTACAATGACGGTTTGCCCATAGAAAACGATGGATAAATTCACTCAAATGAATATCTCCAACATCAAAGAAAGATTAAATCTTGTTTGTTTATCTAGTGTTCCCCACCGGGAGATTCCAAAGGGTTTTGGAATTAGTCTCTATCCAAATAAGGAAAATGCTCGCCTCAATAGTTCTAGAAATACCATTAAACATGACAATCGCTTCAACAAGCTCGATAGAATCTGTTGAAGAGAAATAGTTCTCCATGTCAAGCATGACTTCACCATTCTTATTACAAACAATGGCACCAATACCCACATTCCTATCAATCATGTAGCGTCGGAGAGCAACCTGAAGGACTCAGACAGAGGGGCTAGTCAATGAGAGTCCTCCGCGTTAACCAAAGGAAATTGAGCCATTTGCGAGGAATTATTGAATCATCTTTATAATTCTAGGGTGGTGTATGTGATTTGCAGCATGGTAAAATTTTATAAGTTTAGAAAGATATTTGATCAAATTGATTCTTCTTTAGTATTATGATTCTTTTAGAACATTATACAAAGATTCAATATGTATCTTTCAAAATCACTTTAAAATATGTTGTTAATTATTCAAAATCAATTTTGATGATATAAAAATTGCATTTAAAAGTACAAAATAAAATATCAATTGCAAAGATGATTTTAACTATTTTAAAATCAATCACAATCAAAAGCTTAAACTTTGTCAAACCTATAAATCATGAACTAACAATTCAAGAGGAATTGTATCAAAGTTGATAGTACAAATTTAATATCAATTGAATTATGTTCATGTAGACAATTTAAGAATTTAATTGAAACAATTATAAGTCTCGCATAATATTTTTTGAACAAAACCTATAAAGAAGAAGTTAAATTGATACAATTATTAATTAACGGATAATTAATATTTTTCTTTTTTTTTTTATTTAAATTTTGGAAGAAAAAAATATAATCAAAGAGGTATTTAAAAAAGGCAATAGTATGAATTGACATTTATGTATTTGGCAAGTATTGGAATAATTAGTTGGGAAGCAAGAATTATAAAGCATCTACGTTGGCAACAAAAGTCAAATTATAGTACAGCTGTGCATGGACAAAATTTATTCATTTTTCAACTTTTTATTATACCTTGTTTTAATCTTGAATATAGTAATTTGTTGTCCCCAAGTTATTTATTGAAAAAGAATTATTCCCTATTTTGGAGAAATATTAATTTATAGTTTCATCAATCTAAACCCTAAATTTTTGTAACTGCATCAGTTTACACTCTCTATTTCGTTCTCCAAAATTTTTATTATGTTCACGTGAGACATATTGTTTTATTAATTAAACTCCAAAATTTTCATAAGTAAATCAATTTAAACTTTCAATTATAATTTTCATGTAAATTGTCCATGCATCAATTTTATTAATCCAACATTTGAAGAAGTCTACATACGTGTAAGAATTGAACCCATTAACAATTTTCACATAGAATCTTAATAATATGTCAAAACTTATTCACTATAAGCAATTTAGAATTCGACTAAAACAATTATGTGTTTTGCATAACATTTTACGAACTAAGTCAGGAGAGTGTTAATCGATACACTCATGAAAGTTTTAGGTTTAATTGATACAACTCTAAAGTTTTGAAGTGTAATTGATAAATTTTCTTATTTTTAATTACAAGTTTAGTCTCTTACCTTCAAAATTTGTGTTGGTTTTATTTTTAAACTTTCAAACGTGGCTAAATAAGATTTCCTGCACATGCACATACATTTTAGAGTTTGAGTTTATTTAGTGAGTACGTACAACTAAAGATTGTAGTTTAGTTAAGACGTTTTCATCTTTCTTGACAAGTGATGTTTGAATCACCGCTCCCACTTCTACACCGATTTGACAATTTTATAGATATTGAAACAATTTGGTAATTGCAACATTTATATTTGAGTGGGTGAAATTTAACAATAAATTTAAATTTTCCTTGCACTAAACTGCAAATTTGCTCCTTTTGCCAATAGTTGGAATGTTATTGTAAAATTGATAGTAAAAAATTGTAATTTTTTAAAAGTTAGCCTTTACAGTAAAGAAGATTGTTTTCTTAAAGCTATCCTTTAGACAAATTTATAGAAAATAAATACTAATAATAAAAACTTCTAGAAGAATGTTGATGTAATATTAAAATTTAGGATTCGATTGAATGGCATCTAAATGTGAGACAACATATTTTGTTCTAAATATTGAAATGGAAAATAATTTTAATTTGTTTATTTATTTTGTGACGTTTTACTCCAAAGAATTCTAATAATAGAATAGTTGAAATATATATAATTGAAAGAAAACAAAATTGATTATTTATATAGAAAAACAATAATATATAAAGTACCAATAAATAGTTTATAAGAGAAAATAAAGCATCAATTTTTCTGAAAATGACGTTTCTCAAAAAGGAAAATATACGTGACATGAAATTAAATGGTAGTTGTTTTAAATAAAAAAGATTGCTGAAAATATTCATAAATACAACAAACTATCACTGTCTTGTCTATAAACTATTATCGTCTATAGATAGCGATAAACGTCTATCAGTGTTTATCATTCTTCATCTTTGGTAGATAATGTCATTTTGCTATATTTGTAAATATTTTGGTTCATTTTGTATTATTTGAAAACAACCTTCACTTAAAATAACATATTAACAATGCAAACTATGAAACGATAAATTTAATAGTAAAATAATATTTGTGGCCCGTCCACTTAATATGAAATACGTTGTAGTTTAACTTCGTTCTTCTACGAAAATCTATCTATCAACATGCATAACCATAATTTCCATTTACAAAAAAGAAATAATAATAATAGTAATCTTCATTTTATTAAACTTTTTTTTTAGAAAAATTGCAAAAATCAGTTATTTTAATCAAAAAAAGTTACCAATAACCTCTCCAACCATAGAACGATAAAAAAAATTTATACTACCTCTATTCATTACTTACCACAAAATTAGCTTTTTAAGAATTATATTGGTCTACAAAACAATTAAATAATCAATGAATAGTTCATAAAATGACCTGTCAAATAATGAATAGTTCATAAAATGACATCTAAATTATTTTATATCATTTTTTTAAAAAAATCAAAATTGATAGCTAAATGTCAGTTTAAAACCAAAACTTATTTCTTTAAAAAATATATATTCAATGGCTAATATTACAGTTTTCAAATTTTACAAAATAAACTAAAAAAAATATATTTGTAAACGTGATAATTTTTTTTTTTTATAGTTAATTTTCAAAAACTAAAAAATAAAAAACAAAACATTGTAATTTAAGGGTTTGATTGGAATAATTTATGTAGTTAAGAAATTATTTGTTTCTTTCACAATATATTCTTGTGAGAATACTCATGTATCGAAACTAATTCAAATTCGGCTCGTTTATGATATTCGAAATCACGAAAATAACTTCTTTAATACTAGTCAAGTTTTCGGCCTCTCTAATTAATAGATAAATAGCTCAGTGCAATCGGATGATTGGAGAAGAATGTAGTTTTAGAGGAAATTCTTTAAATTTTTTCTATTTAAGTAATATGTATGTCTATAAAATATGAAAATTGTATTTCAACTATAAAATAAAATATTATATTAATTTTGAGTGATTAATTATTTATTTATTTTACAGCGATTTTCAACATAGAAAAAATGATTTTAACCATTTAAAAAATCACTATAAAAAAATGCAACATATTTCAACTCAAATAATATTCGTACCTAAATTTCTAAAGTGTCCCCACTCCCTATATTGTATTAAAACAAAAGAAGAAAAACCCCTAGACCCAAAGCTTATTACTCTTGCTCTAGGTTTAAATGTTTTGGTATTATACTCTTAATTTTGATTCATTTTAATGATTTTATTTTTAAATTTTTCATTTTAGTCCTTGCAATTTTAATTTTGGTTCATTTTAGTCCTTGAAACAATAAACCATTTTAAAGTATAGGTCTAAGATGAAAAAAAATTAAAAATATAGAAACTAAAATAAACTAAAATTAACCAACTTTATTAAATTAAAAAAAAAAAAAAAAAAATACTACTGTGATGTTCATCTTCTTCCTCAGTCCAACGCGTTGGGCCCTGCACAGGCTTTTAAAACCGGACTCCATAGCCACTGCACAAGAAACCTCCGTCCATTTTTCCCATTCAAATTATAACTCCTCCCTTCCTTATCCTTCATCACCGCACCAATATACCCTCCGCCGCCGCCGCTTCCGTACAGACCCTCACACAGATCCCCAATTTCCGTCGGCGCCGTCGGATCCTCTCCGGCATACCAAGCATTCACCAACGGATTCGACGACAGCTCCGCCAACTCATGTCCGATCACACTTATCATCCCGTCCACTTCCACATCCCCGTTCGGCGGCGAAAGCGCCGCCGTCCCTCCGCCGCCCATGTACCCCGGGATGGCAAACGGATACGCACATACCTCGGGGCATTGCTTGCCCGAGTTTCCGACCCAGGCGTATGGTAACGTGTAACCGACCATCGACGGGAAGGTGAAGTAATGAAATCCACAGACCGCTCTGCAGAAATCTTGAACAATTACTTCGCCGGAAGTTAGGACTAGATAGATTCCGTTGCGGTGGTCGACGGGAAGGGGCGCGGATTTCACGGCTGAGGCGATGACTTGTTGGATTGAGAGACGGGTGAGGTGGGTGCCGAGGGAGTACCGGAGATCGGAATACTCGCCGGCGATGACGACGGAGCGAGAGACATTGGCGCCGGTTTGGTCGGTGTAGAGAGAGGCCGTCCGCCACCACTCGGCGACGGAGGGCGACGGAGTGGTGCCAGGGTCGGCGGAGATGGAGGACAAGAAATCTTTGATCAGAATCTTTTGGGAAAGAGCCCATTTACCGTACCAAATAAGGTAAATTTTAATCGGAGAAGATGAAAGCACCGGCCCCATGTGGTACCGGAGATGGACCAAATCGGAGGAGCCCTCGAATCTTTTCGAGGAGGAAAGAGGCGGCGGCGGAAGTTTCGGGTTGTCGACGACCGCGGATCCCGGCCGGAATCTCGAAGAAGAAGAAGAAGCTGTGGCCACAATATCAATACTAAGGATGACGAGAATTGAGAGAGGAAGGAGGGGATGAAGGGGAGACATTTCCGGCGAGTGTGGCGGCGGAGAGGGCGGCGATGGTGGCGGAGAATAGAGGGGTATTTAAAGGGAGGGTGAAACTTTGGGGGAATGAAGTGGGGCTGGAGACAGCTAGTTATGTGCTTTTGTTTTTGTAGGGCACTTACTTTTATAAGCATTTTACCACCACCACTTTTTTTTTTTTTTTCCAAAATCTTTTACGTTAATTTTTTATTTTTTTAAAAAATTTAAATATTATTTTCGTAACTATAATTTGAGACTTTTTCAATTTTAGTGTGTTCAATTCGTAAGTGTAATTTTGGAAAACATATTTCCACGATGCATTTTTTTAATGAAAATTATGATTATTAATAACCAATTTTGAAAAACTTAACTTCGAAGGAATAAATTTAATATTTATTAAAAGTAAATGGACTAAAATTCAACATTTAAAAGTTTAGAGACTAAAATTGAAGTCCCAAAGTATAGAGCTTAAAATAATATTTTAACATTTTTTTTTTTACTCTGTGTGATTGGTTATGAAACATCGTGAATCAGTGTAAAAAGAATAAGAAAAGAGAAGAAGAATTGTAATATTTTAACCACTTTAGTGAATGTGGGGCAAATAGTGGAATAGTGAGTTTCCTAGGAGTTGTGAACTCTTAAGGCCAACAATATTGATAAGGTATAAAATTGATGGTTTTACAAGGAATAAAGTTCGCAACTCTTACTTTCGAGCTCTTTAAGCCAAACACGTCGTTAATGTTTGAGAACTATGTACGAGTTCAATTTCTTAAAGTTTTTTAGTTAATGTTTATCATCAACTTTAGGTTTTTAGTTAATGTTGGTCTATTTTTATAATAAATATTCCATTACAAGCTCTTTCGTACAAGCCAATACGAGCATCTTCTATCTTCCTATCTCTTATCTATTGTAAAAAATTTAACACGAGACATGGAAAATACGCGTATCTTGTCAATCAACATATAAAAGTAGTAATTATTCTAATTTGATTGTATTTAGTTAATTATAGTAATTACCAGCAATCTTAGCAATGAAAAATTCCTCCGATCAAAAAGTTTAGAGATGTTTTCAAATATAACAAAATGAGTCAAAATATTTACAAACGTAGTAAAATGTCATTGTTTACTACTATCATTTATCAATAATAGACAATAACATTTTGCTATATTTATAAATATTTTTTGCAATTTTTTCATTCAAAACAATACAAAAGTTTATATTCGAGTTCTAAGATAATTCATAGACAAAAATATTCTTTTGTGTTCCTTATTTCTCATTTCAAAAAATTTATTCAATGTTATTGTTGTTTCTTAACCATTTCATATATTTAAAAAAAAAAAAAAAAAAAAAACTAAAAAGGTTTTTTTTTTTTTTTTTAACCATTTTTAAAATTTAAAAAAAAAAAAAAAAACTAAAAAGGTTTTTTTTTTTTTTTTTAACCATTTTTAAAATTTAAAAAAAAAAAAAAAAAAAAAACTCAAAAGTCGTCCCTTCGATGCAAGGTAGACAATAACTCGATTGACGGTTTGATATTTAAAATTATTCTGTCATACAAAGTATTTAAATAACCACAAATTTTCAAATTATTAATAAATATAATAATGTTGGCCACATTAATATTTTCTATTTTGTGTGTGGATGTTTGCTTGTCTAAAGGGAAAAAAAATACAATTTATACTTGAAAATATTAATTCAAAGGTTGTTTAAGTGAACTTGAAAAGGTTTTAATTTTTCTTAAAAATATTAATAATTCATTTGATAATAGATATTGGAGAAAATATCTTTTAGGTCATTAGATTTTGGGTTTAGATTTTACTTGGTCTCTACTTTAAAGTTTCGAGCTTGATTTCACTTTAATCCATAGGTTTCAAAATGTTACCATCTTACTTTTGAGATTTAAATTTTGTTTAATTTAAACCCTATGTTTTAAGATTTACACTTTTTATATCGATTTTTTATTAGATAGTCACTTCCACCTTTGATGTTAATGTTTGTTGATTAACTTAGAATAATTATGAAGTGAAACTGTAAAATAAAATTTTGATAGTGATGAAAAATAGTAAGAATTAGTGTTGTTTTCAAATATAGGAAAACAAATTAAAATATTTACAAATATAGCAAAATTTCACTATCTATTTGCGATAGACTACTATCTATGTCTATCTGTGTCATGATAGACACATGTAGTAATGTATCACGATTTATTACAGATAGACTGTGATATTTTGCTATTATTTGTAAATATTTTTAACAGTTTTGTCATTTGAAATAATTTTCCTAAGAATTAATTTATTATCATTATTTAAAATTAATTAATAACATCAACACTAAAAACTGATACAAATTTTCAAATCTCAAGAGTAAAATTGTAACATTTGAAACCTATGAACGTAACTAAAAGTGTAACATCTTGAAATTTAGGGACCAAATAGAAACGGGAAGAGTATTTGTTTCCATAATATAATTTTTAAATTCTAAGTTTTAACTTATTTATTTCTTTAACATAAAGTGTAGTGTAAAATTTAGATAAGATTTTGAACGATATTCTAAACTGTCAAAGTAGATATTTTGCATGTGTCTTTTATTTTCATTAAGAAGAGTTATTTGATGTGATAGTTACAATGTTATGACTCATCATGGTTGTTTCATATAGGTTGTTAAGTGTAGTTTTTAAATTATTTCAAAATATAGCTCTCAAAGGTAGACTTTACAATAAAAGTAAAATAAAACAAAAGGATTACATAATTTACAAACAACCAAATTTTATGAATGAAATTCTTGAAGTTATGTTGTTATTAGACTTGTATTGATTAAGACTTTGATGTTTTTTTTAGTACAGAACTTTGATATTTATGAACTACAAAGTTAGAGACTAGTGTGTCATTTTCATAAAATGTAACAATTTAATTAAAATAGATAGGGACAAAAAAGGAAATGAATTATTGGCTATTTGTAAAAGACACTCATCACTCTCACTTCTGAGGACTAACATTAAATTGGTTTTAATAAAATTTAATGGGTCTTCGTGAAGAAGCAATGAGCTATGAAATTTTGCATCAAATTAAAGCTAGTTTTGTCATAGCTAGCTTGAATTTAAAATCCAAACATGTTTGATCATTAATTTCCATATTATTTTTGGTTCATGCATTTTTTATATTAGAAGAATATTCAAATGTATTCTCGACTGTACTACGGTCTAAGTACAATTTGTCGAGTGACAAATACATATATATGTATGTATTTAATATTTTATGAGCTTTTTCATATTTATTTCACTTGAACTTTTATCTATTTAATAATCATTTTATTTTAGTTGTTTTTTTTAGAAATTAAGTTTATATGCACTGCTTCATCTATGAGTTATTAACTTATTATCATTATTAGCTTTCTACCAACCTTGTAAAAAAAGAAAATTTGAAAATTATATATATGTATATATAAAGAAGTAGTTTTTAAAAACTTCCTTTCGTTTTTTTTAAATTTGACTAAAAATTCAAACATTTATTTTTAAAATGTGAAAACTGTGATAAGAAAATTAGGTGAAAGCAAAAATTGATTTAAAAAACATAAAATTAAAAACGAAATCGCTATCAAATAAAACCTAAACTTTATACTTTTGTTTAATTGTAAAATAAATATTTGTTTTACATTAGTTGTTCAATTTAATTAGGGTAAAAAGCTATGTTATTGTTATTATTATTGTTAAAAATGCGTGGAATAGGAGATCGTACCCTATACCTCAATGTCGATAGTACAATTTCATATCAATTAAACTATACTCGAATTAGATGTACAAAAAAGTTATTATTATTATTGCAAAATGTATAGACCAAATATAGAATATTGACGATATTCAATTTGTTACGTGATTTAACAAATTTCAACCTAGTTCATATCATATGAGTTGAATTTAGTTTTAATTTGATTCATATAATTAAAGTACGGATATCAATCATCTTTGATGCAAAAAGTTGTTACCGATACTGTATTAAACAAGTGAAGTGCTCTCTTAAAGGTTAAACATTACATGTGAGATTTAATCAAACCATAAAGTTCAAATTAAAATTTCTGGATTCAAAAGGACCAATTTGAAAATCTAAAAACTATAAGAACCAAAAAGAGATTTTTTGTTTTGTTTTTTTTAAAAGAGTAATTGAAAAATAGAGTAAAAAAATTCACACTACATAAGAATCTAACAATTGAGTCGTTGTCACGCTTGTGAGAACCAATCACAAGTGGAGTAGCAAGCCACTTTGAGATATTCAAATTCGGCTGATTTGGATCATCCAATCCGACGGAGGCACACGGGACCGTCGGATTTGATTTGTTTGCAATTATTTTGATCGTTTACTGCGATCATCAATCCACACCATTTTACCTCCCCCTCACGATTCAGATTCTTATTTATTTATTTTTGGTTTAAATTACAAATCTAATCTCTATATAATTTAAGTAATAACATATATAATTTAAGTAATAACAAACACTCATGGAGCTCTAAAGTAATAGAATTACTAGGAATTAAAAGAGTATTGTAATGCGTGAGGACTCCAGGAAGAAATGAAAATGAGATTGTGAAGTGTAACCACGATAGGAAATATGGTCGTGTTAAAAACTGTCAGAATGGAATAAGTTGTGTATTACAAATGAAGCTCAAAACGTTCAATCTAAACATTGATTTTGGATTACATTACATTACAATCTCATTCCATTAAGCTTCCCCAAACACTCTCTTGGTGATTGTGGGCTTGTTAAAAACCTCTCTTTCAAAAATAAAAATTAAAATAATTAAATTTATGTCGCTGACATGAGTCTAGTTTAATAGTCAATATATTATCTAAGTTAAAAAAATTAGTTTTAAGTCACTCAATTATTTTTTTTTTAAGTAATAACATAATTTTTAAAGTATTTTTTTAGTTTTTAAGTTTTAAATTATAGCAATTTAATATTTATATATTTAAGACGGTTATGATTTAGTAATTGAACTTTATGCACCAATTTAATCTTTGCTATTTTAAAATTTTTAACAAGGTAATCTATACCATACAAATTTTTGCTTAAATGACTTAGTGTTTATTTTTTTTATAAACACATTTAATCCATAATCATTTGATCAATTTATCTATGTAACAAATTTAATTAAATCTTAACGGTATTTTTTATGATATAAGCTAAATGAATACAAAAATGATGGAGATTAAATCATGATAAATAACACATATTTGTAACATTAGAATTTCAAAACCACTTCCTATTTAAACGGTTAGAACGTTAGTCAATTATCACCATTTGGTACCATATAACAAATGCATGAATAACATCAAAATTAATAAAATAAATGAGACTACTTAAAATTGACAATATTATTCTAAATATCAATATATCATTTTGTTTTTAGACGGCATCGTTATTATAATATTATGCTCGTTTTTTAAAATTTATTACATCCAATTGTCAATAAAAGAATAATCAAATTGGAACAAACTTGTACTGTCAATCTCGATGTCAGATGTTCAATTTCTCAAAAAAAAAAAAAAAAAATCTAACCTACTCATGTGGTTCACCGACTCCACCGGAAATATATAGTTTAAACATTTAAAACAATTTCGAAATGTTTTTATTTCTTACCCTTTTAAAAAGTACTCAAAGTAACAATTTTTTTTCTTACCACAAATTTGAAAGATTTTTTTTCTCAGTTGCCTAACGTAATTTTTTTTATAATCTATGTTGTTTCTTCAAAAATAGATTTTAAATTGGGAAATTATCTTAAATAGCAAAACTGCTAAAAATATTTACAACTAGTAGCAAAATATACTGTGTATCTGCGTAAACTGCGATAAGCTACTAGTCGTATTGCAAATAAACAACGAAATGTTGCTATATTTATGAATATTTTGGTTCCTTTTGTTATGTTTGAAGAGAGCTCTTTTAAATTTATTCATTTTATTTATTTATTTTATTAATAATAAAAAAACGCATTTGATCATTTAAATTATTTAATAAGTTATACTAAACACAATTTTTTAAAAATAAAAATTTCCGAATTTGTTTAATATAGTGAAAGTGTGTTTTGGGGCTTTTACACGGGCCTGTAAGCTTGTCTCTGTTGATATAAATGAGCTTCAAAATGGGCCCTACATGGAGCTCTAGAGGATAATTTACCAATGAAATAAGTAATTAGTCTGAATTTCATAAAGAAAATTTTCATATGTATTTTCACACCTCTTCCCCTCTATTGGACTTCAACTTTAGGTTGGGTAGGTTATAATAGTTCTCTATAGCTCGTTCCTCGTTCAATATTTGAGTGCGTGTTAAAATAATGGGAAACAAGAGTTATTTTAGTCCTCAATA
Source organism: Citrullus colocynthis (assembly GCA_031780015.1). Taxonomy (NCBI): domain Eukaryota; kingdom Viridiplantae; phylum Streptophyta; class Magnoliopsida; order Cucurbitales; family Cucurbitaceae; genus Citrullus; species Citrullus colocynthis. Next base: position 2,426,224 of record QLSR01001476.1, read on the forward strand.
AAATTATTTATAAATCAATGATTAACGTAACCAACTTTCTCTCTTTTCAATGTTCTCAATGACTCCATTCCAGACAACCAATGGCTAACTCTAGCGAATATCACCTCTGATGTCCAATTTCAGCATTGACCATTTCTAACGACTGTCTTTGATTGGTAATTTCAACGATCACCTCCAAAGACCACCTATGCGACCAACTTAGGTGGCTAACTTTGACAAAGACCACCTCCGACCCCTAATTTCGGTGACCACTTCTGACAACTAGCTCCAACGATTTCCTTCGGCGGTCAACTTTGACGATCATCATTGACCAACCAGTTCATCGTGCTTAATGATCTTCTTTTAGAGTAATTTGATAACAATAGAAACACATTTAGTATAATAAATCAAACAAATCTATGTATAAAAACAGTGTTGAGACCAACTTGAGTAACATTTTGAAACATAGGTACCAAATGAAAACAAGACAAAAAACTGACGAACTAGGTATTTTCTCCTTTATTTTTCATCCTATTTTCCCTTTTTTCCAGTTTAGTACTTAAAACAACGAAATCAATGAAATTAAATAAAACCTCAAACTTATAGACGATAATTGTTAAGATTGGACATCCAAACTAGTGTATGGCTTGTAGGAAATAAAATATAAAAAATGTAGGAAAGTAATTATTTTTCAGATTTTTATCCAGTTTTACCGAAAATAAATTATGATACAAACAAAAAGTTTAATAAAAATAACAACCAATTTTAACAATTATGCAATTAATCAAAAGTTTAAGGGTCAAATTTCTATAAATTTGCAAGTTTTGGACCTAGTTTTAATAATTGTATGGGTTTGGGTGTCATGAAATTTTTATTTCTACAAGTATATGCTTTAGTCCATTAAGTTATGCACAAGTTAAGAAACAAAATCAATTAATTTATGAAATTGACAAAATATAATATTTAAGATATTACTTGTATAATAATAATAGTAGTAATAATAATAATAATAATAATAATAATAATTTTTGAATGGCATTAAATTAGTATCAAATTGGTGAAAAATAGGAGAAGAGGAAGATAAAAAAGTTAGTAGAGAATATTCAAAGTTGGCAAGATTTGTTGCTTCTTCTTTTTCACTTTTACATGGAAAAAATGACTTTTTAAGTTTTATTTATTTATTTATTTATTATTATTATTATTTATAAATTTTTTTAACAACATTTAGTTGAAGTGAAGATAACCTCAAACTTAAAAATCAATTACCATGATTGAGCTCACTTTGATGTTTAAAATTTATTTTTAAGTATTTGAATAGTCAAATGTTTATATTATTTTTAAGGTTAAACTATCATTTTAGTTCCTATATTTTGAAATTTTGTTTAATTTTAGTCCTTGCGCTTTCAAATATTCAATTTTAGTCACTATACTTCAATAAATCTTAAATTTAGTCCTCATTTACTAGTTTCATATTTTCTATTACCTTTTTATCTTTTTGTTAGCTTTTTCACTATAAATTTTGCAAAAATATTCATATATTGTGTTTGTTTGCATGAAAATTATCGTGATTATTTAATAATTTCGATGGACTAAATTTAAAATTTATTGAAAGTATATGGACTAAAATTGAACATTTAAAAGTAAATGAACTAAAATTGAATAGATTATAAAGTAGTAGGAACCAAAATGGTATGTTAACCTATTTTTAATAATCTCTTATTTTTCAAAACATGATTTATCCACTAGATTGGATTTTGTTTGGTCCTCTTGACAAAAATCCAACAATACCCTCTCTGTATATTCATAGTGTCTTCAAAGTCCAACTCATTGTTATGTTTTATTTTATATATAAAGAAAAGTTTAGAACACAAATTCAAGCAACATTACTTGGAGAATCTATCCAACTATGTGTGATATTATTTGGAAAGAACAATAAAAGAAATGGATACATAATTATCAAAGAAACACCAACATTACTATATTTTCAAAACATCTTACCAACATGAATCTAACAAACTTGATAAAATAAAATAAATACAAGTTTTTTTTTTCTTTTTAATAATAGTTGGGATATTTGAACCAGAAATATCTTGGTTATTAATACATACTTATGCCAGTTGAATTAAACATAAATGTAAGTTATTGTTCAAACTAAATATATATGTTAAAAAAAAAAAGCGAAAGTTTTGATATCAAAATAGTTATCATAGAATTACTCTTTATAGTTGACTCTTTAAGGTATTGCTTAATTTTCAAAAAGTTAGTTATTCAAATCTTTTTCTCATGTGTGATGACAAAAGTAAAGTTGATAAAAACAATTTTAAGAAGTAATTGATTCGTTAAAATACTCAATGGACATGTAACATAACTATCAATCTCAAAGTTAGAGGTTTAATTCTCTCACTTATGTTGTAAAAATAATACTAAATTATAAAAAATGCCCTTCAAGTTTGGATTTTGTGTCAAAATTACCCATAGACTTTTAAAAGTTTCAGAAATATCCTTGAATTTTAAAAAAGAGTTCAAAAATACCATTGTCATTATTTTTGGATGGAAACTCTTCAAGTTTAATATTCTTGAACTTTCAAAAGTTTCAAAAATACCCTTAAACTTTTTTTTTTTTTTTTAAAAAAAAACCTTCACCTTTAGTATATGAACAAAAATTGTTAAAACCTCATTGGAAAACATAAGTCTAAAATTAAAAAAAAAAGAAAGTTTAAAAATGCTCTTACAATTAATATGGAGATAAATTTGTTTGAAACTTTCTTGAGTTTGAAAAAAATCAATTTTTAAACAAATTATATAGATAATATATATATTTGTTTAAATATACAGATACTCTCACTTTTCTCTTATTTTTCTAATTTTCACACCAAATTTTCAAGCACCAAGAGAAAACCAAAATTTTAAGTTAAAACAAAAAATCTCACAAAATTTCAAAATCAAAATCTCCCTTTAAAACATATCAAAATGATAAATAGTCAAATAAAAAATGTATTTGACTATTATCACATACTCAACTACATACAACTTCGTTAAAACATTTAAGTCCTAAAACTCCTTGGTATTTCTATCATTCTCTTCTTTTTTTTTTTTTTTTTTTTTTTTNTTTTTTTTTTTTTTTTTTTTTTTTAATTATAGTCCATATAAGTTAACTGAAATGTGGAATTTTAATTATTTGTTTGTTTTTTAGATATACAAATGTCAAACATTAAAAAAAAAAAAAAAGGAGTAGGAGAATGTTGAAAAAGAGAGAGGAGAAAAAAGAGAGAAAACAAATAAGTAAAACGATATTAGCAGTTTTGTTCTTATAATAGTAAGGATATTTTTTAACTTTTTTTTTTAACTTTATAAAGTTTAAGTGTATTTTTGACCTAGAATACTTATGATTTAAAAATATTTGTTAACTATTTTAAAAATTTAAGAGTATTGGTGACTTTCAAAGAATTTTTGTCACATGAAATACAAAGTTTATAAAATTTTTTGTATAAATTTGCTTAAAAAAACAATTCATGCGAATTTGAAAGGGATCGGAAATTTCGTCACTTTAATCAAACTTTGGAATCTTTATGGAAAAAGAAAAGAAAAGAAAAGAATAATATAATCGACGTGGTCTCATTCTAGAAATAATCGATAAATATAAAAATATAAAAAAAATGGATTAAAAGAGTATAATAAATGAATGCAATAAAACTTATATTCTAAAACACCGTAATATATATAGTTTAAGATTTAAACTTAAAGAAAATAACTTATTTAAGATTTAAATAGTAAAAAACAAAAACAAAATAATGAACTTAGTAATTTTTAAAAATTCAAAACAAGAGACCCAATTAGGCCTAAACAATCCATTAATTATATTTTTAGCTTCTCACTAAGAAACCAATACACTGATGAAACAAAATCTCAATATATCATTAGTTGATATCTATATTGATTAACTATTATTTTGATATATCACTAACACATTGACATTAACTAATAATAAAAGAAAAGCTTAATAACAATGCACACCTTTTACATCACTTAAAAATCTAAGATTCGATCTCTCACCTTACGTTCGTCGAATTTGAATAAATTGGTATAAAAAATATACTTTAACCAATTAAGCTATGCTAGCAAACTATCATATTCACAATTTTTTAGTTCAACAGTTACAGAGAGAGATTAAACCATTGACATTTAAAAATGGCAATAGGTGCCTTATCCACTAAGATGTGTTTAAATTTGAAACTACAATAGACAATATTACTATATTTACAATAATATCATAATGCAATCTAATATATTATCGCTCATTTGATTTAGAATCTAAATTCATACAATAAATTCAATGTAGTTCAATCAAGAAGACACTTACTATCGTCTCAAATAATAATAATAAAAAAAAGGCAAATTACAAAAACCACCTATAAAGTATGGTGGTAGTTGCAATTATACACTTGAACTTTCAATCGTAAAATTTGAACCCTCAAACATAAGTATTAAAATTAGACCCTTAAACTAACATAAATTGTAAAATTTGTAACATTTGTATAAGTTTTAAGTTTCAATCTTTATCATTTGAGGTCCAATTCTCTACAACTATTGTAAGCCACTCCAATTTTAACATTGATAAAAGTTTGATAGTCCAATTTTTACTATTCAAAGTTTGAGTGTATAATTGTAATTACCATCCACTTCTGGGTGATTTTGCAATTTACTTTACACAAATAAATAAAAACATGAAAAACTTACCTTTTTAGTCCATAAGTTTTGAACAATACGTGCTTATGGTCCTTGAGTTTAAAAAATGTAAGTTTTTAGTCCTCAAGTTTATAAGAATAGGCTCATTCGGTCCCTATGTTTTCAAAATGTACATTTTTAGTTCATTAGTTTTTAAAAATAGGGTTAAGAGGTCTCTCAAATAATTTATTATTATTATTTCAAATTATTATATGATGTTTTAAATTAGAAGAGTAATTTTTAAAAGCCATCTCCTCTATTAAACTATGTTTTTTTTCTAATTTTAAATACCATATAGTTATTTTTAAAAAACCAAAGAAAAAAAACCTTGAAGGACCTTTTAAACCCATTTTTAAAAACTAAAGGACTGAAAATGTATATTTTAAAAATTTAGAAACCAAAAACACGTATTATTCAAAACTTGGGACTAAAAAGGTAATTAAAAAATTACGTTAGATTTAGATAAAAAGGAAGAAGAAAAATGGTAGTTTTGTAAATAAAATAAGAAATACAAATCTCTTCTCCAAACGGAGAAATTAAAAACATTTGATTTATTTATTTTATAATAATAATAAAGAAAATTATTTTAAATGATATAATTGTTGAAAATATTTATAAATAATAACAAAATATCACAATATATCTGTGATAGACCACGATTGTTCCTGATAAACTACTATCAATATGACACAAATAGACACATATAGTAGTGATAGACAATAAAATCTTTTAATATTTGTAAATATTTTCGTTAATTTTTATGTATTTGAATATAAGCCTCGTATAAAAATAATTATTATATTATTTTGGTAAATTAATGAAAATTATTTTAGATGACAAAACTGTTAAAAATATTTACAATTAATAGTAAAATACACCATCTATCTAATATTATTGTGACACATATAGTAGTCTATCGCGATCTAATACTAATATCATTTTACCAGATCTATAAATATTTTGATTTTTTTTTTTATATTTAAAAAGAGTCCATAAATTAGTTTATTTTTATTTTTATTTTATTTCTCAGCGACAGAAACCTTCCCCATCTCCCCAACCTGCTCCTTCATGAGTGTCTATCCCCTTTCATTTCTATTTTTTCCCCTTTATTTGTATGATTTTTTTTCTCTGAATTGGTTGAGAGGGTCATTGTTCCTTCCAATCACTCGATTTCGTTCTTTTAGGGTTCTTTGGATTTGTGCTTAATCCATGTGTTTTTGATCTGTTTTGATTTCTCATGTTCGTGTGTCGTGATTCCGTTGCCTCGTTGCTTCGATCCAAGAATTGCAGATTTTGAATTCAGCAATGGCATCGGCGCAGAACCCAGCGCCGAACGTGGATCTCTTCGATGCATACTTTCGACGTGCCGATTTGGACCGCGATGGTCGAATTAGTGGCGCTGAAGCGGTTGCCTTCTTTCAAGGCTCCGGATTGCCCAAACAGGTTCTTGCTCAGGTAACTTCATCACTCCTTCTCCTTTTGCTTTCTTTTTCTTCTGGGTTTCTGTCATTTTGTACTTTGCGTGGTGGGTTTTTGGTTGCTGTTTGTAGTTGACAATAATTGATGTTGCTTGGGGTGAGTATGACTGAGATTTGAATCAGGTTTGTAGGTTTTTCTTCTCTTAGAGGCTGGAATTCAATTTTGATGATACCTATTGGCTTTGTTAGTTCGAGAATCTTTCAGAACTTCTATTCATTTATCTTGATTATTTGGTTTCAGCAATTGTTCTATTTGTAACTGTTCTTGTTGATCTATCTGCAGATTTGGGCGCTTTCGGACCCTAGACAGATTGGTTTCCTTGGTCGGACGGAGTTCTATAATGCCCTTAGGCTGGTCACTGTAGCACAGAGTAAGAGGGAATTAACTCCGGATATTGTGAAAGCAGCATTGTTTAGCCCAGCTGCAGCTAAAATACCAGCACCACAAATAAATTTCAATACTCAGCCTGCACCTCAGTTCAATTCTACTGCGGCAGTACCTACGCCTCAGAGTGGCATTGTTGCTCGAACGCCCTCCCTAAGTTCTGGGTTGGAATCACAGGTTCCTCAAAATGTCACTACAAATGTTCCGCCGGTTTCTTCTAGAGAGAGTCAATCTGCAAGGCCTCCGTTGGCAACTTCAAATTCTACTTTCCATTCCGCACAGGGAATTCCAGGAGTAGGCACTGTTTCGGGGTCACCTCCGACAAATTTAAGCATTTCAAATGATTGGGTTAGTGAACGTGCCAGTGGAGTTCAGGGGACACCCGGACAACCTCCCAATAGAGGAGTCAGTCCTGCTGGAACACAGGTCGGATTTGGGCAATCAAGTACAGGACTAACAACTTCTCTACCCCCAAGGCCTCAGTCTGCTTCTGGAAATGGGACTGCTTCTGGATCTTATTCTGGAAGAGATGCCTTTGGTGCAACCCCAGTTCCCTCAAAACAAGATGTCCCTGCTGGCAATAAGACTTCCACGGCATTCCCGGTTCCTGTATCTTCTGTTACACAACCAATAGTTAGAGCAAGTTCCCTTGACTCTTTGCAGAATTCATTTATGAAACCACCTCTTGCTAATCAGGCCCAACGGAACCAGGCACTTGGTAAGCCCAATCAACAGAGCGTACTGCAATCTGCTTCCTCTGGATTTTCAACAGGAACTCAGAACTCTGTTTCTGGACAGTCTCAGCGCCCTTGGCCTAGAATGACACAGACTGATGTGCAAAAGTATACTAAAGTTTTTGTTGAGGTAGATAAAGATAGAGATGGAAAAATTACCGGTCAAGAAGCACGCAACTTGTTCTTGAGTTGGAGACTGCCAAGAGGTATAAATCCCCCCTTCAAACGAGAGTTTTTACTCTTCCTTTTAAATTTTGCAAGAATGCTGAGTTTTTTTCACTTCCTATTTAATATTTATCATCATCCCCGATTCTTATTTTGATTTTGAGTCTTTTATACAACAAGGATAGAATGTTTAGTGACTTCTAAGCACATTCCTACACGAAGTTGAATGTAGGTTTTACTTGTGGACTACTTCAGGTGATATTCAATAATTATCTTTGAGTTGTCTGATGGTGGAGAAATTATTAAAAAAAAAATTAGAACAATCTAGCTGACAATTTTGTACCAAACTAACAAAGGATTTAGAAGGAATTGGTCAATCTTTGGTGGCTACCTACCTAGGATTTAATACCCTCTGAGTTTCTTGGCACTCGAATGTAGTAGGATCACACAGGTTTTCCCACAAAATTAGTTGAGGTGCATGCAACCTGACCCAAACACTCACGATTCACGAATATAAGAAAAACGACCAAAAAAAAAAAAATTTGTACCATTTGATTTAGGAGAGATGAGAGAGAAACAAAAATTTATGATTTAACCATACATCCAAGTAGTTGAGTGGGTGACAGCCACCTTGAATAATTTTCCCAAATGATGCTTGCCAGTTGCCACTCAACTTCACTTGCACACGCACCCACATAATCAGATATGACATTTTCTCTAAACATGAAAACCACTTTTTGACCTTTTATTTATTGTTGAATACGCCGGTACTTCCCCTAGATGATAGTTATTTCTTCTTCTTTGGATAAGAAACAATTTTATTGATCAAGCGGAATGTTAAAAACTTTATTTACTGTGAAGGCAGTACTATGCTAAACCTTTCTTTTTCTAGTAAGTTGGAAAATATCAGAATTGTTTCATTGATGGTCAGATTAGAATCTTTTATCTTTCTCATTTGAAAGGTTGTTTGTTTGTTTGATAAATGTATGCTAATTCTTTTTCTCGGTTGATAATGATATTCTCACGAGTATACTATTGTTGATATCTGTCAGAGGTTTTAAAGCAAGTCTGGGACTTATCCGATCAAGATAATGATAGCATGCTTTCTGTCAGGGAGTTCTGTATCGCACTCTATTTGTTGGAGCGGCATAGGGAAGGGCACATTCTTCCTGCTATGCTTCCTAGCAACATCATGTTTGATTTTTCCAGCAACGGTCATCCTGTGACTCCAGCTGCATCTAACTATGGCAATGCAGCTTGGAGACCCACAGCCGGTAATCTCTTTTGATGAGTCACTTCATGGCCTTTTGCAACTCGTTGGACTCCTCTAGGTGGGAAGAAATTTACCTCAAGACTAACTTTTTTCTTTTATTAAAAAAGGTTACCAGCAGCACCAAGGGGTTCCTGGGTCTGGTAATCTGCAGGGAGCTACTACAGTTGGAGTACGTCCACCTATACCTGCTACTGCTTCCCCGGTTGAGGGTGAGCCACAGACCAATCAACCTAAATCAAAGGTTCCCGTGCTGGAGAAAAATCTTGTCAGTCAGCTTAGTACAGAGGAGCAGAACTCCCTCAACTCGAAGTTTCAAGAAGCAGCAGATGCTGAGAAAAAGGCACCTTATTTACTTTCTTCTAATGCCTTAGTTTTGCTCTACCCTCTGATATAGACATATTAGTGATCTTGGTTCTATTTCTTCCGAGATTTCATGGAATTACAAGTAAAACACCTTGATTTTATGTATTTCAGAAAACAAAACCTTGCCTTTACGCATAGATGTTCTTTTTATTTATTGAAAATAGGTTTCTGGATTGGAAAAGTTGCATTTTGGTTTACTCGCTTATTTTCTATTCTTTCCCTAGATTCTTGTGTCAATGGAAGTTTTTAAGTCCCCTCATGGGGATTAACATTTTCAGATTGTTACAAACTAAGCCATAGTATCATTTGCTCTAATATTAAATATACTATATTTTCCTATTGATTTTGTGTTTTGTCTGACACTCATGTTCCTGACACTTGTTTTATTGTATGAAGGTTGAAGAATTGGAGAAAGAAATTTTGGACTCGAGACAAAAAATTGAGTATTATCGTACTAAAATGCAGGAACTTGTAAGTACCAAAGAATTCATTTATGCATCTTTTTTTCCTTTAAGCCATGAGCTATTTGTGGTTATACTTGTATATGGACTGCAATGGACTGTGGTTCAAAAAGTTTTGTAAAGATGATGGGCCAGTTATTGAGAGACGCATTCATACACAAGGAATTTAGCAGCTTTTTCCTTGTATTTAATTTCACTCTATGAATTAGAAGTTTTTGTATCTTGACTGGCAGGCTCTTTTTGTATAGAGTGTAGTTTGTGGGAGGTGGTTCTCTCTCCCCTGGCCAGTTATAGAGGATATGTTTTTATAAGCACTAGCCTTCTTTTTTTTTTTTGTAGAAGATAGTTTAAGTATGATATTTTGTTATTACCATTCAACGCATTTTTAAGGTCATGAGTCATTGCACTGGTTTTGCATTTTGGTGATTGGCAGGCCCGCCCTTATTCTGTTTTAGTTCCATTTTCAATTCTTAATATGTCGTACAGTTTTGTACTTGTTAGTTGTGTAGGACAGGTGTGTTTGCTACAGTTATAATGTTTGATTACCCAGCTACTTTAGTCCCTTCGGGAACGTCTGATTACCCATCTGCTTTTTCCTGATTTTATTTTACCTCTCTCAACAAGGTTTTGTACAAGAGCAGATGTGACAATCGGCTGAATGAAATATCTGAAAGAGTGTCTTCAGATAAACGTGAGGTATCTATTTGATGGAGAATGACGTGTTGTTCATAGTGTTTAATTTAAATGATTACAGTGAACTCAATGAAGGTCTGGATTCTATCAGGTAGAGTCCCTTGCTAAGAAATATGAAGAGAAATACAAACAATCTGGTGATGTAGCCTCCAGATTAACCGTTGAAGAAGCTACATTCCGTGATATACAGGTGTTCATCACTGTTTTAAAATCAGATTGTGGGAATCAAATTCAACTATGCTATGCATTCAGAAACTAACTATATTCGATGCTGTGTTTTCTCTGGTTTAGGAAAAGAAGATGGAACTGTATCAGGCAATTGTAAAGATGGAACAAGATGGTACTGCAGATGGTGTTCTTCAGGTAAATGTAGTTTTGGGCCAATGGAACCCTGCAGGAACTCACCTATAAGGTCATTTAACTCATTTCCATATTCCAATTATCAGGCTCGTGCTGATCGTATTCAGTCAGATATTGAAGAGTTAGTGAAATCTCTCAATGAACGCTGCAAAAGTTACGGTTTACGTGCAAAACCAATAACTCTGAGTGAACTTCCTTTCGGTATGTCTTTTGTACTGGGTTATTGAATCCTCTGCCAAACGTCATTTTTCCGCCTATTGCTGGAATTTCTTTTCCAGCAGTCAATATTTGTGTCGACATGAAATAAAATCATGAAAACTTGGCCATGAATGAACAGGCAGTTTCAATTACAAAATTGTGGGAACGTGTATTTCTTTTTCATCTCATTTGATATCTTAACTATGAGAAATAAGTGAATGTAAATTTTCTAGAATATTCAATTTTGGGTACATTATAAACGAATTGGAATTTAGACACAGATCATACACTTGCCTTTTATTTCTTTCTTAGATATTCAACAGTCAACGCTATCAGCAATTCTAATCATGTCTCTGAATCTGACAATAAAACATTAAGTTGCCTATGTACGTGGAATATAAACAGTCATTCACCTCTCAATTATCATCATCCTTTTCTTTTCAACTAATGGATTGTGTTAGTGGTTATTGAAGTTGCATATTTAAATAATTTCATTCCAATGGTATTTTTATATCCAACATTACCATCGTTTATGTAAATAAACCCTATTCATCATTCTCTTCATTGGCGTTTATACGTCTTACCGTATGTTACTTCCACATCACCATTCTTAATATTGGATTTTTTTGTCAAAAAATGCTTCTGTCGAATAATAACATGTTGTAGCTTGCTTATTGCATTCCATATCGAGAAGAATATTGGAGAATTAGAGGAAATAAAAATAGTCTACAAGAAAAATTTTTCCAATTAATCACCTGATTAGTCAAAGTTAAAAGAACATCAATTTGAAAAATAGTGGGATTTTGCCAATAACAATTCATAATTTAATATTTCAAGTAACTTTGGATGAGATTTTAAAATTCATATATTGGAACAGGTGTGGGATTTAATGCTCAAAGGTCATGGGGTTGTAGCCATAGTTCTAATCTATTTGGCTAATTTCAAATAATTGAGTCCTATTTTTGTTCTAATTATATGAAGTATATGGCTTATATGATTATAAAGTATCCCACACCCCCCCTCTCTTTCCCAATTTGATGGTTTTTATCATCTTCTTCAAGAGGGATTATCTCTCTCTTTCTTTTCCTCTGTTCTCCCTAAGATTTTTTTTTGATAATTTTCCCCTCAATTTGTTTTCAAATAGGTTGGCAGCCTGGCATCCAAGTGGGAGCTGCTGACTGGGATGAGGATTGGGATAAATTTGAAGAGGAAGGTATGCAGAGGAGTTTATATTAAGCATTTAATGGTTTTTATGCCCTCTTGCATATTACCTTATCTGTTGTCACTATCGTGGATGAATCGTTCATCATTTATTTTCAGGTTTCTCTATTGTCAAGGAGCTCACTCTTGATGTGCAAAATGTCATTGCCCCTCCTAAGCAGAAATCTAAGTCAGTTCAAAAAGGAAAACTTGACAGCCAAAACACTACACCTGCAATGGATGATGATACCAAGGAAGGAGATTCTGCACCAAATGCTGGTACCAAGAGAGAGAAACTTCCTAGTATGGATGAAACAGCTGTTGAAAATGGTTCTGCACACGATAATAAAAGTGAAGATGGTTCAGCCAAAAGTGCTCCTAACAGCCCCTTTGCACCCAAAAGTGCTCCAAACAGCCCCTTTGAAAACAGAAGTGCTCCTAGCAGCCCCTTTGCAAGTAGTGTTATTGGAAGTCCCAAGGAATATATGGATCCCAATTTTGGAAAGACTGCTGGCTTTGATGCTTCACCCCGTGATAAGGACGCTTTAAGGTATTGTCAACAGTCTTTTTCCTTATCAGTAGCAGTTAAGAAGTTTTGTCCTTCCGGGATATGTATGCCTTAACCTTCCTCACTTGTTAGGCCCAATGCACATGCGAGGGAGAGTGTTCGGGTATGCATTGAAAAGAATAGACCGTATGTGATTGGATATAAAGTATCAAAGAAGAATGAGTTGAAAATAGTTTACCTTTGCCCAATAACTTAAAACTTGTTATAGGTCTAGTGATGAGTTAATATACCCAATTCCTCAATGTAACTTTTCTTCTTGATTTCTATTTCTCCTAGACTTTTTGTTTTGATTTTTTACTTCTATAGTCTAGTTCTGTGTACCCCGTTATTTGTGGTTTATGGGTCATGATCTTGATCTTTAATTGATTGCCATTGTTTCCTTTATGTTTTTAAAGAATCAAACATCAATTTTCAAATGTGGGTGAAAAAAAGGAACTTTCTGGGTTGTTTTCTGTGAAATGGGAATTATGGGAAAACTTTTGTTTTTTGTTTTTTGTTTTTTTGTTTTTTTGTTTTTTTTTTTTTTCAAAAAAAACTTGGGGGGAGGGGATTTTCAAAAGAAATTCATTCTTTAGCAAGAAACAAGAGTTGCAAAAGGAGTTCATAACTTCTATCATTCTAATGGTTTTCTCTTTGAAGTTTAATCTCTGCTCTTGAAGAAATAATAATACCCGAACCATTTCTTCAGTGATCACGGAGGTGCGGGATCTGTGTTTTCTGGTGACAAGAGCTATGATGAACCAGCGTGGGGAACATTTGATGCGAACGATGATATTGACTCTGTTTGGGGCTTTAACGCAGGAGGTTCCGCCAAGGTAAGCAGAAAACTGTACTTCATAATTGACAACTCAATGAGCACAAATGCTTCTCAATGCTCCTCGGTTTATTTATACCATCAACTTTTTCCCCCTTAAGTTTCAATCTCGATAAGTTCTGTTCTGTATACTTGAGAACTAGGACACACGGTGCACACTGTTTTTCTGGTCGGAGTATGTGTCCAACATATGTAAATACATGTGCCAATTTTAGGTGTGCTCCTCTGAAAAAAGAGAGAGGGTAAAGAAAAATGTCATTTATACCACGGCAGTGGCAACCCATTTACAAGTAAGAAAAAGGAGCCTCTTCATATGCAATGATCCATCCCTAAACAAAGTAAAAGGTTACTGTGGTTGGGACCTCTATAAAATGAATTGTTCGATTGCAACTTTTTTTGTTCCTAGGTTTCTTGTAATGTAAAATTTGCATGTCTTATCTATTTAGAAGTGTTGAATATATCAATATACATGTACACTCAATACCTACGTATTTGAAATTTCTATTATGTGTTATGTTGTTAATCTTTTTGTATGGTGATCCCGAGATCTACTTGTTAAGTTGTGCTTGTTGCCTTATGTTCATTTTGCTTCAGCGTTTATTCATTAAGCTGTTAATGAGACCTGCTGATGCATATATTTAATTCGCCCTTTACTCTTTCTAGATTGACAATGACGTAAACCGGGACAACTATTTTTTCGATTCTGGAGATTTGGGCTTGAATCCTATTAGAACAGATCCATTCCAGGCTAAGCGAAGCACATTTGCTTTTGACGAGTCTGTTCCTAGCACCCCACTCTTCAACTCGGGCAATTCACCGCATAATTACCACGAGGGATCAGAGCCAAGCTTTGACAGCTTCTCAAGGTTCGATTCTTCCAGCGTTCATGACAGTGGTTTTTTCCCTCCGCGTGACACATTTACACGGTTCGACTCAATGCGTAGCAGTAGAGATTTCGACCAGGGTCCTGGATTCTCATCATTTGGTCAATTTGATACACCGCATAGCAGTAGAGACTTTGACCAGGGTGGACCCTCATCACTGACACGATTCGATTCAATGCGCAGCAGTAAGGACTTTGATCAGGGATTCCCTTCATTGTCACGATTTGATTCGATGCGCAGCAGCAAGGACTTCGACCAAGGATTCCCTTCATTTTCAAGATTCGATTCAATGCGCAGCAGCAAAGACTTTGATCAGGGTCATGGATTCCCATCATTCGATGATCCAGACCCTTTTGGATCGACAGGGCCGTTTAGGGCGTCCCTCGATAATCAAACTCCAAATAAAGGATCAGATAATTGGAGTGCCTTTTAGCCAGGTTTGCATTTGCTCATTTTACATACGATATATTTTGACTAAAGCCTTCCTAGAACGGTTTAAGCTGTGGGATGATATGATATTATTTGAGATGTAGGTTTGTCCTCAGTGTGCCATCTTTGCCTCAGGTTGATGCTTGTCATGTATTTTCTTTTTCTTTTTTCTGTTCACCTTGTGTATTCAATTTTTTATATAAATTTTTAAATTCATTTGTATTTTTTTTGAATCTTTTGGAGAAAGAGAACCCTTTATAGCTTATTGGCGTGAGAATTTGATTAATTTCCATTTTCCACAGTATTATTTCCTGTTGAATTATAATGTCATTAGCCTTGAGAGGCTGCATTTGCTGCTATGTGTATTTAAATTACAAATTTAGTCCTAGGATAGGAAGAAGTTAGAATTTAGTATTTCGTAAGGTTTCAAAAGATAGAATTTGGTCCACATGATTCGAAGAAGATTAGAATTTAATTCCTATTTTAAGAACTATTTATGAGGGTTTTATTAAACCATAAGGTTAAACTCTTTTCTTTTCTATCCTTAATTAATTACTTACTTTACTTTTATTATTACTTTTTTATTTTGGGTGATTTTGCGATGTTTTTCCCCAATAATGAGATATACTTCTGGAGGAGTTGTTTTTCTTCCTTTTTTAATCTTTTGATGTACTTTTTTTTAGGACAAATTTTCTGATGTATTTTTAGTTTTACAATATTTTTTGGGGGGTACAATTGAATATCCACGTCCTTTTTTTTTTTTTTTTTAATTTTATT
>QLSR01001476.1:2442678-2457249 GCA_031780015.1 Citrullus colocynthis
TTTTTTTTTTTTTTTTTTTTTTTTAAAAAAATTTAATTTTAATTTTAATTTTAATTTTATTTATTTATTTTTTCCCATTTTAAAAGTACAATAGGGGGATGGGAACAATTAACATTGAACCATAAATCTTTAGGATGGTAATTTGTGCATTATTTATTAACCTAAGTTTGAACTGCAATTAATTGGTCCATGATTAACAATTCAATTAAAATATATTTTTAAAATAATACAAACTAGGAAAGATTAAAAGTTTTTTTTCCCTCTCTAAGCTTCTTTTAAATCGTAATATAATGAAATATAAAATTGTTCCTTTTAAAAATAATAACAATAAATAAATAATGGAATATATTAGGTGGAGTCTTTAACCAAATTTCTATACTTTGTTAGCTTCACATTGAGAATCTTTTTCCAAAGTTTGTTATTAAAAAGTCTCAATAAATTGAAATCAATTGTTGGTGTCTAAACAATAGGGGAGTTTGATGTATATTTATAACTATTGCAATGGTTGGACCTAGATTGTAAATTTTGGATTCCAAATGTTTTAGAAGCAAATGTTTATATTTACCTTCAATAAACTTTGGTTAGAGAACTTTTATAAACTATTTTCAAACTTCATAGATCAATTAAAAATCAAATTCAAACCTCGTGGATCGAACATGTCATTTATGAATCTCTGAAGATTAAATAGAAAATAACTTCTTTATCAAAAAAAAAAAAAAAAAAAATTAACTTCAGATTTCAATGACCAAAAGTTTTGGTTTTAAAATCTATAAATCTAATAGAAACTAAATAGTCCCTTAATTCGTCCACAGTTGCAACTTTAAAAGGTCTTAGGTGTACATATGTAATTCTTCATTGTTTTTATGCTTCTAAGTAGTATGAGAATTCTTTTGAGCTAAAACTATTCACCAAGGAGTGGTCACATTCATATAAAAAATGATTTATTGAGATCACTACATGTGGCTTCTTTTAGCAATCATTATACGTAGATTAGAAGATCTACATGTCTCCAATAACAATTGAATGCAAATTCGAGATACTGATACAATTTTGCCATATTGTGATGGCTTAATCAAATAATTTTTCATTTTTAGGAGAGTGTTTTAACAAAAACTTTCAAATGCAACTACTTTATTGAATGTAACTCCCGTTGCTATCCTTCGTTTTGGTCTTGATATCCTTGTAATATAGGTTTTGTCTTCAAGAATGATCTACTATCCCTCCCATTGAGCAAATCTTGAAGAAGTAATCATAATGTCGGTATAATTTTACATTGTCAAATCTATGAAAGATATATTTCAAATTTGTATATCGTACTTATCAGGAGAAAACAATAACCATAATTGTTTATTTTGAAGCTGTGGACTATTACATCTACAATCTTAATATTTTATTCTCAAAAAGATAGTGTCAGACGGCATTTTATAAAGGAAATCTTTAACATGAGAAATGAGAAATGAATTAGGTAGAGACAACAATGGACTAATAGAAAATTGTTTTAATCTTATTTTCCTACCTAACTTTTTAAGTTTGCTCCATATAAAAAATGGTTTTCTTTAAAAAAAAAAAAAAAAAAAAAAAAAAAAAAAAAAAACANTTTTGAAGCTGTGGACTATTACATCTACAATCTTAATATTTTATTCTCAAAAAGATAGTGTCAGACGGCATTTTATAAAGGAAATCTTTAACATGAGAAATGAGAAATGAATTAGGTAGAGACAACAATGGACTAATAGAAAATTGTTTTAATCTTATTTTCCTACCTAACTTTTTAAGTTTGCTCCATATAAAAAATGGTTTTCTTTAAAAAA
The DNA here is from genome assembly GCA_031780015.1 of Citrullus colocynthis. Lineage (NCBI taxonomy): Eukaryota > Viridiplantae > Streptophyta > Magnoliopsida > Cucurbitales > Cucurbitaceae > Citrullus > Citrullus colocynthis. Next base: position 2,444,490 of record QLSR01001476.1, read on the forward strand.
AAAAAAAAAAAAAAGACAAAAAGAGCAATACACGAGGAACTCAATAAAACGAACCAATCCCCGTAAAGAAGACCTGCTCACCTCAGCACAATTACAAAAAGAGAAACATGAACCAATCCCCGTAAAGAAGACCTGCTCACCTCAGCACAATTACAAAAAGAGAAACCAACATGTTCAAAGCATTGAGAAAAAAAAATAACATTATCAATAACAAAACTGATCCCCGACAAGTCAACAATCTCACAATTCAAAATCTTTACCACATCTAAAACAACTGATTCAACCACAAGCATACCAATTTGAGGTGTTCGTTTTAATTTCGAATTTTCACAATGTGAAATCCTTGTATCTAATTTTATTCATATTTTTTTAATTTATTCACTCAAATTTGATCATCCATACTTTATTTTTAACATCCATAATTGAAGGGATCAAAATAAATATTTTTATTGCTTTTTAGAACCACAATAAAGTAATCCTATGCTTTAAACCTAAAATTGTCTTATTGATAATTTTGGGGAAGAAAAAAAACCACAAATGAAATTGTTGAAATGAACCTAAAAATAATGAAATTGTTGAAAATAATAATAATAATAATAATAATAATAATAATAATAATCAACAACTTTTAATTTAAAATTCATTGTCCACTACAAATACATTATTCTATAATACATCATGATACAAGAAAAGAGATCCCACAAACAAGAAATTCGTGGTAATACCCAAAACTATAAACAAAATCTTAACCACAGACTCAATAACATCAGATTTTCCATGATTAAAACTTCTTGAAAGCAATAACTATAAACTCAAATAAACATCAAACCTCCATTAATGCATCTCCTTGAAGGATGATGAAGATGGATGAGACCCTTTGCAACAGCGAAACTTCATCATTTTCAACTTTGAATGAAAGCTCAGAGAATTGAACTTCCATTTTTAAGCTGAAATGGAAGAAGTTTCTTATCTTAACCATAAACTCAAATAAACATCAAAACTCCATTACTGAATCTCCTTGAAGCATGATGAAGATGGATGGAATCTTCCCTTTGCAACAGAGAAACTTCATCATTTTCAACCTTGAATGAAAGCTCAGAGAATTGAACTTCCATTTCTAAGCTGAAATGGAAGAAGTTTCTTTAGCAAAATACATCTGTTCCACAGCACTAACAGTCCCAGCAACTCCAAGAACAATCCCAGAAACCACAATCACTAAATCTAAACACCAACCTTTCCATCCCATCTCTTCCTTGAAAACTAGCAGATGAAAAAATGCAGGCAGTACAAACCCTAATGAACAGCACAATCCACTCCCAACCAAAGACAAGAAATCTGTAAAATTAGGAACCCACATCGCCATTAAAGTTGCTATTACAACAAGTAACCATCTCAGCCAAACACAGTATCTTCCTCTTGAGAATCTTCTCTCAATAATCTCATAAGCTGGATTCATCATCAATGGCATAGTGAAGAATAAGTTTATACAGAGACCTAGTTTAACAATGGCGCTCAATAATCCAGGACCCATATTTGAAGTAATCACATCACTTGTTTCTTGTCCAAAAGCAAAGTAACCCAAAACCCCAAATCCACCATACAGAATAGCAATAAACGCCATTGAAGAACCTAAGATCTTACCAAACTGATCTCTGTCTTTCATCTCTGATTCTAGAGGAAGAATCATTGCGATTCCTTCGAAGGCGTAAGCAGCTACTCCCATGCCGTAGAAGAACACTGATAAACCTCCAAAAGCCTCCACTGGAGGCCGATTCTTCAAGAAAACAGAAATGTCCTCAACAATCACCACTCCCATGGCCCCAAGGTCAACCACATCTGCAAAAATGCTCAATGGAGCTAAATGAGTCAGTGTTTTGATCGAATTCAAGCCCAATTGGAACGGTAAACAGCCTATTATGTATAAGATTTTAGGGGAAGCTCCTAGAAAATCAGAGCCCAAAGCCATGGGGGATGAATTGAACAAAGTGCTCAACGTATTGCCGATGAAGACCAAATATCCCACGCAGAAGCCGGTTTGGGCTAAAATGATTAGAATATCGACGATCGCTCGGCCAGATGAGCCACAGATTGAAAAACCTAAATCACCAAATGAATTGATCTCGGAGGAACCGTCGGCGACGAGCTTCCGACGAGTGTAGACGAGAAGCATCATGCAGTAATAGGTGACGGCGGCGACGGAGAAGAGCATCATGAGACTCATAACCCATCCGGTGCGCTTGAAAGCGTAAGGAAGGCCGAGAACACCGGCGCCGACTATCGAGATGAAGACGTTGGCGAACGTCTTCGCTCGAGAGGACCGAGGCCTTCCGCCACCGAGGAGCGGCGTGTTTTCTCCCGGTGGAGGAGGTTTCCGGGTGTGAGCGGAGGAGTACACGACGGCGTTCCTCTCGTTCCCCATGAATACCGGCGAAAGAGGTTTATCGGCTGTTTGAGATTGGTAGAACAGAGACTAATGGGGGAGAAAACTATTGGTGGAGTTTGAAGATGATGGTAATTTATGGATGATTTTTAGGGAGTTGGATGAAATTTTTCATATCATTTATTTAGCTAAATATATGTTGGATATTATTGGGGTTTTTTCAGGAAAATTAAATTAAAAAGGGTTGTTTTTAAATTAAAATAATAATAATAATAATAATATTTGAGGTATTGACCATTAGCTAGCGCTCGTCTCTAGCTCTATTTCCAACTTTTCATTTCATATATTATTGCCCTATGTCATACCACTCTTAATGTTTCTTGCTCTATGTTCAAACCTTTTCCCATCAGTAGTTGGAGGCATAATTGAGCCTAGATGTTTAACTGAAGGAGGAGATATAGATATGATAAGAGACAAACAATGAAGTAGGTAATTGAAAGTCGTCTCTCTCCCTATTGTGTGAGGTCTTTTATGAAAAAAAAAAAAAAAACATAATAGAAGTTAAAATTTAATTTTAAAGATATTTTTAATTGTAATGACGAAATTGTTACAAAGATCAAACTAATATTGTTTCTTATTAAAATTTATAAACTAAATTATTACAAATTTAAAAATATAAAAACTAAATTCCTTATCAAATAAAGTTTAATAGTTAATTCTATGCAAATTTAGAAGCGAAAATAGCAAATATTTTTTAACCAAATGAAAATTCACAAACTTTAGACTAAAACGTGCATTTTGTCTATTTTGGTTTTCTTTTTAAATCATTTTATTCTTGTTTTATCAAGATTAAAAAAAAAATTGAAATAATAATTTTATTTTGGCTTCATTACATTAATCATTAAAACACGTAATGTATAGTCCCCTAACAATAAGGCACGTAGCTTTCTCAAAAAGTAATAAATTTCTTTTTAAAAAAACAAAGCACGTAATGCATGAGGTAATTAATAAACTCAATTTTTTCCCTTAAAAAAAGGAAAAAAGAAAATAATTAAATTATATACGTCATTGCAATCCAACAGTTCAAAAATGCTCGTGATATTATTTTTACTTTTCTTTTTTAAATTCAATATGCAATTGGAGATTTGAATTTCTTGTTATTATATATTATGTGTTAGTTGAACTATATTCAGGTTGATTCAATAGATTTTCAAATTTTCAATTTATGTCTAATGAATCTTCGACTTTTTTAATTTTTCTTTAAATGATTCACCAATCTACTTAATACAAAATTGAAAGTTCAAGCCTTCGACGCCTATTATTAGATATAATGTTGGGAATCACTCACACATACCATAGACTTATGGTCCATAAGAAAAGAAGATTTAAATGGAATAATTTATTGGGAGACTTCATAAATTAATTTGAATAAGATTTGAATTAAAGAGATAATTGTAGAGAATAAATATTTAAATATGATTTAGATATTTAAATCCTTTTAATATGAGATATTAAATGGATAATTATAACTAAAATCTCTATATAAGAGTTATCCTAATACGATTATAAGTAAGCCGCTAGAGTTCTATAAATAGAGTCATAAAAAGATCTTATGCTAGACCTCCAGAAAGCATTATTTTTGTTTTGTCTTTTTCCTCATCGATTCTGAGCAGAGATTTTCTCTCAATTTGATTCCAACTCTCCACGTCTGAAGGAACATTGGAAAGCAACTAACAATAATGATTCGCACCAAAGTCGTGTTGAATTTGTTTTTAAGGCATTGGTTTCCACGACACAATGCATTAGATCTGGATCTGACGATGAATAACATATAAAATTCAAATTTATATCAAACAAACCAATTAATTCTTAAAAGCTTTAAACATGTCGAGATCTATTACACACAAAATTCAAAATTCAAAACTTTATTCGACCTTCATAAAAATTTAGGATTAAATAGATCTAGACTTTATAATTTACTGTTTAAATCAATGACGATAATTTGGAGAAGGAGAACAATGGTTGAATGTGTAACAATTGAATTGTATTGAATTGACATATTAATTTTTTTAGTACAATAGATAATGATTTCAACCTTGAAAAAAATATATATCAATTACAGTTAAGCTATATCTACGTTCATGGATTGGTTGATTGATTTTTTACGTTAGAAATATAGAAAACACATTCTATCATTTCAGTTGGACCATGTTGGATTATTGACATGACTGTGGCGACCCACCTTTGTCTTTTTGGTTGTGTGAAAGCTTCTTGTGTCCAATCTTGTTCTGTTGCATCCATGGCCTTGGCCCACCCCTTTCTCTTATCCATTATATAATGGTTAATTATCATATTGTTTTTTTCTATATTTGGAGGTTTATTTAATTTTATTATTTTTATTTTTATTGTTTAATTTTAGTCTATCTACTTTTAATAAATTATAAATTTAGTAATTCTTTTTTTATTTGGCTAAATGGGAATAATGATTTATATTCTCTACCCCGTCCTAGATTCCATTCTCACCCTATCCCGATTATATATATATATATATATATATATATGGTAAGTTGAGATTAGAATATGTTGTTGTAATATTTTAGAAATTATAAAAATTAAATCTTTTTAATATCTTTGTCAAAGATGAGTGGTAAATTTAACTATTTAATTAAAAAATAATCGTAGTGATTTAAGTTAATTCTTATTTTTTTAAAAAAAATCCAAACGGAAAAAATTTTTCGTATGAAACCTGATTCCCACAACCGTGGAGAACCGTCGCCCTAATCTGCATGAGAAATTTTGCGGGGATAAGGAATGAAATGGGTAACAGGGACGAGATAGGAGTTTATCGTGGTCTGTTGTAGATGATAGACTATGTATTTTGCTATTAGTAGTAAATATTTTCAGCAATTTTTCGATTTAAGATAATTTTCCTTTAATCTATTTAGATAATAATTAATGTGTTGATGTTTACCATTAGTTATTGGTGAATGCATCCAAAAGAAATAAAGTTGTAAATATTTTCAGCAATTTTTCCATTTAAGATAATTTTTCTTTAATCTATTTAGGTAATAATTAATGTGTTGATGTTTACCATTAGTTATTGGTGAATGGATTCAAAAGAAATAGAGGAAGATAATAAAAGAATTTTTTATAAGTGAAAAAATAAATTAAGAATTAGTTGTGAAGTTTCGCAGATTAAATTAAAACCGAAGAATTATAAATTGAAATTCATAAAATAATGAGAATCAAATGACATTTGAAAATTATATAAGGACTAAAGTTAGACGAGTCCAAATAACAAATTTCAAAATAATTTATTTTAAATTTATAACAAAAAAGATAAAAAAAAGAAAAAAGAAAACCAGCGTAATGTTGCAAAAACAGTGTCCATTTGAATGGTATAGCCATTGCATAAAAGTAATGGTCAAATATTTATTTATTTATTTTGGAAGGAATCATTTGGTGAATAGGTGATATTTGACATAGCATCTAAAAGGATATCTTTAATTGATTAATTTAATTTGTTATTTTAAAAAAGGCATTTTTTCCCTTTATTTTCCTTGAAAAGGTTTATCGACCCAGGGGTGGAGATCCATAATAGACATATCGAAATTATTGTACATCAAATAACATCAAAAGTGTTGGTTTCAGAAGATGGAATGTCAAATATTTTTTCACCTGGAGAACTCATTGGATTGTTTCGAGCGGAACAAACAGGGTGTGCTTTATAAGAAGTGATTTGTTATTGAGTCGTATTATTGGGAACAACGAAAGCATCGCTAAATACTCAAAGTTTCATATTGGAAGCAAGTTTTCAAGAAACTACTCGAGTTTTAGCAAAAGCCGCCCTCCGCGGTCATATCGATTGGTTGAGAGGTTTGAAAGTTCAATTTTATGAACGATTATTTTTTCCATACACATAGTTTTATTGCTTTAAACTTTGATGAGACCCATGAAATAAGTTATATATTAAGGCATATTTAAATTGATTAGGAAAAAGAAATTTTTCAAAAAGTCATTTTCATTTCAAGCCTTTTTACAAAAATTGTTTGAAATTAAAAAAAAAAAAAAAAAAAACTTGTGTGGTTGGTTACATTTTCTAAAAAGTGTTTTTATTCACATGTTTGTTTGGTTTACTATACAATAAAAATGTATATATTAATGTAAAATTACTCTAAAAGAAAACTATTAAAAACTATGAACTGACTGCTTGAATGATTACTAGAGGTGATAGTCGAAGTTGGATGTTTTAGGTAGTTATCAAAGCTAGTCACTGGAGATAATCGTCGTCAAAATTGGGAGTCGAAGGTGGTCTTTGTCGAAGTTGACCGCTAGAGGTGTCATCGTAATTGGTTGTTAGTGGGTGAAGTCATTGAAAATATTTGAGGGAGAGAGAGTCTCTTATTTTAAAAACTGAACTATAAATAGTGATACTTTACCAAAATGATGGTTAAAATATCCCTTATCTTAACACACGCTCCAAATTGTTATTATTATGATTTTGGTGTGAGAGTAATTCATTTGCAAAAAAAAATAATAATTAAATAATTTTGTTGTAAAATTAGAAAAATGCGAGAACAAAAGAAGCTAAGTAAATAACAAAGTGGAAAAAAAAATTAGAAAGTAGAGTTAACAATTGAATTCAATTGTGGTGTGTATTAAAAAGACATCATACAACATTATTTATAAGACACAAAGGGGTGTAGGTTACGAGATGAAATTCAATGGAAGGTTATTAAATTTTGTAACATATGTAAGTTATGATATCTACGCTAAATATTATATTTATAATAAATTTAAGTTTTTTAATCACTTATCAAAACAAAGTGAAGTGAGGGTGGAAAGTTTGGGAATTTGCAATTGGTAGTAATTTAAGAGTATGATTTTGCAAGCGTGTATTCAATATTTCAAATTTTACATATATGACAAAATCTTTAGTTTTGATATTTTGTTTATTATTTTTTTAAGATGGCATATATAATAATTTCAATTTTTTTTCTTTCTTCTAAGTTTTTACAATTGAAGTTTTTTTTTTTTTTCTTTTCTTTTCTTTTTTGAGAATTAGTTTCACGTCCTCTCTTCTTTAAAAGCTTAGATTGCTCCCATTTTTTCTTTATTTTTTTCCGTACTTTATTCTCTTCTAGTTTTTCTTTTATTTTTTCTTTTTTTTTTTAAAAAAAATCATAAGAACAAAACTTGAATTTGAACTTCTGTCCTATTATATTGAACTTCTTTTCTTTTAATTCATTATATTTTCTTCTTTTTTTTTTTCTTGAATGCAATTTTCTAAAACTTCTTATTTTTTTTTTTATAAGGAAATTCTTTCTCCTTTTTTTTCTTTTTTTTTTTTTTTCTTGAATGCAATTTTCTAAAACTTCTTATTTTTTTTTTTATAAGGAAATTCTCTCTCCATGTTTGTCTCATTCTTTGTTGTATCACTTTTTTTTTTTCGTACTTTTTTTATTAAAAAACAACTTGACTCATACTATGGACATCATCTCTTTGGTAGCTTGAAAGTTTTTGGGTTAAGCCCAACAAATGTCCATAAGGTCGATAGTAAATCAAATAACATAATCAAGTACTTAGTATCAATCAATGTCTGTATCATTATAAAATATATCAATAATATATCAGTCAAGTGTATCAACAGTATAAACATGTATATCATTATAAACTTTGTTGACAGTATGTTAGTCAAGTATATTAGTAGTTTAAACGAGTGTAACATTATAAAGTATATCAACAATATATTGACCAAGTGCATCAACAATATAAACGTGTGTATAAGATGTATCAATCAAGTGTCTCAACAATATAAACATGTGTATCATTATATAGTATGTATACAATATGTTAGTTAAGTGTGTTAGCAGTATAAATGAGTGTATCATTATAAAATATATCGAAGGTATATCAATAAAGTTTAATAGTAGTATTATTATAAAGAATATCAACAGTATGTTAGTCAAGTGTATTAACAGTATAAACGACTGTATCATTGTAAAGTATATAAACATAATTTAAATAAAGTTTATTAGTAATATATTAACAATATATCAGTATTATATTTCAACATCAATGTATCATTAACTGAAGTACATATTTTTAAAATCAATTGGTTGAAAACTATTGTACTTATTTCAAATAAATTGGTTGGATTTTTTTTCTTTTCAAATTAATTAGGGAGATGAAAAGTAACAAAATGGGAATCAAATAAAAAATTTTAGAAGATTGAGTCGTGAGTGTATCAGACCTAAGACATGAGTGTATCAACTATATACCAAATCTAAGACCGTAGTGTATTAATTGTATTAAGGGGTATTAAGTGTGTATTATATGTATGAGGTATATCAAGTGTGTATCATACAAATTAGGTTTTTTTGGTCATTTTTGTAAAAATAATAAGTTAGAGCTATGAACTTAATAAATGTATGTTGTTTTGTCCTTTTTGCAATTGCCCAAAAAAAACTATGTACAATACTTTTTACATAAAAAATAGGTCAAAATTATGCATTCAATCCATAATGGTCACCCGCCTAAGTTTAATTTTACAAATTTTTTTCACATTCAAATATTGCCGAGTCCGATAGTTGTGCCTTCAGATTAGTATCTGGCTCGGACATTCTCGGATGAAAAAAAATACATTTCCTTCTAAATACTCTAAATTTTCTAAATTTTCAGTCCCGCTTCATGAACTGACTTGACTCGCAGTCGTCGCAATTGCAAATCCGATCAATTCATGAGAGAAATTCAATAATTCAGATTTTAATTATCATCCGCTTTGGCATTTTCTTGATCTTCTCTTCAAGAAATGGCTAATTTCTTCTGCGATTTCCGCTTCCTACTTCTGATTGCAGCTATGGCGTTCATCTACATCCAGGTACCCATCAAACTCTCACGGATTCTGTAATAAATTTGCTTTATTACGAGTCAAATCCTGCACGAAATTGTGTTTATCACTGCTTCTTTTCCCCTGGGAACTTCATCTGGTTTTCAGCTGAACCAATGTTATTTTGAATCAGTAAAGTTAGTCTTAGCTTCGTACTTGTTATTTTATGAATTCACTGCCATTTTTATCTTTGACGAATTATTATTATTTTTATTTAGATACGGCTATTCGCGACACAATCTCAATATGCAGATCGGCTAGCTGAAGCAGTATGTCGTCTCTTCTTCTCTATTATTGCATGGAATTGTATTTATAGTCAATACATGATAAGAGTTTGTGTTATTCAATGTCATCAATGATGGTATTCTTTATGGCCTCTGTCGAAGTTTCTAAATGGACAGCCCATGAATTCGTTTTTGAGGACTCAATGTTGCTCTGTGTTACTGAAAATTCAATTATAATTAATGGATACTTTCGACGACTTAAACTGAATAACAATCGTTACGTTATTATAATACATAATTCTAAAGAATCGAAGAAACAGTACAGGGGTTTGTATCAAATGTTCTGTGGAGCTAGAAATTCGAACACATGATAGTTTAGTTGAAGTTATAAGCCTTAATTAGTCGAGCTCTGCTCAAAGCTTGATCAATTTTGTTGATTGCTAATGTGACTGCAATATCCATTTATAAGGATGGTTTCTTATTTCAGGTTGAATCAGAGAATCATTGTACCAGTCAAATGCGATTACTCATTGATCAGATAAGCATGCAACAAGGACAAATTGTGACCCTTGAAGGTGCGGTGTCTGTCATAGTGCGTTAGGGCAGTATCTTAATTGAATGTGCATTTCAATCTAAATTGATGAAAATGTCAATCAAATGCGCTAGATGTTTTAGACGACTTTTAGACTTGTTCATCTTCACTTGGATTGCATGTTTATCCCAGGCTCAACTGGTTGCGTGAACCAAAAATTTAGTTTTGATTCTACATTTAGTAGGTTTAGCAGCTCAAAGTTTATGCTAATGGTAAAATTGAGAGCATAGCATATTTCACAGCTCTTTAATGAAGGTCAGAATGTGTTTCAATGCTAGATTCCGTTTTAGCTTACAGATTTTTATTGTACAAAAAGAGTAACATGTGGCTACATCATTTTATATCAGTTGTTCCTCTCAAGCTTACCTGGTGACTCTTGATTGCTGATGCATTGAGATTGTTTGTTATTACTATACCATGTTGACAACTTTATTCTTCTTATTTTATCTATCACTTCCATTTGCAGCATTTTTCTTAGTTTCTTATCATCTTGCTAGAATATCTTCCTCACTATGACATGATATGCCCCTTGAGAAACTAATCCAGCAGCTTTATTTATTTCACTAATTTTCAGTCTAACCTCTAGTTTTCTTTTTATTTAGTTAATAAGAATCAATATCTTGTTACTCTCTCTGTGATTGGAGGCAAAACCATCAGAACTATAACACTTATTTGTAACAAAATTGCTAAATCTTCAGATGAAAGAAAACGCCATTTTGAAGAACGTCTCCAGCTGAAGACTCTCCTTCAAGATCTTGAAAGTATGCGCTTCAGTAGACTTCATTTTCTGCTTAACAGCTTACTTCCTGACTTTTACCCATAATCTTTTGTTAAGGAGGTCAGAAAACCCATTCTGCGATTTTTATGCTTTTTTTGGATGTGGCTCTCATTGTATGTCTGAATTCTAGGTCTTCAATTACTGAAGTGGAAATATATAGAAAAGTGAGCCCTCCATAGAACATTAAAAGTAGCTTGATTTGAATGCTCGTAGCTCTTTTTGATTTGAATGCTCGTAGTTCTTTTTGATTGAGAAAGGCAGAGCCTCAGTATTATTCATTGGTTTATGCTTTATAAAAGCATTCTATTTCACCATTTTCTTCCATACATTTTTTACCATCTGAAGAGAGGAAAACAAAATGAAAAAACTTCAATATTCTGTAAATAAGACCGACAACTCTATGCAGTCCGATTTTTTTTTACAATTTCCTTTAGTAGGATCAAATTGACATTCACTTTTAAGTGTTATCTTGAAGGCTTTTTGGTTGTTTTTCTCTTTCTAAAATTTGTAGGGAAAGGTCTGCAACAACTCACAGACAAAACGCAGGTATACTTAAAATGAAGCCACATTGTAAGCTTTTTAAATTCAGTTCACCTTAAATCTACAAATTATTTTGCTTGAGTTTCTTAGGTGCCTGTGGCAGCTGTTGTAATTATGGCATGCAATCGTGCAGATTATCTGGAAAGGACTATTAAGTCTGTTCTAAAGTATGTCTTATAAGACCTTTTAACCATTCTAGTTGCTCTCTGTAGGCAATGCATTATAAATTTTTGCCTTTACTAACAGCTGCGAAATATTATCTAGATATCAAACAACTGTTGCTTCAAAATATCCTGTTTTTGTTTCCCAGGTATGTATCTTAAATTCTTGTGGCTGTAGAAACCTATTGTGTGATTTCAATCTATGTTCTTACTTGCAATATATTTTTAAATTGTATTTATTGATAGGATGGTTCAAACCCAGATGTAAAAAGAAAGGCTCTTAGCTATGATCGATTGGCCTATATGCAGGTTAGTGACGCAGAACTCCAGTATACAGCGCCATGCCACGATTTGACCGTGGTTATGTAGTTTCTATATTGATGTCATATTTTGAGGTGATAATGCTATGTCATTGTGTTATGCAATTTGTTGGGTGTATGATGATGATGCGGTGGGATAGGTTCGTCAAGGTTTTGTCTCCCCATTCTCTTTATCTAGGAAAATTTTGGAGCTCGGTAGGGATAGTGATTCTCCCAATAAGGAACTCCACCCCTTAGATGGGAAATCCCCAGGACATTATATCTAGATTTCCTAATTTCAACAATAGTTGGTCAAAATGTGATTGTAGTACTCTTTTCTAATGTTTGATTAGTAGTGGTGAATTTTGAGGATAGAAGAGGTTTGGGAGTCGGGGCATTTTGATGCAGCTGCTTGGTTTTCCCACACTGTGGAGGTCCATTGTTTTCTTTTTTTTTTCCCCCCTTATTATAGCTAATTGGGAACTATTTGAATTTACTTAGTAATAAGGATTAGTGAATACTCATATTGGCCATTCTTCTTATTTAGTATTTTTTGGGGCAAACTTTTTCTGTTAAACCTGTATTTCTCATGTAATTGTCTTTTGATTACTAAGATAAATAAACACATGATTGAGACAACGAAGAAAGTAGTGCAAAGCCTCCTTTCTCTGAAGAACCATGTCCTCAAAATCTCTAAACTCTAATGAACTACCTTCTCCCCGGGCACCTTCTTCAGGAAGGAAAAAGAACCCCTTCCCTTAAGCCAATCTCTCTCACCCTCAAGCTCCGAAGGAATTTTTTAAAATAATTTAAATTCATTATGACAAAGAAGGAGAGGGAAAAAAAAAAAAAAAAAAAAAAAAAAAAGGAAAACTAACCCCCCTTACATCCCCATAA
>QLSR01001476.1:2458446-2471740 GCA_031780015.1 Citrullus colocynthis
TTTTTTTTTTTTTTTTTTTTTTTTTTTTTTTTTTTTTTTTTTTTTTTTTTTTTTTTTTTTTTTTTTTTTTTTGCAGCATTTAGATTATGGAGAAGTGGAAACTGAAAGGCCAGGGGAGTTGATCGCATATTACAAAATTGCACGTAAGGCTATTTGTTCTTTGTTGTACGTCTGGTCCCTAAACTATAAAAGTTGTATCAATTTAATCTTTGTACCCTAAATTTTTTTTAACAAGTTTATGAACATTTAAGGTTGCTTTTGGTCCTTGTATTTTAAAAAGTTTTTATCAATTTTGTGTCTAATAGGTCAATGTGGTTAACTTCATTTGGGTAGTGATTATGTGGTACGTTGACGACATTATTTGAAGATTATATGTTGTGGCCAATTTGTAGCAGTTATAGGTAGTTGGTTGCATAAGCGTTAGACTTATGGAGTTGAGGGCTAAGACTTATTAGGCATACAATTCGGATTTTAGAAACTTATTAGGTTCTTCGTAGACTAAAGAGGCTGAATAGATATAATCTTTGAAGTTAAGGTTCTATTAGAAATTCTTTAAACACAAAAGTTAAATAGATACAACTCTCATGCTTCAGATTCCAAATTTATAATTAATTACATACTCACGTTAGTAGCTAACAGACAAAAAAACTCATTACAACATGATGGGAACGCGTCTGTAGAGCACAAGCATTGAATGGACATGCCCCTACAGAAACACCACCGAACTAAGTTTGGGCCTCTATATGACTATCTTCATTTTCATTTTTATTAAATGTAAGGAATCTCTAACAATATTCTCAAATTATAGTACTTACCTGAGGAAAATGGAAGTTTTCTATTTCCTTATATCTATAGTAATATTACAAAAGGCCGCCAAGTTGGAGAGTGTTTTAAGACCGTTTAAGGGGAGGGAAATTTATACCTATGCTTTGGAAGGGTAATTAGATTTACTTATTAGCCCCATTCCCATGCTTCGAGGTATCTTAAAGAAATTCCAATTCATATTCTCTTGATTTGTGGAACATGCTAATAGGGCTGACATGCAAACAACTGGTTGTCCCAGGTCATTACAAATGGGCATTGGATCAATTATTCTATAAGCATAATTTCAGCCGAGTGATTATACTTGAAGGTGAGGTCGACTTTTACTACTCTTTTCTTTTATATCCATTTAGTTGCTCTTGTGGATAAATAATTTTATATTTATACAGATGATATGGAAATTGCTCCTGATTTTTTCAGTTATTTTGAGGCTGCAGCAATGCTACTTGATAAGGATAAGTGTGTCCAATGCATTTAACCTTATTTTCAGTTCTTTCTGTTGACTTTAAGTATATGCAACCCAGATTTTTTAACTCTTTTCAACAATGGCAGGACCATAATGGCCGTTTCTTCATGGAATGACAATGGACAAAAGCAGTTTGTGCATGATTCTTGTAAGTTTGTTCTAGATTTTTTTTCCATACATTAGTGGGCTTGATATGAAAATTCGTACGGCAATATATTCTTCTTGGGAGCGTTGCCAGAGTTTAGTGATGGAATTATTTTCTCTCCCTTTTAGTGCACAATATCCATATTTCATATGGTTTAAAAGCTTAGAATTCATCCTTATGGTGTGATAAAATCTCATAAATAGTCCCTAAAAGGGGTTTTCTCAAATCATGTGGACTATCTATGAGGTTTTATCAAATCGTAAAGATGAAATTCTGATTTCTTAAACATAGGACTAAATTCTAACTTTCTCCAAACTATAGAGACTTAAGTTTGTAATTTAACCTCCACGTAGGTTCATTTCTACATCATTGAGTTCCTACTGCCTATACCACTAAGCTCCAATGGTTTCGAGACCACATCCGAGTTAACCAGATGCGACCTGACCAACTCCCCCTCCTCGTCCTATAAAAAATTCCCCATAACTTCTCTATGATTTTTGTCATTGCTGTCGGGTCCAAATAAAGAAAGGTAGTACGTTAAGATCCCACTTTAACACCGATAGGATGAAAGTTAGTCATCCTCCATAGAAAAGAAATCCCTTTCCCAGCAAAACAACCGCTTTTCAACCTTTTATTCCAAAAGGTCACGCTAGGAATGGGAGCCCAAGATATTTCATTATATTGAAGCAACAAGAAGCAAGTAATAACAAAAATGAATTGCATTCCACATGAAAATACATTTTATTGGCCAGAAATCTTTCGAAAAATTTGAACAATTTAGTAGCTTGAATTAGATAAACATGAGATTCCATCTCAAAATCAATTGGATGGGAGGAGTAGTCTATGTATCTTTTAAAGATTGCGGTCATCCCATCTTTCTAATGTGGGATCCTCAACATGCCCTCTAAAGATGGTGTTTCTATGGGGTTCACCATTTTAAGATAAGTTCCCAATTTTGGACCAAGTACCCGTTTGGGCTTCATAGGCTCTGAATCTCTGATACCATATTAGATAAACATAGGGTTCCATCCCAAAATCAACTGGCAATGGGAGGAGTAGCCCATACATCTTTTAAAGATTGTGAGGTTTCCCATCTTTCCAATGTGGGATCTTCAACCGTTTGAACTCTTAAAGATAAATAGGCTACTAGTTAGTTAAATAATGCAAGCTGCTAACATTCACTCTCATCAAGTTTTGCTATGATAACTTGGTTGCCTGAAAGTTTATTGATTCTATCACATTTAAATCTTTCGTGATTTTTATTCACCTTTATATATCTATATAACCTGCAGATGTACTGTATCGCTCAGATTTCTTTCCAGGACTTGGTTGGATGTTAACCAAGTCTATTTGGGATGAGCTATCACCAAAGTGGCCCAAGGCATATCCTTTACATTTAGTTTATTCTTGAATCTGGTTCAAAATGATTTATGTAGTATAGTGAACTTTCCCTAGAGGGCCAGAACTGTTTCTTTGACAAAATTAAACTTATTGGGATGACTGGTTGAGATTGAAGGAGAATCACAAAGGTCGCCAATTTATTCGTCCAGAAGTGTGCAGAACATATAATTTTGGTGAGCATGTAAGTAACTTTTCACTTATTCAGTTCCTTTGAACTACGGGGGAGAGGATATAAAGTATTTTAATTTAACATTCATAAGCTATGACAACTTTCACCAATATATTCTACATTTTTGACGTTAGTCTTTTTGAATGCCTGGGTCCTTTGCAGGGTTCCAGTATGGGTCAATTTTTCAAGCAATACCTTGAGCCAATCAAGTTGAATGACGTTCAGGTAAGCACTTTATCGTCTTCTCGTTGTTTTTTAGTTGAAAGTGAAACTGAATTTGAAGTTCTCTATCTTTGGCTTGCTACAGATCGACTGGATGTCTATGGATTTGAGCTACCTGATGGAGGTAATGTGGATGCTCATGTATTTGAAGCGAATTAAAAAAAGAATACCTATCACTAATTGTGATTTCTTTTTGTAGGACAAATATGTCAAGTATTTTGCAGATCTTATTAGAAAAGCAAAACCTGTTTATGGAAATGATGCAGTTATGAAGGCTTATAATGTTATGGGCGATGTTAGAATCGAGTACCGAGACCAGTCAGACTTTGAACGCATTGCTCGGCAGTTTGGTATTTTTGAGGAGTGGAAGGTAGTTGTCCTGACCTTTTCACATCTGCAGTTTCTTTGTTGCCAAATGAAATGCATCCCGAGTATGGGTTAGGAATATTAGTAGGGAAATACCAGGGATGTTACTAGGATATTACAAGGGCATTTTCAAAGTTGGAAAGTGATATAAATAGGGTGAATTAAGTTTTCGAAATATGCAGAATTTTTTTAGAGTTTTGTTGGGGAAGTCCAAGCCTCTCGAAGTGCTTGTAAGTGGGTATTGTAATTTTCCTTTTGGTGGTATTTGATAGGTCCATCAACTTTCAAATTTGTATTGTATAGATCTCTTAACCTTCTCTTTTGTGTCTAATAGATCGATGAGAAATTGACATTTTTTTAAAAAAAATCATGTTAACTACATATACAAAATTGAAATGTTAGGATTCTATTTTACAGGATTCGTTTTTGTGTCTTCTAGGTTTATCACAACTTCAAAAATGTTAAATTACAATCATTTACGCATTAAATTGAAAGTTTAGAGACTTTTCTTTACACCTCTAAAATTTAGGGGCTTGGTTGATAAAAAAATCTAAATCTAAGTTAAGAGACCTATTGGCACTCTTTGAAGTCCAAGAACTTGCTTGATATAACCTTGAATTTCCCAGGGACAAAACTCGTAATTTAATCTTTTCTTGTTGTTTCAATTTTTTTCCATTTTCATTGCAATTTCTGGTTCATTTAACAATGCAGCTTTACGACTGTACGATTATGCTTGTGAATGCATTTGTTAAATTACAAGGTACCCATGTTCTTTCGTTTCCCAGGATGGGATACCAAGGACAGCGTATAAAGGAGTCGTCGTTTTTAGACACCAAACCCAAAGGCGTGTATTCCTGATTGCCCCAGATTCTCTCAAGCGTTTGGGAATATAAAGCACACATTGATATACGAGGTCAGTAATCGCATGCATATTACCAGCTCAACTCTCCACTGTGTAACTTGATCGAAGAAATCCCCAACGATGCAATTCCATTCAGTTTCACTCTAATGCAATGTTACATTAGTTTCCTAAGTTAACGTTCTGACAATGGACCAAGTTAACTGGGAAAGCTTTTCGTTTCAGTATCTTGCCCGAGCACTGAAGCTATGTTAACTCTCCATTCCAATACGGACACAGGAGGCGATCAAGCTACTAATTATTTGAACTCATACGAACTTCTCTAACAGCCCATTCTCAACTTACTGCATAGGCAAATATTTGGAGTTCCACTGGTTGTTTTTTTTCCTCAAGGACGATGGAAAACGTGCTACTGGTCACAGGCAAGAAAAAACTCTCTTGTTGGCTAAATTTGATAGACATTTTAATTTGATAAGGTGAAGTTGTTGAAACTTAGCATGTTAAGGTCTTATGTCTAGCTTCAGATCTGAATGTCAATTCAAATGCTTCTTTCAATGTGTTTAGTGGGGTTTCGGCAAGTTCTCACTTCTGCAAATAAAGAGAGATGGAATAGAATTATAGAACACAGACGTTCTTACGTTGTAGGTTCCAACTTAAATCTCAGACTTGTTTTGCTAGCATGCTGTTTTAGTCTTTCCTTTTTGCTTTGCCTAACATTTCATACTCTTGCAACAGGTTTTTCTTTTGAGTAGTTCTAATTTTGCTTACAAAGATCGGTTTGAATAGGTTTTTAAGCTGTTGGCCTTGATTCATGGGTTGGTCAAGTGACCAATATGGTAATTTGCATTTTTTTTTAAAAATAGTGATATATATATATATATATATATATATATATAATACTTTGAACTTTGTCTCTTTGTTTTCCCAAAAATATGTTTGTTGTATCTAAAGTTGCAATATTACCTTTGATTTTGTATAAATGTCTTAAAACTATCTTTGTAGTAGAAATTGTTTGAATTTTAGATGGAACTTGAGGCTTAGAATGGTGTCGCAAGAGTCCAAGAATGGACATTCCATCCAAATTTATGCTTTAGGTTATTGTCACAATATTTCAGGTCTCAATTTGGTTCATTTTAGTCTCTATACTCACTAAATGAACCAAAATCAAAAGTATAAACACTAAAGTAGTATTTAAACCAAATTTCAATTCTAAATTTGTGTTTTATACAATTACACTCCATGTATTGTTTGGAAACCAAACCTAAAATTTATATCAAAATTTAATAGGTAAATTTAATTACAAATTACAAAATATAATTCTATGGAAGTTAAGACCATACTGAGACATAATATTTCAAAATGTAGAAGAAATAATTGAAATATGAGAAACCAAACCTAAAATTTATATCAAAATTTGATAGGTAAATTTAATTACAAATTTCAAAATATAATTCTATGGAAGTTAAGAACATACTAAAGCTATTTTAAAATGCATAAGAAATAATTCAAATATGATTTAGGGTGTCTTTAGAATACATTTTAAGTGTTTAAATTTAAAAAATAAGTCATTTTAGAAAATTTTGGAGTGTTTGACATGACAATCACTCAAAATAGATTTTAAAGTATATTTTAAACTGTTTTTATAAAAAGAATTTAAATAATAAATAAGTTTTTGGAAAAATATATTTTTTTTTTCAGATCAATCCAAATGGACCCTTAAATGTATATGTTATAACTAGGCGGGCGTTTGGTTTTTATTACCAAATTTTATTTATTTCAAAATACGAAAGATATTTCGTAAGGCAACTCAAATTATAATTGTATTCTATTTAAAAATAATAATAATAATTGTATTCCAAAATCAGCATAATTCGAATGGTTTAAAATTTATAGGGTCAATTTTGAGATAAGGAAGTTGATTTTGTATTGTGAAAAAAAAAAAAAAAACCTAGTTTGGTAATTATTTGTTTTTTTATTTTTTATTTTTGAAAATTAAATTCTATTAACAATCATTCCACTTCTAAATTTCTTGATTTGTATCTACTTTTTATGAAAGTTTTGGAAAGATCCCGTTTTGAAACAATTTCATTTTTTGTTATTGTTTTTTAAAATTAAGTATAGACACTAATAGATGTCTATCAGTGTCTATCGCTGTCTACCAGTGATAAACAGTGATATTATGCTATATTTGTAAATATTTTCAACAATTTAATCATATAAAACAATTAGCCTGAATTATATACTTAATGAACTTAATGAATTTCCTTAGCATCCAAGTGTTATAAGGTAAGGCGTTTGTCGCGTGAGATTAGTCATTGAGGTATGTTTAAGTTGGCTTAGACACTAACAAATACTTAGAAAAGAAAGGATAAAACATCATTTTGTCACTTGCTTTTAAGTTTGTTCAATTTTAGTCCATGTATTTTCAATAAATCTCAAATTTAGTCACTCAAAGTTAATTTTTACTAAAATTGAATAAATAGTAATAATATTTTTCATGCAAATAAATAAAATATGTGAATATGTTTTCAAAATTTATAGCAAAAAGGTAGATAACAATTTTTTTTTAAAAAAAAAAAAAACTAAGAATAAACTAGCATTGGGGACTATATTTAAGATTTATTGAAAGTATAGAGACTAAAATTGAACAATTGAAAATATATAGACTAAATTAAACAAACTTCAAAGTATAGAAACCAAAATTACATTTTAACAAAAAATAAATAAATTAACCCATCAATTGTTGGAACTGGTGTCTTCAATCTTTTGGGGTTCTCGTAGTTTGTAATCTTTGTAAATACAAATTATTTATTCAATAAAATAATGAGTTATTTTATTTATTTTTGCATTATCTCAATCCAATAAACTAAGATCTGTGGTTATTTCATATAAACTTAAACATGTATATGGTTGACGTACGAGGTTGAATCATGTTTTAAGTAAAAACAAAAAAGATCTAATACTATAAGGATAAGATTGAGTGTCTTATCCTGGTGACACTACAGAGACAACCCACTTTGGAATTATTACAAACAATTTAATCATAATCGTTCATGTGGAGACATGTGAATGAGGGAAACCTATGCAAAAGGCAGATTGCGAAATGTTTAATTTCTCTTTATAATGTCATTAATTGAAGAAATTAACATTTCATAGAATGACCTTAGGTGACTCAATCGTAATGCCGAGTGAGTTATGGACTCTTGTCTATGAGGACAATCTTTTGATTTGTATGGGTGTGGCCAGATTGCCAACTCAATAAGCCTACCATTTTGAGAATTTGTCTAAGTAAGAAGATGGGAACATATTCTCATAAGATGAAATTTACTCCTTCCCGTTGTTAGGATAAGTGGATAAATTGCTCCCTTAATGGCTGATTTTGGGTCTTGAACAATGAGTCAAGGGGTTAGTTCATGGTTGGATTATAAACTATTTGTTAATTAGATAGATTAGTGGTACTTAAAGAGTTAAATGTAACTACAAGGGTAAAACGATAATTTGACCCAACTGTAGTTACGGACATTTGTGAAGGGTCAACTTGCTGTAGATTGATTATATATGTGGACACAAAAATATATGTATAGTTACGGGCATTTGTGAAGGGTTTTTAGTGGAGTGACCTATGGTTAATGAATATTTATTAATTTAATTAAAGAGTTTAATTAATTAATATTATATCATTGGAGCTTCTAATCGATAGATCCATTAAATCCCCTTGCTAGCTCATTAAAAGGTTGAGTAAGAATCAATTAATTTTGAATTAAATTGAATTATTCAAATTAAATAAGGGATTAATTATATAAGATACAATTAGTATAACGTATATAGATATGTCATAATATAAAGTGAATTTTGAATAAGATTCAAATTATAATTTATATTATGAGAGAGATAAATATTTGAATAAGATTAAAAATTAATTATATGAATTATTTTAAATATATATTATATGAATAAATTCATATAAAAACTATAGGTTAAATTTAATATGAATATGATTCATATTAAAATTATAGGTTATGTGAGAGAATTTTATTTGAATATGATTCAAATTAAATTTAATATGTGATATTTAATTTATTAGTTAATTATTTACTAATTAATTTTATTTAATTAATTATATATTAAATATGATTTAATATATATTTTAATTAAATTAATATTATTATTTTAATTTTATTAAATTAGACTTCATTAAGAAAAATTATCGTATTCCGGTAGAGGTACAAATGTTATCCATGAACGGAGTAGTACGCCCCAACACACAAACAGGTCCACTCTTCCAGTTCAAAAACCTAACTAGCCACCGTCTTCCACCGTAAGCTTCGACAGTTTTCTGTTCCCGCCGTGAGCTTTTTCGTAGCAGCTTCAATGGCGTCCACTCCCTCAAACAAGAAGAAGACGAAGAATCACAAGCTTTCAGACCTCAAAACCCTAGGCCTCCAACTTCTCTCGTCTCGAGCTCACATCAACAACCTCCCTCTGCTTCTCACCTTCGTTTCTCCTTCTTCTCCTCCTCCTTATGTCCTTGAAGCCCTCCTCTCCCTTCAGTCATTCTTTATCACCAACCTCCCTTCCCTCCCTTCATCCTCCTCCAAGCCTGCCGCCGCCGGAGACGACGTTCAGGTCGACGCCGAGTTCATTTACCGAACCTGGCTCCGTTCCAAGTTCGACGAACTCGTTAAGTCGCTCATCGATGTTGCGGTTTCTTCCGAATGCGACGACACTCTCAAGGTGGTGGCATTTCGTGGCTTTTGAATTCGTTGTGTTGTTTGTTATCTGTATTGTTTTGCGTTTGGTGATTTAGTTTAATTATGTGTTTTTTCTTTGTTCTGTTGTTGTGCGTGGTTTAGGAGATTGTGTTGGATGCGCTTATGGAGTTTGTTAAAGTTGGCAACAAGGGGAAATTTCATTCTGCGGTATACCACAGGTTTCTACAGAGTATCGTAAGTTGCTTTGCTATCGCTAATTACTAGATTTTTGTTGTGTTTCTGATTGTGCTAGAGCTGTGCATTTAACTTTTTCTCTTACACAAAGGCTCATTCTTCGACTCCAGTTGATAATCTGATAGCCTTGCTTGTGAAGAAGTACTTCCATCATGTCGATGTCCGGTATGTTTTTCTTCTTCTTCTTCTTTTTTCCCCTTGCACATCCCGTGCCTAATGTTAAAAATATTTTCCTTCTGCTTCTTGTGCATTGACATGACTGGATTCCATTTTAACTTTTATTCCCGTCCTCTTTAACTTTGTATTTTGCACCATTTTCCTTACATTTGTTGATTCCTATGCCAAAAACGAATACACCTTAGTTTTTACCATATCTTAACATTTTTTTCTCGAATTCTTGAGAGGCATGCTTTAGAATGCCAGTGAGATCCATTTTAACCTGCTTCTCTCTTGTGCAGTTATTTTACATATATTAGCATTAAAGAACTTGCCAAGACTTTCAAGGCTGAGTACAATGGCGATGAAGGTGGTCATTCAAGAGAAGGGTAAATGTTATTTGATCTCAAATCATTGTCCTAAAACATTGGTTCTCTTAATACCCTACCGGTTTCCTTGACATACAAATGTTGTAGGGTCAAGCGGGTGTCCCAAAAAGAAAAAGAAAAATACAGTTCTCTTCAACAATTTTATATGTCATTATTCTTCTGTATATGCTTGGGATTTTCTCCTTTTTTTGAAATCAGAGTATATTAATATCGTATTTACCCCTATGTATATATGATGAGGGAGGGAGTCAGCCTAATAGGGTAAAAACTCCAGATGTGTGAGTTTTTACTTTGTCTACAGGGAGGGGAACACGTCATATGTTCGTTAATTTAGGAGTGGGGCTTCAAACGCCTGAGATTTAGGACTCATTGGCACATTGGTTCGTTAATTTAATAAAGAAGTGTAATTTCTTCAATTTTTTGTCAGGCCATATGATATTTAGATCAGAAGGAATATATTTTAACTACCTTAAACCACAATGTTGTGCTTTGCATAATAATTTATAGGCACTGGAATTATGAAGTCTTTTAAAAAATTGGTTCATCATTGGTGACATTTGTATTGAATACATGGACCTTTTTCCATGCAGAGTGGAGTTCATTCGCATTGTGTACTCTATCTTATCCTCCATTCCCCCTTTGGAAAACTCAAATGAATCTGACTGTACTTTGTGGGTTGAATCAGGTAATTTCTACAGATCGTTTTTTGATATACATATTTCTTGAATTCTTTAACATGTTGAATTTAACGTCTCTAACCTTTTCGAAGGGTGTTTTGATGGATTTTTTTGGAGACAAATGAACTTTTTAGTTTCACATTGACATTTAATTTAGTTTGGGCATTAAAATGGCATCATTGAACTCCAATTTAAGATAAGTAATTTCTAATATGGCCAAGGCTGGCCAGACTTTCAATTTTATACTTGGGCCGATTTGAGTAATTGGATTTGCATGTTATTCCTTCTTTTTATAAACAAGTTTACACCTCGAATCTTTCATTTTTACATTTGAACCCTCATGGAGAAGTGCTCTAGATTGCTGTTAAGGGGCCCTCCAATCAAATGACTAATAAAAAGACACTTTTAATCGGCAGGAGAAGTTTTAGCATTTTCAGTCTAAACACTTTTATCCAGCTAGAAAAGTTTTTTTTTTTTTTGTGTTTTAAAAAAAATTTTTTTTTGTTTTTTTTTTTTTTTTTTTATATTTTTTTTTTTTTTTTTTTATATTTTTTTTTTTTTTTTTTTATATTTTTTTTTTTTTTTTTTTATATTTTTTTTTTTTTTTTTTTATATTTTTTTTTTTTTTTTTTTATATTTTTTTTTTTTTTTTTTTATATTTTTTTTTTTTTTTTTTTATATTTTTTTTTTTTTTTTTTTATATTTTTTTTTTTTTTTTTTTATATTTTTTTTTTTTTTTTTTTATATTTTTTTTTTTTTTTTTTTATATTTTTTTTTTTTTTTTTTTATATTTTTTTTTTTTTTTTTTTATATTTTTTTTTTTTTTTTTTTATATTTTTTTTTTTTTTTTTTTATATTTTTTTTTTTTTTTTTTTATATTTTTTTTTTTTTTTTTTTATATTTTTTTTTTTTTTTTTTTATATTTTTTTTTTTTTTTTTTTATATTTTTTTTTTTTTTTTTTTATATTTTTTTTTTTTTTTTTTTATATTTTTTTTTTTTTTTTTTTATATTTTTTTTTTTTTTTTTTTATATTTTTTTTTTTTTTTTTTTATATTTTTTTTTTTTTTTTTTTATATTTTTTTTTTTTTTTTTTTATATTTTTTTTTTTTTTTTTTTATATTTTTTTTTTTTTTTTTTTATATTTTTTTTTTTTTTTTTTTATATTTTTTTTTTTTTTTTTTTATATTTTTTTTTTTTTTTTTTTATATTTTTTTTTTTTTTTTTTTATATTTTTTTTTTTTTTTTTTTATATTTTTTTTTTTTTTTTTTTATATTTTTTTTTTTTTTTTTTTATATTTTTTTTTTTTTTTTTTTATATTTTTTTTTTTTTTTTTTTATATTTTTTTTTTTTTTTTTTTATATTTTTTTTTTTTTTTTTTTATATTTTTTTTTTTTTTTTTTTATATTTTTTTTTTTTTTTTTTTATATTTTTTTTTTTTTTTTTTTATATTTTTTTTTTTTTTTTTTTATATTTTTTTTTTTTTTTTTTTATATTTTTTTTTTTTTTTTTTTATATTTTTTTTTTTTTTTTTTTATATTTTTTTTTTTTTTTTTTTATATTTTTTTTTTTTTTTTTTTATATTTTTTTTTTTTTTTTTTTATATTTTTTTTTTTTTTTTTTTATATTTTTTTTTTTTTTTTTTTGTAATCTCGGTGGATGGTGTACCCTTTTGTATATTTCATTTAATCAATAAAATTGTTACCTGTCTAGAAAAAAAATCTAATAAAAAGACCATTCAAGAACTGCTGATAAAGGTTCTAAATTCCAATTTCTGGGATTAAAGAGTTATGGCATTGAGCCTGCAATTATCTTCTGTGTTTACGGTCAGCACTCCTATTATGGGCCAGAGTTTATGCTTAGGTTATTATTTTTCCAATTGAAGGTGATAACAAAGTGCTTTCTGACAATCAAGAAGCAAAGCAGCTTAAGATGAAGGAAAATGATGAAGAGGTCCTTACAACTAGTTCGTTCTTATCTATTTTTGTTCTCTCTTTTTGGTGTTGGATTTGGCTACATTGAATTCTATCATTGTTCCTTCTTTTAAAGAACGTTATTAACACCCTTCAGGCCTTATCTGCATCAAAGATTGTTAGAAGAATGAAACTAAAATTTTCAAAAGCATGGATTTCATTTCTTAAGTTACCACTTCCAATTGATGTGTACAAGGAGGTAACCTAACCACTCTGCTCTTTATTTTTGGCTCTGTATAGAAGCACTTGTTATTATGATATTCGTCTGTGTAGGCTATGGTTTTGCCACCTGTTATAGTTGACTTGACTACTCCATAAGTCAATATTGTTTCTGGGAACAATTTTACATCTCATTTTACCTTTGATGTAGTTATTTTATTTTGTGGGGAGTGCACGATGCAGTTATGCTTCCTAATTATCTAGATGGACAATTTGTATCCATATAATTTGCTGCTGTTTGGAAAGTGTTAAAAGTTGCTCCCCACTTCTTCCAACTTGTGTTCTGATATAAATATTTGGACAGGAATTCTTTTATGTTGGTTTTGATTGAGTTATTTTAAATAGTTGTCTTTAGCTTGAGAAGAAATTTTCTAATGTTCTTCATTATGCTAGAAACAGAAGTGACGTACAGTAGGCTCAAGAACATGGTAGGCCATGAAATAGTGTAAGATTTCCTCTTTTTTTTTTTTTTTTTTTTTTTTTTT
>QLSR01001476.1:2472138-2501822 GCA_031780015.1 Citrullus colocynthis
GGGGTGGGGGGGTAACATTTTATTAAAAAGAAAATCCAAAAGACTAATTTTCTGAAAACCACCCAGCAGTAACTACTTTTTAGCTTTATTTTGTCTGAATCTAAAAGACTAATTTTCTGAAAACCACCCAGTAGTAACTACTTTTTAGCTTTATTCTGTCTGGAGACTAGACCTATAAAGCAAATCTTGCTGGTCTTTTGCAAACTTCTTGTGCTTGATCCCCATCTAATTTTAATTTAGGTAAGTAATTTTACTGTTACTTTTCTCGCTGACTTTATTGTCATACTTTCTCTCTGTGTTTCTTGATGATACCTCTTGTATTGGTGCCATATTGCTGTCCTTTTCTTTAATTACTTATTCTTAATAAATACATGGGTTGGTTATTCAGAAAATCTTCTAGGATTGTCTGTGTAACAATCTACCCTTCTCCATTGTCTTCACATTGTACTTCTTTTTATCCCTTCTTTTTGGGCTTTGTTATTATCTAATATCTTTTTGCTCATCTTTTTGCTACTCAGGTTCTTGTAATTCTTGATCAGGAAGTCATTCCTTATCTTTCTAAACCAATCATATTATGGTTAGTGATAGTATGGCTTGTATATTCTCTCTTATAAATAAAAAGCTTGTACTTCTCATTTAACACATTTGTTACATAATAAAATGCAGCGACTTCTTAACAAAATCCTATGATATTGGTGGTGTCGTCAGTGTTATGGCTCTTAGCAGCCTCTTCCTCCTAATGACAAAATATGGTTTAGAGTATCCAAACTTCTACGAAAAACTTTATGCCCTATTGGTTCCTTCAATATTCATGGCAAAACACCGGGCCAAGTTTTTTCAGGTAAAGTTGAGTGGTCTGTATTTTTTATTTATTTATTTTTTTTTACATTATCCTTTTCAGAAATGATTTTTAGGAGTATGGATAGAGATTAGCCGATTTCAAGTATCTCCTTGGAATTTTAAATGCTCTTTAATCTACGGAGTATAGTTATCTCCTAATTTAAAGATTGTTTGATTGCCTATCTCGCCTAGTTTGAGTTAATTCCAATATATAATACAATGCAAAGGGAAGGATTTTTGGCATGCTTTTCTGGGTGTATTTGGATTTATAGAGATCTTGAGAGAGGTTTGGGATATTGTTAAATTTAACATACCCTCTTTGTGGATATCAATTTCAGGTTATTTATCATTTAGGTTATTTATTTTTATTATTATAAAATTTTAAATATTGGAGTCTGTTTGTACTTGGCTAGAGTTTTGACTCCTTTGGCAAGGCCTGTTTTTATATGTGCTTGTATATTTTTTCAATATTCTTACTGAAAACTTGGTTTCTCATAAAAAATAATTGTTGCAGACTGAGATGATGATCAAACACCGAAGCTACTCCCATTTATCTTTTTTGTATTATATTATTTTGTACATAGGAGACATCTATATCCTAGGGGATCGTTAGTCATCAATGGTGAAAACCAAGTTGTAATATGACTAATGACTTTTCTAAATGTATGGTTCATTTTCGGTGATTCCCTAACATTTTTTGTACCATTCTTTGCAGCTTCTTGATTCCTGCTTGAAGTCGCCACTTCTTCCAGCGTACTTGGCTGCTGCTTTTGCTAAGAAATTGAGTAGGCTATCACTTGTTGTTCCTCCATCAGGAGCACTTGTCATTATAGCTCTTATTCACAATCTCTTACGACGACATCCCTCAATCAACTGTTTGGTTCACCGGGTAACCAATTTTCTTCCTTTGATTAAGTACATTATGTAGTTTTGCAAATAAGATGTCTAGTTAAGGGTTTACTTTTTATACATATAGCTTCTCTTGGGCTTTGATTTCAAAAATTTCTTGTAATTATGCCATAGGCAATATTATTTCCAGTTGGAAACCCTTTCTTTAGTGGGTTTTTGTGGGCTTGGTTTTTTTGTATGCCCACAATGAAAGCATGTTTCTTAAAAATTATAATAATAATAATAATAATAAAAATATATATATATATATACATACATATAGCTTCTTTTGGATTTCTATTTGAAAACTATCCTTGACTTAGGATATTGGTTATGATTGAAGTTACCACTATTTTTAATCTTATTGTTATAGATAGATTCTACAACCTGCATCAACTTCTCTTGTTTTCTTTTGGATGTAATGTATGTATGATATGAGCAGGAAAATGTTAGCGAGAGAAAGAACGATGATTCGACAAGTGAAGAGGTTGCTAAAGGCATAGATGCTTCAGAGGTTGATGCTGATACACCCAACATGAAGCCAGGCATCGACCATTTTAACTACGAGGAAACTGATCCTATTAAGTCTAGTGCCTTGAGTAAGTGCTGTCTTTAATGACGTGTAAATTCACTTAATGAATTGTATCACGAATTTATGATTAATGGATTGTCTAAATCATCCCTTGGAGATTGTTATGATTAATGAATCGTAGTTTACCTTTCTAGCATCTGTTTATCTATGAATCTCCAGTCTTGATGCACTAGATTCGTGGTTTCTTTTCCTTTTTCGTTTTTCTTTTTTCCTTTTGACTTTGTAAATTGGTGGTATTTTTACTCTATTTTTTTTTGGATTATGTTCTTATCATCATGTGTTTGAAAATTTATTCAATGCCTTCTAATTGGATTATCTCTCTGTTGGATGGAAGGGGATAAAGACATGTGGATTAATTAGTATTACTGTGGTGAACTGTTAATATCACCATCACTTGTCAAAGTTGCTTTCTTGACTTGCGTTCCAATGGTTTACTCAAAAGATCTTTTTGTCAGATTTAATGACTGAAAATACAGTTAACTACGTGTCATGTGGTAATTTGTTATTACTTATTTGTTCGCAATCGTCCATGTGTGCTGAATGTTTGGATCGTGCCTTTTTGAGTTAATCCATGACATCGATGCTACTGGTGGACGCTTTTTATTTCGCGGTGGTTTAATATTTGATCCTTGTTAACAAGAATTGTTGGTACAGAAAGCTCGCTTTGGGAAATTGATAGTCTCCGACACCATTATTGTCCTCCTGTTTCAAGGTATGCAGTTTAATATTGATCCAGAAACTTCGATGAGTTGTGGATTACATACTGTAAATGAGTCCTCATGCCCTTGTAGGTTAGTTTTGTCGCTTGAGAATGATCTGACTGTGAGATCGAAAACAACTGAAATGGATGTTAAAGATTTTGTTGCCGGTTCATACGCTACAATACTTGGGCAAGAGGTAAGTCTCACTGGTTCAGTAATTTCGCCTATAATTAGTTAGCTATTTTATATATTCTTGTAAGGTTACAAATTTCCCTTTTTGAAATTGTAATGGTTAGATTATTGACTAACTATTATTCCATAGAAAGAGCGGATGTTTTCTCCTTTGTTTGGGATGAATCTCCCAGCTATTTACGACTTTTAATATGTCTTTGAAATCCTTCCATTGCATCAAATTGGATAAAATGATATTCTGATTTTCCTTTTTTTTCTGAATGATATCTTTGGTTGCAGTTGAAAAAGAAAATGAAGCGAGTCCCTCTGGCATTCTACCAAGCACCCCCCACCACCTTGTTCTCAGAGTCTGATTTCGCTGGCTGGAGTTTCGATCATGAACACAGTGAGAGGAATATTGATGGTAGCGATCATCTTTCGGCAAAAAGACAGCGCGTAGAGAGCTCATAACTTAGGTTTCTTCACTTCCAAATTCACATTGGTGCACATTCGTTCCTACAGTGAGAACTACATTCCAAGAAGCATTGAAATACGGTAGAAAGACGACTTATACTATATCTCGCTTAGAGTCATAAGAATTGGCAGACCGTCCTAGGTTAACCGTCGAAAGATTGAGTCCTTGAAGGCAGTTTATCACTCAAGAGTGGCAGGTGAATTTTTTTGCAGCCATTCCATGTGCCATTCCTAATTGAACTACAAAAGGGAGAGGTAATATTTCCTTTCTGCCAGTTCTATCCATTTGCTTCTCTAATACAACATTTTGAAGTAAAATTTCTTTGTGTTTTGTGAATTAAGAGTCAATTGTACACCCTTTTTTTTTTTTTTTTTTCCCTAATACTATTTTTATGTTTCAACTTGAAGAAACTAACTATATATGACTTTGAAATTGTATTTTAGAAATTTAATGAATTTAACTTCAGTGGTGAGTTGAAAAACTTGATTATAGCTCATGAGTTGGGTTGATTAGTTTTGAAATGGTGCAAAATTGGACGCAATAAAACGATGTGAATCTCTTATTATTTTCATGGTTTTTTTCATGAATTTGGCTTAACTAAATAGTTTTTCATTATTTTTTAAAAATTAACCTATCATTTAGAAATGTCTAAATTTGGTTTGTGTTTCTAATCAATTTGAAAATTGCCCTGAAGTTAAATTTCTATACAACAATTGTAGGGATGATGAATTACTTTTCAATTATCATTGATTCACTTCGACAATTTTTTTAGTTAGTTAATTAATGAATAAATTATGGTATATTCATATTATAATGTTCATGAAACCGAGTGTCTTTCTTTTTTATCTTTTTATTTTGAGGGTGGAAGGATTAAAATCACACCTTAGCACGTTATTTACCAGTTGAGTACAAGACAAGTGGGAATTTATCCTTCTATATATATAAATTATTTAGCTAACCTAGCAACACATTTTGTTTATTAGTTAAATTGTTAGTGTTTTATGTAAACAATATTTCAATTATATAGAAAAAATATTACAAAATGTTACAAATTTAGTTGAGTTTAATTTCTATTTAATCTTTAAATTTCAAAATGTTAAAAGAATTATAATTGACAAAGTTCTATTTTTTTATCACTATCAAAACTAATTTTAAAAATTTACCTCATGATTATTTAAATTAAATAATAGATATTAACGCAAAAGATTGAAATAAGTATTTATTAAAATTAATAGTATAAAATTATAAACCTAGGGCTAAAAAAAGAACTTAAAAGTTAGATTGGCTTACATTGAAATCAAACTGAGCTTATAGCTTAGAAAAGTAACCTTTTGAAAATTAAGATCAAATGGAAGCCAGATTCAAAACAGAGGGAAAAAAAGGTATTTTCTCAATTATATATTAGAGATCACAAGGGAACAATGTACTTCGTTTTGGAGATATATAAATACAAAAAATACATACATATATATATATATATAGAACCAATCAATTCCAAAACAACAAACGGATGGATTTTAAACATTTGTGTCCAAGTTTAACTTCCACATCTTACTAATCTTAAATAATTTTAATTGAACTCTCCATTACCAAACTTCGTTTATAACTACGATCTTCTATAATTTTTTTCGAAACTACACCCATTTAACAAATGTTCAAATAGGTCCAAATGTAAGTGTTAAAAGAAAGATGGTAGACTGGAAATAACAAATTATCATTTTTAAAAAATAAAATAAAATTATTACTCTTATCATTATCATTTTTTAACAATGTATTGTTGAAAAATCGAAGGTTAATGATAGTATTGTGCGAAAATTGACACCTAAAAAATGGATACAAATCTGAGCTTTAAAAATTATAATTTCAGGATTTTAGGCCTATTTACCAATTTTTAATTAAAATTGGTGTAGTCGTAATGAGATTCTATTGATAGATAAATCATAATGAGTCTAAACTGCAAATGTAATTAGATTGTTTTTTGTCAGGTTTATTTAGAATTATGAATCTATCACACTTTTATTACTCATTTTGATTATAGATCTGATGGTGGGTCTCACAATTCATTACAATTACAGAACATAGGCAAACAATAACAAACATAATCAGCGAGAACCCATTTTTCAAATTACTATTGATAGATAGCATTTAACCCGGGATAAATGTAGCATTAATACAATCCCCAATATTTCATTTTGTTCCCTTTCTGGTTCTTCTTGGGGACATCCAATCCATCTATTTAAAAAATGCAACTCAGTGCTTCGCATTTATATGTCTACTCTCAAAATGCTAGAACGGCCAAAAGAAAAAGATTAATAATAATAATAATAATAAATTGATATTGCTGTGGAGAGGGAGAACAGTGATAAATGCCGATACTATTTTTCACTTGCAAACTAAGATTGTTACGATGTATACAAATTCACTGAACAAATTCTTTTTTAATTCAACAATTGTAACATGAAGGATTAAATCATCAACATCTGAGTCATTAATTGTGCCTTATCTACTCAACTACGCTCGTAATACAATATCCTTGAAGCTTTATCTTCTCGATGGTTTCTTGGTTTGATCAACTCTTCCACTTTCCTGCTAATCGTGCGGAAAAAAGCTTGTGGATGAAATCAAATGTTCTTGAATTGTTTGATAATCTCATATTAGCTAGGCTTCTGGGACCAGTATAGTATCAAAGATGAATTCAACTGCAAAAGAAGATCAAGAATCACTCATTTTTCAATATGAAAATACCATGACATATTATGTACAAAACCACCCTATACACGCTTTGAATCATTCAAAACCGATTTCAATGGTAATAAAATTCTGTATGAAAATGTAAAGCTAAACATTAAAGTTTCTTATTAAAGACATGTTTACAAGTGATTTTGAACATGACAAAAAGAATTTTAATAATATCAAAATCACCCTAAAATATGCCTTTGATCCAAAAAAAATAAGGCCAAATGGCTGCAAATCCAATAAAGTTTAACCATCCCTCTGAAAATAGATGACCGCTAGATGGTCAAACCAACAGAATTTACTTAATATATTTAGTCATGAATTGAGGGAAATTTCAGAACAACTAATTTTTGATGTATCAAACAGTCAGTATAAATTAAGAGGAGACGTCAAATCTGGTAAAGGGCCAAAGGCCATCACAGACAGATATAACGGAGAAGTAAAACTGGCAGCTGATTTTTATAATGCCCAATATTAAGTATATATGTGAAGTGATTTACATTCAGAGATTTTCCATACTCAAAAATCAATTCCCTCTTTCGGAGTTACCTATTTGAGTTACCTATTTGAGGGCTTATAAATAGCTTCGGCAAAAAGAACTTTACTAACGAGAGAGATAATAATCTTCATCTTTTATAAAAGAAAGAAGAAAGTCCATTGAGAGGTAGTCATATTTAAACCACTCAACCGTAATTGTACAATGGTAGGGGAAATTTTTTTTAAAAAATACCTCTGTAGTGGTAAACGAACACTTGAAAGTCAGGACCACACAACTACTTCAAGATAGTGCTTCATTAAAAATTGGATAAAAGCCAAACAAAAGGTCCATGACCACGAAAGCCACTAGGATAAAAAAATATACAACACATGATCTTAGCCAAAAGGCCGAGGAATGTATACAAAGAAAGCGTGAAAATAGAAGCAAACATTGCACCCAGAAGAGGAAATCATTAACATTCAAGGTTAAACATTTCAACATTTTCTAGGAGATAATCGTTTCCCTTTCTTCTCCCAAAAATAAAAAAATAAAAAAATAAAAAGAAAATAAAACATTTTCAAGAGATAACAATTACCATAACCCATCTTACTTTCTAATATACATATTACAAGGTTCATTTAACTCGCTAGTTTGATACTTTTCAACTTACGAGTTAAACAATACACATTCATCAATAAAGTTCAATACACAATGTCTGAAAGTAAGATCTACTAACCTTCCTCTTTCCGAATGTTAGGTTGGTCAACCAAGAGTTGCTGTAAGGAGCTGAGATCTTGCGCTCTATGATTCCTAACAATCCAAGATACAAATATTTTCAGAGGGGAAGAAATCGGCCATAGTAATAACATAATTTGGAGTGGGAAAAGAAGATGATAGTTGAAGGCCATCATGTTAGATATATATTGGGAAAATTAGTATGATTAGTAGTAAGGGGTGTAAGGGTAATTAGATAAGAAGCTAGTTACTGAATATTGCTATAAATAGAAGGAGTGAGAGTGTTAGGAAGGGGTGAAGAATTTTGTGGATTTCCTAATTGGAGAATTTAGGGAGAGTCTAGCCCTCTTTAAAGGCTAGGGGTTATCTTGTTATTTTCTATGATATTATAGCAATATTTCAATATATTTCCATATTTGATTGTCCTAGAGTTTATTATGTGTTCTTGAGTATTTTCTTGTTCGGTGACAAATTGGTATCAGAGCTGTTCATCCTGTAAATTCATTTTTAGTAATGTATCTTGATCCGAGGATGGAAGTATTGTCGGAGATACAAAGAAATGTGAGAGCATCGCAACAAAAGCTCATTAAATCTTTGCAGAGAGATAGAGAAAGAGAGGAGAGAGGATTAGCTGATATCAAAGCAGAGAAAGAAGAATCAACGGAAGAAAATACCAAAAAAACAGGAAACAGGAGTTGAATCTGAAAGTTCAACTGAGATCACAATTGGGGAGAGGATGCTTGGCCCTCATTGTAATTTCTTTATTGATATTACAATATAATTCCATCTTTTAGCTTTCTTGTTTTGTTCTTGGGTATATTGTAATTTCTTTATTGATATTACAATATAATTCTATCTTTTAGCTTTTTGTTCTTTGTGTTCTTGAGTTCCATATGCAACTATCAGAAGAAAATTACTAGAAAAGGATGTTTCATATGCAACTATCAGAAGAAAATTGAAGCTCCAAAACCAAGTGCTTTTTTCCCTTACACTACCAACTTCGTTAATCCACTAATTACAACCAGAACATCCCATCAAATTCCTCAACTGAGAGGAAAATTACCTAGCTTTCCAAAATAGTTCTGGAAGTGCTGAGACGATAGATTCTTTAAGATTGTACCTAAAGAAATTGAAACAAGTTTATTAAGAAGCCAAAAACATAAATATAGGCGTATTGTAACATAAGCCAAAGCTTCAAGCAGAATATTAATTGAGAATTCAATAAAGATATACATGTATTTTCTCGAAAATGGAACAACAAATAAAGAAGCCAACATAGTTGATATAAATCTGACTTTCATAGGTTAGTTGGTTTCCTCCTACCATGATCAGGAGTCGAATTTTCAAATGAAAGAATATACGAGGGCGTAAAAAACTAATCCCACAAAAAGAAGTCCCAAAACTAATTGAAAAAACGAACTCCAATCCGGACCAAACATGATCAGTTTTTAATTTGCACTGCATATGCATGTTTGCTTTCTTGACATAAAAAGAGGAGAAAAATTCTTACTCAGAGCGGTGCATGTTGCAGAGAAGCATCAACCCGTTCAAGCAATCTTCAAGGCTGGGTTTTAAACCAACTCTTTGTTGTAGTTGTTTTATTGATGGCTGATTGGAACCACCTTTGACTAATTGCTTCCCATCACGATAAATCTTCTCCATTGAACGGACAACATTCCCAAGTTCTTCCCTGAGATCTTTATTCAGATTCTTCATTCATGAAAACAAGAGAGCATGAATACTTTAACGGACCATTTGGACTTAAGAAGCATGGACAAGGATACGACATGACACGGTCACACCATTTCTTAAAATCAAGGACATGGGCATGGCAAGGAAAATTTTATTAAAGTTTATATTTTGGAATATATATCATTTTTATACAAGAAAGAAATTCAAAGTCAATGAGTTTATGCATTTATATGCTTAAAAGATTAGTTTGATGTATTTTGCTCTCAAATTTTATTGTCTTTTATCATATATGTGTCAATTTAGTATACTAAACAAGTGTTTGATGCATGTCTAACATATGTTGAACCTACTTTGACTTTGTACTACTTGTATCTAACAAATATGTTGCATTAACAAGTGTTAGATATGTGTCCGACAAATGTCAGAGCGTCCAAGTGTTCGAAACACACCAGTCAAGCTAAAGTGTATGTGCTTCGTAAATTTGGACTAATTTTATGATCGTCTTTTCTTTTAGTTCAACAACATGTGCCAAAGGAAATTCAAACTTATAACCTCTTGGTCATAACGGATATATGACTTAACTAGTCGACCGTGCTCAAGTTCACAATTGCCTTTTATTTTTGTTTAAGAATTTTTCTTCTAGCATATCCTACAAATCACATGTAAGGGCAAGAAAAGAAACTCAAAGAAAAACAAACTTACATTGTTTTTTTAATAGACGAGAAACTAAGTTGCAAGGATTCCATCTGCTTCCCCAATAACGCATCTACAATTCCATCCATGCCAGACAGACTTCCAAAATTCTTAGGATCTTGAAGCAACTGGCAATAAATTTTCAAAGATTCTTATCTCTAAACTAAAAAATAAATACAAATACGTGTAATTAAAATCAGAACTGAGACTGACCTCAAGCCTCCCGATGATAGAGGAAGCATTTTGGTACTGTGAAATCAAACGAACTTGAAGATCATCCCAGCGATCCATTTCATCCTTGAACTTTCTGAATCTTTGCTGATATTTTTTGACCATGGCCTCCATAGATAGGAATCACGCCGCCGTAGATAGATTCCGACGTTGTGGTTGGATAGAGTGCCCCCACTGCAGGAAGGAGCTTGTGCTGCTGTGGGTTGGGCTCCACAGGCCGGTGTTAGTCGTCGCTGGTCGGAGCTGCTATGGTCACTGGTCGGCGTGATCTTGAAAATTGGTTGCACACGAGAAAAGAGAGTAGAAAGTCAAAGAGAAAGAAAAAGATCATGTCATGGTAGAAGGGCTTATTGACAGAGTGGAAAGATCATCTTTTTCTTGGGAGATGATCAACTTTTTATCTCTTTAGGGTGGTCTTACACTGTGTTTTATCTCTCAGACATCTCACAAACATGTGTAGAAGTTGCGAGATGGTTGCGAGATAGTTGCAAGATGAAAACAAAGTATCTAAAATATGTCCTACCCACCTTAAATCACCTAAAAGTGGTATAAAAGTGATTTCGGATTTGGGATTTGAAGTTCAGAAGTTGAAAGATAACTGCGAGATAAAAAACAGTACCTAAAAAGACACTCTAAAACCTACCTAACATCTTCTATATTCATCCTAAATCACTTAAAACATGTATATATAAGTGTGGTAGTGAGTTAGAAGGGGCCGTTGGCTAGTTTTTGTGTTGGAAGATATGTGCGAGAGTCTTAGGAGATACGAAAACAAAACAACACCTAAATGTGAATGTGGAGCATATCAACTCTTGTTTTTGCAAAATAAAACCAACCAACAACAGCATTCGCAAGAAGCAAAGCAAAAGAAACCCAACTCTTCTATTTTGAAAGCAAAAATTTACAAATTAGAAAACTCCTGAACCTAAACAAACAACAAAAATAGAAAATAATACTCTTAAGAAAACAACAAAAATCAATTAAAAAAAAGAAAAAAAGCCAAGTGTTAAGAAAATTTATCCAACGTCAAAATAAGGTCTAAGTTCCTTACAATGGTTGAAGTTTGGGTATGAAGCAGGCGCTTAGTTTTAGCCGCCGTCCAAGTGGTTGAAATGTAACTCAATCACCACCGCCGCCGCAGTCAAAGTCTCCACCTTAGCGGCTGTCGAAGTTCCTATCACAGTCGAAGTCTCCACGAAAGTTAACTGTCGAAGTTCCGCCGCTGTCCAAGTGCGCCGCCGTCTGAAGCTCCAATCTTGGTCGCCGTCGCCGTCGGCGTTCGATGAAGTCTTAGGTCGCGCGCGAGAGGTAGAGAAAAAGGGCCAATTTGATTTTTTAGGAACTAAAGGACACTTTGGACCTTTTACATGCTCATAGGTCCACAACTCATCCTATTTAAAAAATTGTCCCAAAACTCTTTACCCTTCTAGAAAAATCTATTTTTGACAATTTCCCGAGGGCTTAGATGAGAAAAAATATAAGGTTTCGTTCTACTTGAGTCTCCTTTAGTAACCAATTATTTTTTAATTTTTGTTTTGAAAATTAAATTTATAAATAATTTTGTGGAGTCTTATAATTTATTTTTAATTTGATTTATTCCTTAATCAAATGATAATGTCAAGAAGGTTTTTTCTATAGAACTTTTTATATACAATAAATAGAGGCCTAATGAGTGAACACTCGATATAAGTTAAAGAAACATGTTAAAATTTGTATTTAGTGAGAGAAAAAAATTGAGTCGTATTGAATATAAAATTGAGATTTTTGAATATGTGTACTAAGATTTACAATTTTTTGTTGATATAAACATAATTCAACTAGCATAAATTAATTGTATTATCAATTTCAAAGTAAAAAAAAAAAAAAAAAATCTGTCAACGGCT
Source organism: Citrullus colocynthis (assembly GCA_031780015.1). Taxonomy (NCBI): domain Eukaryota; kingdom Viridiplantae; phylum Streptophyta; class Magnoliopsida; order Cucurbitales; family Cucurbitaceae; genus Citrullus; species Citrullus colocynthis. Next base: position 2,484,254 of record QLSR01001476.1, read on the forward strand.
AAAAAGTTAATATTTTTCATAGAACAAAAGTCAATTATTTTTCGAAAGTTGATGTTTGACCAATATTGAAATTGATTTTTAAAAAATCTAAAATCATTTTAGAATTGATTTTCAACCATGAGTTAAAATGTACTTTTAGAGGAGTGATCGATTGACCAAAGATCACCTTCACAAAATTTGTCTAATTTTTAAAAGTAAAATTTGACCCACTTATGCATTGATATTTTTAAAAATAAATAAAATATTTAAATTATTTCTTAATTCTAAAATTACTTTTAAAACCATTCAAAATCACTTTTAATATATGAAAATCACCTTGATGTTGTAAAATCAATTTTACAGAATCAATCACTCTAAATCTACACTATATTAAAAAAGAAATGGTAATTTAGGAGAGAGAAAAAAATCCAAAATAAAATAGGCACTTGAGAATGTATTTGCCATGTTATATGGTGGACAATGAGAATATACACTTTGAATTGGATTCCAACATTGCCAACCATGGAAGAGAAAGAGCAATTCTTTTCCACATTCCCACCCATTTCTATTCTCATCTCTATTATGCATACATCACTTGTCTATTTTTCCCAACAAACAAATGATAAAACATCATATTGTTTTTTCTTCTTTTCATCCCTTTCAATCAAGGATCCTACATTAGAAAGATACAGTGGCTTCTGTCTTCACAAAATACATGAGTTACTCGTTTTATTGTCAATTGATTTTAAGATGAAATCTCATCTTTGTTTAACATGATATCAAAAGCATGTGAAGTCCAAGAAAAGAATGGTAAACCAAAAAATCACATCTGTGAGGACATGTTTTGAATTGTACTTTGAAAAGATGGAGAGACTTCTTGGTTTTTTTAAAATATATGAGTTACTCTTTTTATTGATTGATTTTGAGATAGAATCGCCAAGAAAAAGAATGGTAAACCCAAAGAAGGATATTTGATAGGACACGTTTAGAATTCCACTTTGAAATGATGGAGACTTCTTAATCATTACAAAATACATGAGTTAGTCCTTTTATTATCAAATGATTTTGAGATGGAACCTTATCTTTATTTATATGATATCAGAGCACGTGAAACTTAGAAAAACAATGGTAAATACAAAGAAACACATTTGACAAGACAAGTTTAGAATTTCACCTTGAACTTTATATAATACATGAGTTACTCCTTTCACTGTCAATTGACTTTGAAGTGAAATTTCATCTTTATCTAATATGGTATCAGAGCATGTGAAAATCCAGAAAAAGAATGGTAAACTCAAATAACCACATCTAACGAGACAAGTTAAGAACTCTACCTTGAAAAGATAAAGTGACTTTTCAATTTTTGTATAATACATGAGTTACCGTTTTTCATTGTCAATTGATTTTGAGATGAAATCTTATCTTCATTTAACATGGTATCATAGTATGTGAAGTCCAAGACAAGAATAGTAAGCCCAAAGAAACACACATCGGGGCACGTTTAGAATTTCACTTTGAAAAAATGAAGAGACCTCTCGATCGGGATTGTTTCTCTCAAAGTATCCCCACAACCAATTTGAAAAATGACAGCCATGTTTTTTTTCTCCTCTTATTTTCCCTCGTGCAAGAAACAAATAGAAAACCACTCGGTCTTTAAATCCTAGGTTTTGTAGGGCACCATTGCTTCAAGTGGAGCTGGCAAATCCTGTTTATGCCCCAAAGAGGGTGACCTTTGGGATTGGATATGGCAATATGAAGAAATTTCCCACTTGGGTTAGTCATCCACAACCACTTGGTTGATTCTCAACTTACCTATAAATATCACTATTCAAAAAGTTGCACTATTATCGGTTCTCCTCATATTTTTGAATTTAGTTCATTTTGGTCCCTATATTTTTAACTCTAGTCCATTTTGATATCTCTACTCTCAAATTGTTTATAATTTTCAAAAAAATGACCATTTTGATCCCTTAAAAATGAAATAAAATAAAATGAAAACGAAGAGATGAAATTAGTAATATTTTATAAATACAAAGACTAAAATGAATAAAAGTTAAAAGTACAACAACCAAAATAAAACAAAAGTTGAAAATATAGAGACAAAAATGAACATTGAAAGTATGGGTACCAAAATAGTATTTAAACCTATCTTTTATAATGTTTCGAAACGATCTTGAAGTAGAAATCCTTTAGAATTTCAAAACGAAAATCAAAATATGATATGGTGTGGGAATTATCGATAGCGAAAATAATCACACCATTATAAGTCACTGTAACATTCATTTTAGGTCTTCGAATTTCGTTTGAAATTGTAAAGGATTCATACTCCAAGACTAGGTCAAATGTCAAATGTAACCTTAAAAAACATTAAGAAAAATGACAAAGTCATAATTCAACCTTATGAAGTATTCTCGTTTGATTGTGGCACAATATCATATATTATATTGGAAAGCACCACCACAAAGCTCAGTGGCCACTTCCCTTCACCTTTAAGCCCCTTGCTTTCACCTACTTTTTAGCATCTTTTCATATGCTTCTTGTTTTTCTTTTTCTTTTCTTTTTTTTCCTTTTCATATGCTTCTTGTTTTCTTTAACCTTTATTATTATTTTTTAAACTCAAGCTGTTGAGGACCCAACACTTTGTCTTAAATCCATAATCGAACTTTTTAACCCCTTGTATTACATTCATTCCTCCACCCCACTAATTCCATAGAAGCTTTTCCACTCCAAGGTTAACTTTTAGATTTAACAATAATTTTTATGATACACTAACAAATTTAATAGGTATTTTGTGGCTAAAGTTTGAAGTCCTTGTGAAAGCATTTGTTGCTCAATCAATATATGCTTCTTGTTATTAAAAGTAAAAATATATGCTTCTTGTTATTATACTTAGTTTAAATTTCTGTCTTTTGAGCCTTTCTTATCATCCTTTCTCCTGCCTAATAGCTTCATTATCAAACACTCTCTTTTCTTTCACCCTTCATCTTATTCCTTAGGGTTTGAGATTATTGATGCATTCTTGGCTACTACTTGAGTTTGCTTTATTACTCCTCCAAGTTTAATCTCCTTTAACTTAACAGCTAAGTTTGAACTTCTTCTTCTTTTTATTTGGTGTTTTCTCAATTTGAAAACAAAGTATTCTGTCCAAACTTCCAGTTTTTAGTTATCAGATAATCATTTGTCCTCTTGTTTCAAGAAAACTTGGTCTTTGGTTTATCTTGAAATTCTAGTACCATTTCACAACTCTTATTCTGAGTGCATATATAAAGAGAGAGATATTTTATTTAGAGCTTATACTGATAGAGAGAGATATGGTTTTCCATCTGTTTGTTCTGATAATCAATAACAATGTTATACTCTGTTGATTCGTTTCGGTCAAACGAGTCGAGATTCGGTTGTGATATTCGATCACAGAAGGATTAATTTTCAGCTTGATCTTTATGAGTATGGTTTGGCTTCTTTTAGTACTTGTTTGTATTCAAGGAATTTCAGAAGGGGCCTCAAGAAATGAAGTAGTGAAAGTTGGAGCTATATTTTCACTTAGTTCTGTCAATGGGAAAGTTTCCAAGATTGCCATTGAAGCTGCTGAGAAAGATGTGAATTCTGATCCAAGTGTTCTTGGTGGAAGAAAGCTATCTATTTCCATATATGATGCAAATTATAGTGGATTTCTTGGTATCACAGGAGGTATTACCTTTATCCCTCATAAAGGTCTATAAATTTGAACTTGATTCTTGTTATTTTGATAATGGAAGTAAGTTTTGAATACTACTTTGGTCTATTTTGGTGTTAGTTCTCGTAGTTTTGAAACATTTGTGTTTGGTTCCTAGACTTTTAAAAAACGATCATTCTAGTCCCTTCCTTTTGTCTTTTATCTCAGTTTCCCAATCATAACATTATGATAACAGAAATGAGGTTTAAATAATACTATTTTGATCCCTATACTTTCACTTTTAGTCTATTCCAATGTCAGTACTCGAGTTTTTAAACGTCTGTTTTGGTCCTGCACTTTTACAAAAGGATCATTCTAGTCCTTTCATTTTCTCTTTTATCTCAATTTTTTTCAATCATCATTTCAACACAACACCTACACCCAATAAATACGTTGAAAAGGAGGCACAACTTTATATCAGCGGTTCTAGTTGTTTGTAGAATTATTTGTATTAAAATTTTGGCAAACGAAGATTAAAATGATCCATTCTTAAAAGTACAAGGACCATAACAAACATTTTAGAAGTTTGCCATAGGCTTCAAATTCATTTTTAAAAGTATAAGGACTAAACTCAAACGTGTTAGAAGTATGCATAGACTTAAATGAATAAAAGTTAAAAGTACAGGGACCAAAACGAACCAAAGTTGAAAGAATCGAGACAAAAGTAGCATTATAAACTTTGAAAGTAATTTTTCTTCTGTTTGTTTGTGATCACAGCAATGAAGTACATGGTGTCTGACACAGTTGCTATCCTTGGTCCACAAGATTCTACGATGGCTCATACACTCTCACATCTTTCTAATGAACTCCATATCCCGTTACTCTCATTTACAGCATTGGACCCAACACTTTCAACTTTGCAATATCCATACTTCATTCAAACAGCTCCAAATGATCAATTCCAAATGACTGCAATTGCTGATATGATTCATTATTATGGTTGGCATGACGTCGTTGTGGTTTTCACTGACGACGATCAATGTCGAAACAGTATGATTGAATTAGGGGATAAACTTGAAGAGAGAAGCTTGAAAATTTCCTCTAAAGTGCCACTCCCCCCTTACCCAACAGCAACAAGAACTCAAGTTCAAGATGCATTGGTAAAGATCAAAATGATGGAATCTCGAGTAATCATACTGTACACGTTTTCGAAAACCGGTTTCTTGGTTTTCGAAGTGGCTCAAAGCCTTAGAATGATGGGAGCTGGTTATGTTTGGATAACCTCTAGTTGGCTATCAACAGTAATAGATTCTACTTCACCACTTCCTTTGAAAATTGCCAACTCCATCCAAGGAGTTCTTACGCTTCGTCTACACACGCCCGATTCAAAAATGAAACGATCTTTTATATCGAGATGGAACAAGCTGAGTAATGGCTCCTCAATTGGGTTGAATACGTATGGCCTATATGCTTATGATACTGTTTGGATAGTTGCAAGAGGAGTGAAAAAGTTATTGGATCAAAATGGAACTATCTCATTCTCCAAAGTTACAAATGCTGGTAATCTTAGTGGAGAGACTTTGGATTTTAGTTCATTGGGAATCTTTAATGGAGGAAATGATTTGCTTAACTATTTATTGAATATCAGTATGACTGGTTTAACAGGGCCTATTAAGTTTCTAGATAAATCCCCTTTACATCCTTCATATGATATCTTAAATGTAGTGAAATCTGGTACGAAGAGAATCGGATATTGGTCTAACTATTCTGGTTTATCTGTCGTGGCGCCCGAAACGTTGTATGGCAAAGCAATTAATCGTTCTATGTTAACCGAACAGTTAAGCAGCACAATCTGGCCCGGGGGATTGACAACAAAGCCTCGTGGTTGGGTTCTACCGCTCGATGGAAGGCGGCTAAGAATCGGCGTTCCACGCAGAGTTAGTTATCAGAATTTCGTGACACCGGGAAATGGAAATGGTACAATCAAAGGATACTGCATTGATGTGTTCACTGCTGCTGTCAACTTGCTTCCATATGCAGTTACTTATGAGTTCATTTTGTTTGGAGATGGTGAGAAGAATCCTAGCTACCTTGAGCTTGTAAATAAAGTTGCATTGAAAGTAAGTACATTTTTAAGAACCATTTTGGCCTCGTACGTTTTTGTTAGATGATATAATATTAAATTTACGTTCACCTATCAGCTTAAATTTTCGAGTCAATCGGTGATTTAAGAATTCTATTGAAAGTGGGATATTGCTTTTTTTAGGAATTTGATGCTGCTGTTGGTGACATTGCCATTGTGACTAGTCGGACAAGGATCGTCGATTTTACGCAGCCTTATATCGACTCAGGGCTAGTAGTTCTGGCCCCTGCAAAGAAGTTGAATTCAAGTCCTTTGGCATTCCTTCGCCCATTCACACCAATGATGTGGGCTGTCACAGCAGCATTTTTCTTCCTCATTGGATTAGTTGTGTGGATGTTGGAACATCGGAAAAACGATGAATTTCGAGGGCATCCTAGGACGCAAATCGTCACAATCCTCTGGTAAGTACTAATTTACTAAACACGTGAGATGATCGAAAAGACAGTTGTTAACTCAATGATTAAATGAAATGTTCAAGAAATCCAACATTACTTTAGAACCTACAAACTATGTGGCTTTATGCATTCACACCATTTTTGTGTCATATAAACACTCCAACTTCAGCAGGTTTTTCCTGCCATCCTTTCAAAATCAAGGGAGAAAATGAAAACTTGGTCTCAAACTAGCCGTTGGAATGCTTTGAATTTGTTATCCGAGATTCTAAAGGACCAAAACCTAATTGTATTCATTTATGCGTTATTTACTGTCTAAGGGCCTAGGGTTTAAAGATGTGTCATATATAAACCCTCTAAACCTATTGACATTTTTGCAAGTTGTATTATATGATATATATTTCTTTAATAATGAACTGCTCTCTCCCTTTGTTCTACCTCTACACGAAGCTAACACATTATTAATGAATTACGTAAATCTTTTTGTCGATTTTTACTGTTTTACATTTTTCTCGCTTTCTTTGATTGTCGATTTCATAACACTAGCATTCTAACTAATCATAGATTTACATTTCATCTCTCCAAATTGATTTAGCCAATGCAATATATATAGCTTGTTATTGTCCTTCAATCTTGATATCCATCCTAATCATCTTAATGTTTCTTATACTGTCATGCAGGTTTGGCTTCTCTACTATGTTTTTCGCACAAAGTAAGTCTTTTGTTTGGAGATTCCATGCCTGTTTCCTTACTGTCATGTATGTACATTATCATAGTCTCTACAAGAGCTACAATTCTAAACATTCTCATTTTCAGGAGAAAACGTCGTGAGCACGCTCGGTCGTTTCGTGATAGTCGTGTGGCTTTTTGTGGTTCTAATTATCAACTCGAGCTACACCGCTAACCTGACATCGATATTCACAGTACAACTAGCCACCTCATCTATCACAGGAATCGATTCATTGATATCTAGCAATGTGCATATAGGATTCCAAGTTGGTTCATTTGCTGAAAGTTATTTAAGTGAGCAACTTAATGTCCAAAAGTCTCGGCTCATTGCTCTTGGATCCCCAGAAGAGTATGCTGCAGCTCTCAAGAACGGAACGGTCGGTGCTATTGTCGACGAGCAACCATACATCGATCTCTTTCTCACCGAGTATTGCGATTATTTGATAAGGGGCCAACAGTTCACCAAAAGTGGATGGGGATTTGTAAGTATATCTCAGACAAAACTCTCAAGTTTTCATCTCCTTGGCTTTGACAAATTCTGTTCTACTAAATTTTTCTTGCTTAGATATGATATAAATTTGATACTTGAGCTATGTTTATGTTACTTTTAATCCCTCCTTGTTGGTAATTATTAAAATTGACTAATAATAAATTTGTACGATGAATTAACATATAATTAGAAGAGAAAATAACCCCACCATATAAGGAAAACTAAAAAATTTCTACAAAAATTTTAGAAACTTTTGGAGAGATTAAAAACTCTCAATGCCCTCATTTCTCCTCTAAATTTCTACAAATCCACTCATGTTGTGCATGTTTATCAGTAGCTGATCAAACAAATAGAAAAAGTTTAAACAATAGACTATATAAAAATATTTATGTAAACAAATAAACATATAGGTTAAATTACAAGTTTAATCCTTAAACTATAGGTTATATGAACTATATAAAGTTTCAAACAATCTCATAAACTTGTGATTTTGTGCATAGTAAACTCTTAAAACTTTATATTTTTGTGTTTAATAGATTTTTTTTAGACTTTATTGGACAAAATTTTGAATACTTTATTAGACACTAATAAAATTTTTAAAATATTGAATTATAAAAGTTAAGCACAAACTATTAGGTTAGGTTGGTATCAATAATACCTTGAACTTTGAACATTTTTATTTTATCCTAGATTGGAAGATTTTTTTTTGCACCAAACAACCACAAAAGGTTTTTGCCATTAAATTATGGACCAAAAAACGTAGCTTTTTTTTAGCATAATTGGAGCAGGATAATTCAAAGTACAAATTACTAACACAATCTCTTGTGCCACAATTGAACTATACTCGGGTGAAAAAAAAAAATGTCTTAAACGAACCTAAATATATAAAAAAAACTAAATTTAGTAAATCCGAGAGTTATGCTTAAGAAAAAATCACAAAGGTGAGAATATAAAACAAAAAAGAATATTAACGTTTCTCAATTCGGACAACAACATATATGGTGTATCTTTATTCTTTTTAGGAAAAATTGTACAAACCACCCCTAAACTATGAATTTTATCATAATGACACCCCTAAACTTTTAATTTTCCCAATCAACTCTCCTAGACTTTGTTAAGAGAAATTTATCACAATGACACCCCTAAACTTTTAATTTACCCAATCAACTCTCCTAGACTTTGTTAAGGGTTGGATCGGGCAAAATTGATAAAAGAGTCGCTGCCAAAAGATCTGGGAAGTGTATGTTTCTGATGTGTTGAAGAAAATATTTTAGAATTTGGTTTACATATTAGTTTTTGAATTTAACGATGAAATTTCATTGTTTTGAAACAAATCCCAAACTTGAAGGCTTACATATGGCTTTTTTGGTAGGCATTTCCACGAGACTCTCCATTGGCGGTAGACTTATCGACCGCCATACTCACACTCTCAGAGAACGGCCATCTCCAGAAGATTCACGACAAGTGGTTCTCAAGAAAATCTTGCAGTTCAGGAGTTTCTGATCTAAATTCAGAGCAACTTCACTTGCAGAGCTTCATCGGATTGTTCTCCATTTGTGCCGGTGTGTGTTTATTCGCTCTTTTGCTTCATTTTTTCTTGACCATGTGTCAATTCAACCGCCATTTGAAGCAAGATCCAGAAGCTTCGACCACCGGTACCGGTGGCGATGGCGGTGGCGGTTCCTGCCCTACGGCGCTGCGAAATTTCTTTTCGTTTGCAGATAAGAAGAAGGAAAGGAAGACGAGCTATTCGAAGAGGAAGGTCGAAGATACATTCTCGAGTGAACGTGGAGAGGATTAGGGTTTTGCAAAATTCAGATCTCGATGGATTGATTTTCTTTTTCTGTTTTCTTTTCAAGCGCATCTTCAATTTGCGATTACACTTTTCCAAAGAAAGTTCGGGTCACTTGTGTCTACATAACGAGTACAATGATAAAGGGTTTTTCTTTCTTTGTGTAACTAGACTTGAACTAAGCAAAATTTCAGGTATAAATACATACATATATTTCTATGATTTTTTTTTGTAATACTCGTGAGTGTTCAAACTAATTTACAAGTACTGAGAATTTGAGACAATTTGTCTGACCTTACGACATTTTGATTTTAAAAAAAACTTGCAAGATGTTAAATCCTAAATGAGTTAGGCACCATATATTCTATTTGTAATAATCGAAACCCTAAACTAAACTTCATTGTAAAAGTTGAAAAGAGACTTGTGGAGTCGAGGAAAATGGGAGAAATTTTTATATGAAAAGTTGAAATAAGCCTGTGGAGTTAAAAAAAAAAATTGAGAATGATTAATAGGATGTACTTCTAGGCTTGTGGAGTTAGAAATTTTTTTAGGTTTTAAGGCACACTAGGCGTTGAGCATAATTTGGGGAAAAAAAGTGTTTGTCCAAGTTTGAGTTTTGAAGAGAGAATTGGTCATGGAGGTGTTTGGGATAAAACTACGCAATGAGATTTTTCTTAGAGTTTTGGACTGTGTTGAGAATGAGAGACAACTATGCTTGGAAAATGAAAAACTATGAGGTGAACTTCAACTTAGTACTATGAGGTGAACTTAGAGTTGAACTTATAAGCTTAAGAAGTGAGAAAATTGACTAAGTGTTGGAAGAGGAAATTGGAGGCATAAGACCAAATGTGAGAAGTTCAACTCTTCAACCATAGAGATAAGGTTGAACGCATACCCCGGGAGAGAGGGTGTAGAGTTGGACGGGTAGGGGTGTGATGGATGCATGGTCGAAGTTTCGGGAAGATTTTGACTAAGTGTTGGACAACTCATGATAGTTGAAAGGTAACATTAAGGTCAAAATAAAGAGGTTGGACGCATAGTTTGGCTAAGGGTGAGGTTTTGGCTAAGTGTTGAGCAAGCTATCCTAGTTAAAGGAAAAACACTTAGGCCAAGGTGCAAGCATAGAGAGTTGGACGCATGGTTTGGGTAACAAGATGAAAATTTGGCTAAGTACAAGGGACCTTGGATGCATGGTAGTGGGGAACAAGGAGAGTTGGACGGATGCCTCATTAGGAAGGAAAAGTTGGTTAGGTGTTGTATGGTTCATATTGGTTAAAAGGTAACAAGGGAAGCATAACTCAACAAAACACAAGTTGGACGCATGGCTAAGGTAGTTGGATGGATAGTTGACTTAACCGAGCCTAGATGGACGCATGAAAAGTCTTGAAAAAAACTTAGGTAGGCGTCCAAAGAGGTGAGAAATAAGGAGGTAGCTAACTCCGAGTTGAACACTTCAAGAGGTGAAGTGTCAACATAGCATGAATTTGACTAAGTGTCAAAGTAGGTGGTGTTGAGCCATGAGGCGAGTTTCACAATAGTTGGACACTTAGACAATTTTGAAGGAGTTGGCAGCATGCATGTGTTAGTCAAGCATGGTGAAGACATTTAAGAGTTGATGTATTGGACTTAAGAGAATTTTTGGATGACAAGGACAATTTTCCTAAGCCTATAAATAGGACTTAAGACCATGGAAGTTCACACAAATCATCTTAAAACGAAAGTTCATTGAGAGAGAGGGTTTGAAGGAAGGAAGAACTTTGTTCGAGGAAGGAAAAAAGGTGAACCAGACGTCCAACACCTGAAGTAAGCGTCCAATAGAGTTGTTAGGCGCCAACTAAGGCAATCCAGGCGTCCAAGCACAGTTTCAAGTATCCAAAAGAGTTGTTTCAAGCATCCAAAAGTGGTTCTGGGAGTCTAGATTGTTGTTTAAAGGCATGCTACTGTCTCTTTTGTACCATAAGCTTAGTAGTGTGCTCAAGGGGGAAGGGCAAGCTAAGTTTTGGAAAGAAAGTTTGGGACGAGGTTAAAAGGATTTGAAGGTCAAAATCCTTATCTACTATAAGTGGTTTCGCTTCTAAGAGTTAATTTATTTCCTTACATTTTATGTTGTTGTGTGGTAAGGAAAGGGAACACCACACAAGATGGTTAGAGGATCTGTGGATTTAAGCTTCTGAGCCTGTGACAGAACTATGCACAAGATGGTCGGAGGATCTAAACATCTAGAATCCGAGTCTATGGCGTAATCTCACAGGATGGTCAAAAGGTTACCGAAAACCTAGTTCCTATGCATGTCAGAAGTACCTCTCATGGGATGGTCAGATGATCGATGGGCCTAACTTTTGAGCATATAAGAAGTATGTCTATGTGCACATAGAGGGAATGACAATTTGTTGAGCCGAGTGGAAGCAGCAGGGAGTGAGTACAACAAAGAGATAACCACCAATATTGAGGTTTGAGTAGTTAACCTCATTATGATGTGTTAATGTATGAGATATTTGATATGTTTAAGGGTCAAGAGTAACCCTAGGCTTTTAGAATATTTGCCACTTACTGGGATTCTAACTCATTCTTTTCTTTTATGTTTTTCTTCTCAAGTAACAGGGAAGTTCTTGTTGCCATGTGAAGTCGATGTATGCCACAAGATAATTATTCTTTTTACAAGATAATACTGAGTTATAAAATAAGTTGTAAATCGATTTAAAAAATTGTATAAATATTAATTGTTTCATCCTTGCTTCCTAAGCTTGGCTTGGACACTAAATGAGAATATTAAAAGTTAGGCTGTAAGCGTCACAAAAGGGCAATGTTTGTTGTCTTCGCACCTCTTTCCGAGTTAAAGAGGTTAATTCAGGAAGGGGTATGACAGTATTCACTCCCTCCAAGTCCTTTATTGTATCTCAAATGAAGTTTGGCTAGTCCATTCAAGTTATCATGAGTAGATAAAGGTACTTATTATCATCCCAATGTTTGATGGTTTGATTTTTGAAAATTGTTGAACTCCAAAAAAAAAAGGGGGGGGAGAGAGGAGGGGAGGGGAGATGTTTTCAAAAATAGAAAAACTATTGAAAATAATTACAAATATAGCAAAATCTTACTTTCTATCTATGATAGACCGCGATAGACATTTATCACTTTACCAGATAGACACATATAGATGTTTATTTGGGTCTATTGCAGACTATCACAAAGTAAAATTTTGCTATATTTGTAAATAGTTTGATATTCTTTCTATTTATAATAATTGTAAAAAAAAAAAAAACTGAAAAAATATATTTGTTACCTTAGCTTATATTTATAGTGATGTGCTCCTTGTATTGCTTTCAAAATTGTAATAGATTGATAAATGAAATTTGTTTAAAAACTATAAAAGGGTAAATTTTTTTTAGTATACAAAAGACACCTTATTTTGATGAGATTTATTGCGGCAGGTAGAGGTATTCACAATGGTTTAAGAGTCGAGTTAAAATTTATTTAAAATTTGAAAATTGAGCTGAACCACATGTTCGACAAGAACTAAATTGAATTACAATTTTTGCTTTGATTCGATTTGGATTGCAGTGTTAGGGTTTAAGGAAAGACAAACGTTTCAAGCTTTCAACCATGTAGAGTAGCTTATTGCTAATGTTTGAGGAACCATGCAAGGAAAAGGGATAAAGGATGGCAAGTTATGGCAAGGAGTAAAAGGCAAATAACTAAAGATTAAAGTTTAACTATATTGTTTACTATTTCTTACTCATCATATTTTTTTCTCTTTGTTACATTGTTTATTATTTCCTAATGACTAAAATAATTTACACCACAAACACAAACTATTATAACCTACGGTTTATAATAACCCTTGACTATAATAACTAACTTTGTGCCACAAACATTCCTTGAGGACGATGAAACAAAAACATACAATCACGTCACATGTTGACATTTTAAAAAATATATATATATATTCATGAACCTTTTAGACATATTCTTAAGGACTCGAGAACAAAAGAGTTCATTTTGAAAGCTTAGAACCAAACACGCTTATTTTGATGAAAACTTTGTGACTAAAAATGTAAGTTTATTTTTTAATTATTATTATTAGTTAACCAATTTTGATAAAAATTAACTTTAAATAACCAAATTTAAAATTTATTGAACGTACAATTACTAAATTTAAGATTTATTAAAAGTTGACAATAGCGGACAGACTAAAATTAAACAAAAATATATGGACTATTTCAAAAGGGCATACTGACATCCAATAGTGTGTGTATATATATATATATAATCATTTTATCTCTACACGTCCAAAAAGTCTAATAATATTTTTTTAACAATCAAGCCCAGAATATTAACATATATAGTACGATGAAAATAAATCTGCAAGTATAGCAAAATTTATATTCATCTATTAGAGCAACTATAGTGCTATATTAATTGCACTTGTATATTTTATTATATTTGCAAATCTTAAAAAATGTTGTTATATACTTATTTTTATTTATATATAATGTATATATATTTTTGGTAAAAAGGAAGAATTAAGCCCATTTTATATGGTAAGCCCAATTCTCAAGTTAAAGCCCATTTATTGTCGTCTGCTCTATAACTCTCCGAAGCAGGTTTAGGGTTTCAGTAATCGAACTCCTCTCCTTCGGCCGCCTGAGCAAAGACCAGAACGCGTGCTCTCTTCAGAATCCCTAATCATGGCGGAACAGGTCTCTATTCAATCGCCAACATTCACTTCTGTTCCCGTCTATTATGTTTGTTTCATTTTATTCACTTGAACGTTCTATCTCCCAACTCTTCATTCTTTTTCTACAGACCGAGAAGGCGTTTTTGAAGCAACCCAAAGTGTTTCTCTGGTAAGCCCGCCCAATTGAAATATTATTTTTGTTGTAAGTTTTAGATTGAAATTTATTTAGGTTCTTATTTCTTGAACTGTTGTTCTTATTTGCTGTAATCCTGATTTTATTTTCTGATTTTGATTATTGTTCTTTTTTGGATAAAAAAATAGCTCTAAAAAGGCTGGGAAAGGGAAGAGACCTGGAAAGGGTGGGAACCGTTTCTGGAAGAGTATTGGATTAGGATTCAAGACGCCAAGAGAAGCCATTGAAGGTTCAGTTTTTTTACAACTCTGATCGCTTTGTGTTTGTTGGATTGTTAATATGAATGTGTTTAGCCCTTAATTAATTCTTAATTGAAATAGCGCTTAATTAATTCTTATAACACGATGAATGCTATTCAAATCAGCAGTCTTGTTGGAATGCTTATTTAAGTGCTATTTTGTTCTAATGCTGAGAGCATATAATTCTGTTAAAGAATATATTGGAAAAACAGTATGAGCTGAAGGGATAGTTATGTTGAGGGTTTTATTACATTTTATTTAAAATGGGTCTATGGTTCTGCATAGATTCAACGGCGGTTTATGGCGGTTCCTACTTGATGGATGGTTGAGGGAGTTTGCAAAATAAAGGGCTTATGTTGATGGAATGATACTTATCTTAGTAGACCATCCAACTAATTATGCATCATATAAAGGAATCATCACGACATCACATTTATTGAGAGATTAAGATTGAATACGGAAATGCTAATACCCCCTATCCCCTTTCTAGGCCTGGTCCCCTCACTTATCCTGTGTACTTTATGCATCCTGGGTTACCTTGCTATCATGTTCTTTGAATTGTTGCTGTGAATGAGGATGCATCCTGTAAAGGGGAATTTCTGAGCAATACAGCAATCCTCATTTGCCCTATGTACTGTATGCATCTTTATCTCCACATTTCTAAGGCATAATATTTAGGCATATTTTGCTGTTTTCTTATGTTCTTTTGAATTGTTGCCGAATATTAGAATGCTATTTACTTAATGATTATTTGAATTCTGCTGTATTTGTACAGGAACATATATTGATAAGAAATGCCCCTTCACTGGAACTGTCTCGGTCAGGGGACGTATTTTAGCTGGAACTTGTCATAGTGCTAAGATGGTTAGGACCATTATTGTGAGGAGGAACTACTTACATTATGTTAAGAAGTATCAGAGGTACTTTCCTGAGCCCCCCCACCCCCAACCGAGCTGCTTTTTTTTCTTTGTGGTTCAACATATTTTTTTTCTTCTGTTCTTATCCAAAAAATATATTTTGTTTCTTCTGTCTCCTTCAGGTATGAGAAAAGGCACTCCAACATTCCTGCTCACATATCTCCTTGCTTTCGTGTGAAGGAGGGAGATCATGTTATTATTGGCCAATGCAGGTACATCAAGATTCGAGGAATTCTTTCCATTGGTTGTTTTCGTTGTGTGTTTTCTTTTGAAGAAAACTTGTTGAACACATACTGTTTGAATTTCAGGCCATTGTCGAAGACAGTGAGGTTCAATGTGTTGAAGGTCATTCCTGCTGGATCCTCAAGTCGTGGGAAGAAGGCTTTTGCCGGAATTTAAATTATGTAGGTTTCCGCTTTTGATACAAAAAAACAGCATGAAAGAACTTTTGCGAGTTGTAGGCTATATTTGATGGATGCAAAAAGGTTTTGATGACTTAGCAGTCTGGATTTTGATATGAATATGGACTGTTTTATTGTGTTCTATTTGTTTTGATTTCTTGGGGTTTTGAACGCACCAACTTTTCCTGGATCTCTATTAGGTATTCTAATACATGTCAGTTTTTTATTATGAGATATTTGTTCCACCGCGCTCGAGCTGGTTTTCGACAGAACCCTCTTGGAGTTAAATTAGTGATTGTAATGTGTCATTGTGAGATCTGGTTTATGCATGCATATAAACTTTTTCGTTTTTTGGAATATTTATCTTTTTTAGTATGCTTGGTCTAAATCAGTTTTGGGTCTAATTTGATTAGAAATGGATCTCATGGACTTGGAATGAATATGGCAAATTATCATAAATAATCTTAATGTTTCCATCTTTTAGATCTAGCAACCTTTTCAAGATATTGATTGTTTGGAGCTTTTTTGTTGAAATCTCTTTAGGTTTAGCCTTGAAATTCTATTAATTTATTTTTCTGAATATTATGTAAACTTGTGAAATCTTATACCAATTTGAATGAAACTTTAGTTTGGGATAAAGTTTGAGTTATGGGCAAAGTGCAAAATATGTGCAGAATTTGTTTTAGATAAGAGGGAAAAACCATTTTTAATTATGCTAAGCACAGCGCGTATATACATCCACCAAGAGATTTTCATCCCCGGTCTTGTATATAGTTGCTCAAGAAGAACAAAAATTATTTAAACTAACTTATTTTCATTTTATTACTTTTATTTTTTTAAAAAAAATGAAGAATCTTTTATTATTATTATTATTATTATTATTTTATTATTACTCAATCCTCTTTTCCGTCTATCATGAATTGTAACCAAAAAGAAGGAAAGAAAAAACAAAGATACTTCTAAACTTTTGACTTGTTCAAAATTTTGAATGGAACAAGTTATAAAGTTTTTAATTATATTCTTAAATTTTTGTTTTTAATTATATTCTGAAACTTTTAAAAGTTTCAAATTTCGTGAAATCTATAGTAAAATTTTTTTTGGAGTGCCAACGTATATGAAAATAAATAATAAATTTTAAACTCAACTCAAATAAATAATAAATTTTAAACTCAACTCAATGGTTCTCATTAGAGTATTCAAAACAAATTTGATTACATGAAACTCAACGATATTTTTCATCTTATTTTATCTATGAATTTTCAAATTTGTTTCATCCCATTTTAAAGAAGAAGAGATTTCTTTTTAAACAAATTTCAAATTTGAAAAATAATAATAATAATGTAACGTTCAAAAGTAAGGGCATAATTAAAACAAATTATTACTTATAGGCACTATTATTGTTTTCAAATATAGCAAAAGAGTCAAACTGATAGTGAAATTCTTCGTAAACAGTTTGATATATATTTTTTTTTATAATAATTTTCTTTGAAATAAAAGACTAAATTATATTCTTAAAAGAGGCAAGCCCTCAACTTTATCTTTGTTAAAAAAATATCTTACTTTCAAAAGTTGCAATATATTAGCTTGAATTTTTCTAGGTCATTGTTATAACTAAGATATTAATTGTCAGTATCGATAAAAATGTTTACAAAAATGTTGATAAGAATATCAATAAAATATT
Organism: Citrullus colocynthis; assembly: GCA_031780015.1. Lineage (NCBI taxonomy): Eukaryota > Viridiplantae > Streptophyta > Magnoliopsida > Cucurbitales > Cucurbitaceae > Citrullus > Citrullus colocynthis. The sequence continues at coordinate 2,501,537 of QLSR01001476.1, forward strand.
GTTGATTGACATTTTAAGAAAAATTATAAAAAGAAAAAAATTCAAAATAAAAATTAAATTAATTAAAAAATACCTCACATTTATTTAACAAGTTCATATATTTATTATTTATATTATATTTGACATTTTATTATTTTTTTTCTATAGATAATGATTTTTTTTTCGAATATAGAATATTTAGTTGGAAATGTACTTTGGATGGAAATTAAATATCAATGATGTTAACTTTTGAAACCGTATCTATTAAATAAATGACAAACTTCCTCTTTTAAGAATATAATTTAGT
>QLSR01001476.1:2502215-2631903 GCA_031780015.1 Citrullus colocynthis
TTTAGTCGAAATAAAAATATACAATTTAAAATGAGTACACGTGTTTAGCACATGATAAGCAAAATGACTAAATTACCCATCATTTCAATACCTTTTCAACCGCTCTATTCGAGAAAGCTGACTCAAAAACAGAAAATTGGTCATCCGTATATAAAGATTCAGGTCCTCCATCTTCGTTTCATCTCCGAGGTTCATCTTTCTTCCTTTACTGCGGTGAGCCTCGAAACTGAAAATCTTCATCTTAGAGAAAATTTTCAGGTTCCGATCTCAATCTTCATATCTCTTTCACTTGCTTCCATGGCTATGATCTCCTATCAACCGCCACTGAAGTCGTTGGCGATTCCTCCAGTTTCTTTATCTAACCCTAAATCTGTCCTCTTCAGGTGCAGTTTGTCTCTTCCATCAAGAACCGCCCTAACTTCCGTTGAACCTCAACCAGTATTCTCCTCCGTGAAGGCATTCGCACCTGCAACTGTCGCTAATTTAGGCCCGGGCTTTGATTTCCTTGGCTGCGCCGTCGATGGCTTGGGAGATTATGTCTCTCTCAGCGTTGACTCCAATGTTCATCCAGGTGAAGTTGCAATTACCAATATTACAGGGAATAACACTAATAAACTTAGTAAAAATCCTTTGTATAATTGCGCTGGAATTGCTGCCATTGAGGTTATGAAAATGTTAGGGATTCGATCTGTCGGTCTCTCTCTTTCGCTTGAGAAAGGTTTGCCGCTAGGGAGTGGATTGGGGTCTAGCGCAGCGAGTGCAGCTGCTGCGGCGATTGCTGTTAATGGATTGTTCGGTGGAAAATTAGGAGTAGAGGAATTGGTTCTGGCCGGATTAAAATCGGAAGAGAAGGTTTCTGGATACCATGCGGACAATGTCGCACCGGCTATTATGGGGGGATTCATTCTGATTAGGAATTACGAACCCTTGGAATTGATCCGCTTGAAATTCCCCGTCGAGAAGGAGCTGTTCTTTGTATTGGTGAGCCCGGAATTCGAAGCTCCCACGAAGAAAATGCGGGCTGCTTTGCCGGCTGAAGTTGGGATGCCACACCATGTGTGGAATTCCAGCCAAGCCGGGGCGTTGGTGGCGGCAGTGCTGCAGGGCGACGCCATAGGATTGGGGAAAGCATTGTCGTCGGACAAAATCGTGGAGCCAAGGCGGTCGCCGTTGATTCCGGGGATGGATGGGGTTAAGAAGGCAGCCATTGCTGCTGGGGCATTTGGGTGTACGATAAGCGGGGCAGGGCCAACGGCAGTGGCCGTGATCGATGATGAAGAGAAGGGGAAGGAGATTGGTGAGAGGATGGTTATGGCGTTTATGAAGGAAGGGAATTTGAAAGCTGAGGCATCTGTAAAGAGACTGGATCGAGTTGGTGCAAGGCTTATTGGATCAACTCCCTTAGATAGAGTTTTATGAGAGCATATTGGTTATGATGTTTTGTTGTTGCTTCAAATGCAAGTTCTTGCTTTGGCTTTATCATTTTAGAAATGGTCAATAAATTTGATTTCACCATGGAAATGAGTCTCTGAAACCTACTAGTTGTGCTGAATTATGTCATGCTTTGTTGTTCCTTGTGAAATTGGAATGATCTTGTGTGCTGATTCTCTCTTCCAAGAACATGTTTTTTGTTTTTGCTTTTGGGTTTTGATACTTTTTTTTCTTTTCCACCAGAGTATTGAGATTGGTTCTTGTTGTGATAATTTGCCTAAAGTGAAGAATCTTGGTAAGATAATAATCCACTACAAACTGAATTAAAGAGAATAATTCTAGTTCAAAAGCTAACTTTACAATACTCAGCTTTACAATAGTATATTCGAAAGCCTTTTAAAAAGGAATAATTCTTTGTTCAAAAAATGAGCCTTACCTAATTAATTTGGTTACTATCCTAAAGCCAAGTTCGGGAATAATGGCCCTTTATTGTGCCCAAATGAAAAATAGGTACTTCTTTGAAAATCCATGGATTTACTATGATTGTCATCGCAGTAAAATTACTATTTTAACTCTAGATGCATCCTTCTTTTTTTGTTTTGTTGTTTTTTTTCTTTTTCTTTTTTCTGAGTTTCTTCTTGTTCTTTCTTTTTGTTTTTCTGCCTTTCTTCTTTCGTTTTTTGCCTAATTGTTCTTTTCCTTTTTCCTTCTTTTTTCTGCGTTTTTTCTCTGTTTTTTCCTGTGTTTCTTCTTCTTCTTTTCTTTATTTTTGTGTGTTTCTTTGCATCAAGCATCAAATATTGAACATAGAGCGTAGAGACATTGAGCATCGAGATTGAATTTCTGAATCGAGCATAGAGTGTAGAACATCGAGCATTGAACATCAAGTAGCTGCATATAACATAGAGCATGAAGTGTAGAGCGTAGAGCATCGTGCATTGGGCATCGGATATTGAGCATCGAGTGACGTTCTTAGCAGCAAGCGCATTGGTGGTTCTTAGGGTCGAATCAGTAAATTCACAAGCAACTAAAGCAAGTAGAAGGTTACTTTTCATTTAATTTAAAAAGGGTATCCATTTTTCATTTGAGCCCCTATAAAGATGCCTTCCGTACAAGGAACCCCAAGTTTGGATTGATTTTGATTACTTTTGCTAAAAAGAATTGATATGTGTGATGTTTATTTACATTTTTAAGTATATTACTCGTATAATACAGATATATTTGACATATACTTGAAAATTACATGAAGAAGTAATTAATTTTCAACTAAAAATATGAAAGAAAATAAATGAAATCTTTTAAAATGAACGAAGCATTAATTTAAATATAATGCATTAAATGAATATCAACTAAAGTTAATTAATAACAAAAACAAAATTAAAATTCATAATTAAAAAAAATGAAGTTAATAAGAAAAACCTTAAATATTTTTAAAAAGTAATTAACGGGATAATGTAATAAATGATAAAAAAAAAAAAACTTTATATAAATTAAGAAAAATTATTATAAATAGAAAAGATATCAAACTATTTAAAAATATAGCAAAATTTCTTAGATAGACATTGATAAAATGATAAATGTTTATCTGAGTCTATTACCGATAGAAAATAAAATTTTGCTATATTTGTAATAATTTTCAATTGTTTTTCTATTTTTGAAAACATCCCTATAATTCTCAATTGTTTTAAAGATGGGAGAGAATATATCACAATGTTAAAAATGTCCTAAAATGTTCCTAAATTCTAGTTATGAAATATTACTAAATTTTAAGACATTTATGAAGTATTAGTCATGTAGTAGAATAATTCTCAAAATGTTTCTTGCTTTGGGTTAATCTCATCGGCCAACTCAATCATGTCTCACCAATTCAAGTCATGATAATGTTAAAGTCTAGATCAAATCATTGACCTCAAGAAAAAGAGCCTACATGTCAAATTGTCAATTACTATTAAGTTCACTTTGACATAATATACTATACTTTATTACCAATTTAATTATACCTATGTTTGAAAGAGGTTTGACATTCTTTTTTATGGGTAATGACATGATAAAGCTAATGAAAAGAATTGTCCACCTTTAGTTTCAAAATGCTAATAGAAATTTGTAAAAGAAAAAAATCCCCTAAAAATTTGATTTTAGTCCTTAGGTTTTAAAATTAATTATAATAAAAAACTGATTTTAAAATTTATCATAATTAAAATAGTTTTCATTAATTTCTAGTCATTATAAAATATAATTCAAAATTCATATAATAATTATTTTTTATTAATTAATTGAAAATAACACCAGGATTAGATTTAAAAATTTATCATAATTAAAATAGTTTTCATTAATTTCTAGTCATTATAAAATATAATTCAAAATTCATATAATAATTATTTTTTATTAATTAATTGAAAATAACACCAGGATTAAAAGCAAGCTTAATTACTAAATGTAAAAATTTGAGAACTAAATGAAAGCTAAATTGAAAACTTAAAAGAATAAATGAACTTTTTAAAACTTAATAACCAAATAGAAACTATCCTAAAAATTTCAAACAATAACTTTATGAATGAATACATATTTCAAAAGAGTGTACATACATATATATATACATACATATAGCATTTGAATTACAAGGCATATGTCTGCATTGATTTTTTTTTCTAAGTTTATTTAAAGAGTTGCCAACGTGAGCATATGCATAATTCTGAAGAACCTCTGGTTTCGAGCTAGTGGCTGTACAAAAGAAAAAGGAAACGAAGCTAGCGGCGGAGCTGGGGCACTTGCTTTATATCTCTAAAACACAAGCAAGTGACATAGAAATTGTCAAAACGAGCCCAACTCAATTGACATACCAGAGTTTTATTAACTATGAGTCTCGAGGTTTAATTCTTCAAACCTCCCAGAGGTCTTCTTCTCTTTTGAGGAGATAAGTTCTTGACTTTTGATTTGGAAACTATTTCTCCCATCCAATGAAACGTGGGCACAACTTTATTGTTCATTCTCTTGCGAAAATGTCGTTGGAAGAATAAATTTCTTCTCTTTTTCTCTCTCCTTATCTGAAGTAGTTTATTATGCGATTATCTCTTGATGTAGTTTTGTAGGTTGTTTGTGTGTTATTCTCTTAAAAAAAAAACATACTCACCTTTTAAGCTTATAACGCTGCTAATGGTAAAGAAGTACTCCATGGATAAATGAACAAGGAAGAGAGAAGCAATAAAAACGATAATGAAGGAGATAAAAGAAAATGGAAAATAAAGAAGAGTACACAAATATTGGTCAATCTTAAATATCATTAATTAGGCCAAAATTATAATGTGTAATTATAAAATATATTATAAGTAATTATTAGGAATAATTATTTTGGGTAGGAATTAGGACAGAGGTATATATATAATAATTATAACAAATTGATTATATAAGTGAGATCAAAATACCATTTTGCTCCCTACATTTTGGGTGTTCGCATTTAGAGAAGCGTAGTTCGTAGAGTTGAACTTGTGTTTATGCAGATTTGATGCAGATATAGTTCGATCTCTAGCACTTGACAAGTGGATTTCAAGGAACTTCAGTTTTCAATTAGTTTGGGAGTTTTTGAGAGAATTCTCTCTAGCTTCTCTTAAATGCAAAATTTTCGAACCTTTCCAACGAAGAAACTCTATTTATAGAGTTTAAAGTGTGCTTTGTAGGCTTGGGCTTGGTTGGTCTATAAACTCGACTCTCGGGCCCAAGTAATTGAATTTTGGCTAGGCCAAATTAAGCTTACTTTTTGGCTCAATTGAATTTTAGCCCAAAAATTAATACCAAATTAGACCAAATTATTTTACTCGATTCAATGATCACGATGACAACATGTGACATCATCAGAATTTATCAATTTATGTCTTCAATTTCAATTTTGGACACATATCAACTTCTAATTAGTTTTAAATTCGATGATTTATATTTTTCTCATTAACTTAAGAAATGATGTGATAGTTTGTAATTGGTTCGAAAATTCTAGACTTGTTTAGCTTTAATCTATATATATATATATATTTATTTATTTATTGAGGTATCATAATGTCTTAGCAAATTGACATCTTAACCTAAGCTAGGGTTTGTATTCATCGAATCAAATTTTCTAAATTTATTTAAAAGATTATTGAGCATAATTCAACCAACATAAAAGTTATATTATCGACCTCGATATTGGGTTCAATTCTTCACCTCACGATATTATAATATTTATTTTTAATGATTTTCAAAATTATGAAAATGCATTAGACGAAGCTAAATTTTGAAGGGAAATGATTAGGTGCAACCTGAATTCAACCTATTCTCATACTCCCTTTTTTTTTTTACTTACAACTTTTTTAAAAAAGAAATTGTACCACGTGGCACAATTCTATTGGATGCTGGTTAGATGGGTGCAATCTGACTATACCTAAGTTTTTTCCAAATTTGAAAACTAACGAAAATAACTTTTAAAAGCTTATTTTTTTTTCTATAATTTGGTTAAAAATTTCACTATTTTACTCTGATAAAAAATTGAGAGAAACTAGATTACCAAAAAAAATTACCAAACCAGCGATATTTGGTCAGATATTTTGTTATGTCAGAGAAATATTTCCGTTGTTTGGTAAATTCTAACTAATATTCGAATATATATCGATTCGAAAAGAAAATTGCTTCCTATATTCCAAAACCCACACTTGAATTGAGTAATTTCATGCCGCTAACCCCAAAATGAAAGGTTGAATTTGTTCGTCGTTGCCTAAATCAACGACAAAGAAGTGTCACAACTTATTCCAAAGTTTTCTGGCCATATATTTTCCAACTGCGAACGTGGCCTTATTCCCAGCAATGAAGTCAAAAATTTATTTTTATGACAAAAATTTCCAAAACCCTTTACGTACTCAGAGCTGATCTTCATGCCTAACGAGCAGCGCAGCTTCTCCTTGCTTATTTCATAAGGTACTTACCATCTTTTCTTCCAGAAACAAAAGTTTCAATCAAATTCTTTGATGGGTCTCTCTGAAAAAGAACAGGGACTGATTTGATCAAATGTGGGGTTTGAGAAAGTAATATTTTAGAACAAGAAGAAGGGTTTAGAGAGAAGGAATTGATGAGAGAGGTTAAAGGAAGAAGGGTTTGTCAGGAGTTTTCAGCTGGGTATTATGGTCTTTGTGCTGTTGGAGGAATGCTCAGTGCTGGGACAACCCATCTTGCTATTACACCTCTTGATGTATTGAAGGTCAATATGCAGGTAATTTCCTGATCTCTTGTGAGGTTGTTTTGATTGTCTGAAGAGATCATGTTGCCCTTTTGTTTTCTTCGAGAATGGTTTGGTTGAAATGTTAGATAGTTTGTGACTATTTTTTGTAGTAAGAGAGTGAGCAATGAGTTCCTTCTCCACCCGCCTTTTAAAGACAAAGGCAGTTTTTATAGTTTGTTGGGGTGTGTGCCATATTATGAAATATTTTGGAGGAGAGGAACAACAAAGTGTTTAGAGGTGTGGAGAGGGATTATAGTGATATTTGGTCCAGGGTGAGGTTTCATTTTTCTTTTTGGGCTTTAATTTTGAAGGCTTCTTGTAATTATCCTCTAGGTAGTATCTTACTTAGTTATAAACTCTTTCTTTAGAGTGATTTTGTGGGCTTGATTTTTGTTGCACTCGTATTCTTTCATTTTTTCTTTGCTCAATGCAAGCAGTTGTTTTTGAAAAAAACAATGAACTTCATATTTTGGGATATTTTTTCATGCCATTTATCACCCTTTTCCAATACGGTAATTGCTTGCTTTGGTTTGAGGATTAGATTCTTCAACTTTTTAGTTCTAGAAATGCCTGTGAGGCTGCTGTTTTTTCTTTTTTTCGGTATGTTCTTCGGTTTTGCTTCTAGTTCTCCCATAGAAATGAACAACATGATGCACTTGAAGATATACCCTAAAGTGTCCTTTGGGATGTTTGGAAATATCCTTCATGATTTAGGGTCAAGAATTTTTGCTGGACCGTCAAATCCTGGCCAGAAATAGACATCATAAATGGTTCTGGCAATGGTGGCTAGGCAGGTTCAGTCATAACATAAGGCTATGACTTTCACATCTCCCTCTCTATCTTTAGATATCTAGATAGAGAAGTTTAAAGCCTTCGATTTGAAATTCATGTTTTAAAATACTTGTCTTTATATTTGGATTTAGGGTGAGTGCAGCCTCTGGAAACTCATAGGGTGAACCATGAGCATAATTTAAGGAGTAGGCTACTGATATCCCGGTTCACTTTCAGAAGTTAATCCATCGTATTTGTTTATCTTCTTTAGCGATTCGAATAGTAATTGGTCCTCAATTTTCCCCATCCTTTTGTAGTTGAAACAGGAACTGAAAATGAAGCTAATCTTATGAGTTGGTTTTCTGCCTTAGGTTAATCCAATCAAGTACAATGGAATTTCTTCTGGTTTTTCTACTCTTTGGAGGGAACAAGGTCCATCATCCCTTTGGAGAGGTTGGTCGGGCAAGTTATTTGGGTACGGTGTTCAAGGCGGGTTCAAATTTGGTCTCTATGAGTACTTTAAGAAGTTTTACTCTGATTTTCTGGAAGGCCATAGGAGAAGTTCCATATACTTTCTCAGCAGTGCTTCTGCTCAAGTTTTTGCTGATATTGCTCTCTGCCCCTTTGAAGCTGTCAAGGTCAGAGTCCAGGCACAACCCTATTACGCCAAAGGGTTGGCCGATGGGTTTCCAAAGTTATACTATAGTGAGGGTCTTTCGGGGTAAGAAATGGCAACTCGAAAAAGAATATTACATTTCTTATCTTCTTTTCCATCTTCTATTATACTCATCCATATTTATCTTTTACTGCAGTTTCTACAGAGGGCTTTTTCCACTTTGGGGACGAAATCTTCCATGTAACATCTCTAACTCAGTGCACTTGTTAGCTCTGATATCTGTTGTACTAAATTTTATGACTTATAATAGATGAGAGATCTTTATTAATATTTTTACATCAGAAGTTTGTTACTTTAGTTTTCAGCTCATTGTGAAATGCTAATGTCTTGTACTTCAAATGCCTGATTGTCCTTGCAAAATTTTTTACAATGTCATTCCTTGTGAAAATGCAAGGAAGTTTACATGGAACAAACTCCTTAGGCCCATTTGATAACCATTTGATATTTTGGATTTTAGTTTTTCAAAATTAAGCTTATGAACACTGCTTTCACTCCTTGGTTTCTTTGTTTTGTTATTTTTTTTTTTAAATGTTTTTAAAAACATAAAAAATATAGTTTTTAAAATTTGTTTTCAGTTTTAGAATTCTGCTAAGAATTCAAATGTTTACTTAGGAAAGAAGAAAACCATGGTAAAGAAGTTGGAGAAAACAAACACAATTTTTAAAAACTAGAAACCAAATAGTTATCAAACAGAGCCTTAGATTTTGTTACTTAGTTGATAATATTGCTCATATCTTCTTCTACATTTTCTGCTCCATAATGTGTAAAGATCACTGCTTATATCATATTTCAATTTAATTTTACCACAGCGAGGAATTTGCAACTAAGAGCAATAGTGTTTAATGAAAACTAGCAAACACTTGGCCTTTTCACTTTTAGATAAAATTTCAGTGAAAATTACTAAGAATTTCATAAGGTTACATGGTGTACAATGGCATCGTAATTGCAGATATAGGATCTAGACGGGCATAAAAACATCTTAATTACAATGGCATCTGATGGACCGTAGAAGAGAAGGAGAATTGTCAATTAAACCAAACCAATAATAACTTCCTTGCCTGTGATTCTATGTTTTAACGAAGTGGTTATTCTTCAGGCTTTGATTTATGTTTCTTTTTTGAATCGTCTTTGACAGTCTCCATGATTATGTTCTCAACATTTGAGCATTCAGTGAACTTCATATATCAAAATATCATTCAGCGTAGGAAGGAAGATTGCTCGAGAACCCAACAGCTCGGCGTTACATGTTTAGCTGGCTATACAGCTGGAGCTGTTGGTACTTTTGTCTCAAATCCAGCTGATAACATTGTTTCCTCTCTGTATAATAAGAAGGCTGATAATATACTGCAGGTGGGCTCTCTCTCTCTTAGTTTTTAATAAACATGCCTACACATCCACAAAATCATACCCTAACGCACCCTTAATAAAGCATGTGCCTGGGAGGTTCCTTTTATAGAAAAAGGTTTAAATACTATTTTGGTTTTGCTTTATTTTGGTTGGTCCCTGTACTTTCAACTTTAGCTCATTTTGTTCGTCGTACTTTCAAAATAACCATTTTACTCCTTCTACTTTTAAAAAGTGATCATTTTTGTTCCTTTATTCTCATTTTTGAGGGACCAAAATGTTCACTTTATAAAAGTATAGGGAGTAAATTGGAATTTTGAAAGTACAGAGATTAGAGTGAACCAAAGTTGAATGTACAATGACCAAATATGAATATTTTAAAAAGTACATGAACTAAAAAAAACTAAGAAATATTCTTAAAAAGTGTTTACCTTTCTCCCTCAATGTCTTCTAAAAGCTCTATTGTTCATTTTTTTCACCTTGGGCTTAAGCTCCAAAGGAGTATTGCTCTCCTCTAGAGATGAAGTAAAACTATATGATGTCTGTTTGGATTTTGTTCGTGCAGGCAGTGAAGAAGATAGGATTTGGCAATCTATTTATTAGAAGCCTTCCTGTCAGAATTACAATTGTTGGTCCTGTTATTACTTTGCAGTGGTTCTTCTATGACACCATAAAAGTGCTAAGTGGACTGTAAGTATATTTTCTACACTCTACAGTACTTCATTATATATGTTTTTGCTTCTGGTTGCAATTTCTTTCTCTATGCAGTAGGAAATAACTTCTTATATGTCAAAGAAACAAAATGCTTAAACAACATATGCTATTAAATGCATTAGAAGTGGAGAAGAGAGTTTTTTTTTTAAAAAAAAAAAAAAAATTATAAGAACAACTTTCATTGAGAAAAAAAATGAAAGAATACAAAGACATACAAAAAAAAAATACCAAGCCCACAAAAGAAGGAAACCCCACTAAAGAAAGGGGCTCCAACTAATCAAGACAAGTAGTTACTTACAAAAGGTCTTTGAAATCAAAGCCTTCAAGGGAAACATAGAATCTGAAAAGAGACCAAATGCTACTAGGATTCCCCGAGTGAGGCTATAAAATAGCGCACCCTGCAAACTACAAAAACAAAGGAAGAGTGATCCTGGAGAGGTATGCCAACTATTGGGAAAGAGGAAGAGTGATCATGAGCCATTTTATTACATAATAATGCCCTCCAACGTCTTAGCTCTCTGCCTCTAAGTTAAAAATTAATAATTTTAAATTTTGGCTCGTCTAACAATTTGGTTATTGAAAATTGTGTTTGTTTTCATACAATTTCTTTACAATGGTTTTTATCTTTCTTAGGGTAATATTTGAATTCTTAGTGTGAAAGTCTTGGCTTGGTCTTTTTCTCAAAAACTAAAAATAAGCTTTTATTTTTTTTTTAGTTTTCAAAAATTGGCTTGAGTTTTGAAAACAACGTTAGAAAGTAGATACCAAAATAAAAAATTCATAGGTGAGAGTTGTGTTTATAAGCTCAAAAACCAAACTTAAAATCCTTGTTTTTTTTGGTTTTTTTTTTAATACTCTATCCTTTTTAGTTCTTGGCGTAAAAATTATAGTCTTTTTTGTTCATATGATTTATCTTTCTTTAGATAAACGGGAATAGTTTTTCTAAATCCTACGGTTAGGTCCTCTTTTGTAATTTCATTCCATCAATAAAATTGCCGTGTCTTTTTTTTTTTTAAAAAAAAACCTCGTTGTCTTTAAGAGTTGGCTTTTGTGGGCAAAGTTCTCCAAAAGCCTAATGTAAGGACAGCTTTGCAGTCAAATGATATAAACAAAAATTATAATGATTACATGAACTTCAGATTTTTTGGATTTTTTTCCCCCTTTTTTGTCTAATACATGACAAATAAAAATTTTGTTTTTAACTCAAACAAAATTTCCTACAAAATGAAATCAAAGTAAATTAAAAATCTCTAGCACCTCAAAAATATCAAAATAACTAAGAATATAGAAGTGATATCCAAGTTGCAAGGAACAAGTCAGTTTTCTTTTTTATCCTTTATGAATTTATAATCTCCACAATCTTTTGCTTTTTTGTTTTTTTGTTTTTTGTTCCTTTTTTTAAAATGATCTTAGGTTTCCCTTGAATCTTTTATTGTGTTAAATTAACATGCTAAGCTATTGCCTTACAATTTCCTAATATAAGGTTATCTCATTCTTCTTTGTTCCAACAAGCTCACATGCTAACCACCATAATTGAACTCGATAGTCGAATGGACAAACTTTGAATTCAAAACTCTTTAAAGTGTCGAGTTCAAATTATAGTGGTTATTTAGTTAAAATATTAAGTATTCAAGAGTTCCTCATACGAGTGGTCGTTATATGCGATTTAAGGTGCATGTAAACTCGTTGGAACACTTATAACTTATAATTACTTTCCAAAAAAGGTGCAGTTGCAAACTAAAATTGCTATGATTATTAGTCAAAACCCTTATGCCTACTTCTACCAACTCTTTTTTGTTTTCTATTAATTAGGCCTACAAGTGGAGGGCTCAACAGGCAATTGGAAGAAGCAAAACAATCATCATAGAGCTTTCTGGTGAAGGCAAGAATTGAGAATATCAATCACCAGGTTCACACTTAACAAAAACATGGCATTTTTTTAAAAAAAATTTTCTTCCATTTAAATAAATAAAATTTTGGTTAGGTCCTGCTGCTAAAGCCAGAAAATTTTCTTCTTTAGTCTTAGCTGGGCAACTATAAGGAGTAACAAAAAAAAAAAAAAAAAAAAAAAAAAAAAACTCTACTTATGACTTCTGATCAAATGTCCTGAGGGTTATAGTCAAATAGCTTACTGAAAAATTCTTATAAATTTTGTTCGATCGCGTTAAACTTATCGGTCGAAATCTTCAGATACATGTATTTGTCAGATATATCAATTTCTTCTTTTATACATATTTTTCCTTTTGGGAGTAGTAGATAATGAAGTAGAATGGTGTTCTTTTGTTGATCTGCATTGGCAGTTGTATATGGTGAAATTGATATAGTAAGACATTTGCTTTATATATATATATATATATATATATTCAATAATGAACTTTGAATTTTGAATTTTTGTTTCTCTCTCCTTACTGTTTTGTTTTTTGTTTTTGTTTTTTTTTTTTTTTTTAAGAAATGGCAAAAACATGCAAAAGAACAACCTAAGAGCAAGGAGTTGAGAAAACCTCTCCCCGACAAAACTAGCAAAGAAAAGTCGGCCAATGGTTAATAATCAGCTAGAAGGTTGTAGTTACGAAAGAATTTTGTATCATTTGTAAATCACCTCGAAGAATTGCGTTGCACCAAAAGCCAAAAAAGACTCTAAACATATCAAAATTCACAATACACTCGATCTTGATCTTGATCCACCCAACCTTGCCAATGCATGCCCCCGTTGAATTAGAGATACGAAGCACATGTTGAAAAGTAACGAAATGGAAGAAAGTTGCGATCGTCTTAATATCTGCCACATAATTTGCCAAATCCAACACAACTTCCATTATGGATTATCTAAATTACAACCAGAGAATTTGATATCACGAATATTCAAGACAAATCCAATCTTGTTGCCAATCTAAGGACTTCATAGATAGAAGGGCTTCAGCAGCTGTAGGATTTAGAGATAATTTCCTAATGCCACGAGGTAAGAGGCCATCATGGATCCCTTAGTAGACCCAATAACCCCACCAAAGCCAATCAATCACAAAGGCCTCACTTTACCTGTCGCGATGTGCCATAACGGTGTGCTCTTGCGGTACTGTGCCGACATCAATAGTATATTCCATAATCCACTCACACCTGTTCTCTTCTAATGGAACAGGTTCCAAATTACAAAATTTATTTCTATCTCCCCAAAATTAGCCATGTTGCAATACAAGCTCGTACCATATTTGAGTGTGTTTGATTGCTTTTATGGATTTGTGAAGAAGTTATTGAAAAGAAACTGATAAGGGAATGCCACAGTGTAAGTTAGCTTCATCATTATATATTTAAATGCTCCATTCATTTTTAAAATGTTTATAAACATAGGATAAATTTGAACCCCAAATGACTTTTTTTTTTCCTCTTTTAATTACAAAATTTGGTTGAAGGTTGTAATTGGTTGTCAAAGTTGACAAATCTTTGTGCTAGCAAAAGATGTGCAATCATGTTATTCAGAATTGTGCGTTGATTTTTTTTTCCCTAAAAGATTTTTCGACTTCAATAATTTAATTGGATTGGTTGGTGATTATGAACTACTTATTAAAATTTTCATCTGAGTTTTATTTTATTTTATTGTTTTTTTTTAATAGAATGAAATAATTATCAAGCAAATTATGAAATTATTCATATATATAATTTATATGCTCAATCATATAGTTCAAATGTATCAAATTATCTATATCATCAAACAATAATGCTTAATATACATATATAGCAAATTTTTTTTTTTTTTTTTTTTTTAAAAAAAGGGCGGGTGTTTGATAGAAAGTCCTTGTGGGACGGACCTAAATTCCGACAGCATGAATATTCTAAAAATAGTAAGGTTGGAAAAATAATAAACAAAATGAAACTTCACTTCACGCGCTCCACGCGCTGGTGTGACGATTTTAGAAACGTCTAAAAATAGTGTTTGAGTTATTAGAAGTTATAAGAAGCTTTAGATTTTATCCTTCCGCAAAAATAGGAACCCGACAACATTGGAAATCTTCCAATTCCACAGCCTTTCACTTGCGCGTGTTCCACACGAACCAATCATATAATCTACCAAATTTTCGGACAAAATTACTATCANAAAGAATTTTGTATCATTTGTAAATCACCTCGAAGAATTGCGTTGCACCAAAAGCCAAAAAAGACTCTAAACATATCAAAATTCACAATACACTCGATCTTGATCTTGATCCACCCAACCTTGCCAATGCATGCCCCCGTTGAATTAGAGATACGAAGCACATGTTGAAAAGTAACGAAATGGAAGAAAGTTGCGATCGTCTTAATATCTGCCACATAATTTGCCAAATCCAACACAACTTCCATTATGGATTATCTAAATTACAACCAGAGAATTTGATATCACGAATATTCAAGACAAATCCAATCTTGTTGCCAATCTAAGGACTTCATAGATAGAAGGGCTTCAGCAGCTGTAGGATTTAGAGATAATTTCCTAATGCCACGAGGTAAGAGGCCATCATGGATCCCTTAGTAGACCCAATAACCCCACCAAAGCCAATCAATCACAAAGGCCTCACTTTACCTGTCGCGATGTGCCATAACGGTGTGCTCTTGCGGTACTGTGCCGACATCAATAGTATATTCCATAATCCACTCACACCTGTTCTCTTCTAATGGAACAGGTTCCAAATTACAAAATTTATTTCTATCTCCCCAAAATTAGCCATGTTGCAATACAAGCTCGTACCATATTTGAGTGTGTTTGATTGCTTTTATGGATTTGTGAAGAAGTTATTGAAAAGAAACTGATAAGGGAATGCCACAGTGTAAGTTAGCTTCATCATTATATATTTAAATGCTCCATTCATTTTTAAAATGTTTATAAACATAGGATAAATTTGAACCCCAAATGACTTTTTTTTTTCCTCTTTTAATTACAAAATTTGGTTGAAGGTTGTAATTGGTTGTCAAAGTTGACAAATCTTTGTGCTAGCAAAAGATGTGCAATCATGTTATTCAGAATTGTGCGTTGATTTTTTTTTCCCTAAAAGATTTTTCGACTTCAATAATTTAATTGGATTGGTTGGTGATTATGAACTACTTATTAAAATTTTCATCTGAGTTTTATTTTATTTTATTGTTTTTTTTTAATAGAATGAAATAATTATCAAGCAAATTATGAAATTATTCATATATATAATTTATATGCTCAATCATATAGTTCAAATGTATCAAATTATCTATATCATCAAACAATAATGCTTAATATACATATATAGCAAATTTTTTTTTTTTTTTTTTTTTTAAAAAAAGGGCGGGTGTTTGATAGAAAGTCCTTGTGGGACGGACCTAAATTCCGACAGCATGAATATTCTAAAAATAGTAAGGTTGGAAAAATAATAAACAAAATGAAACTTCACTTCACGCGCTCCACGCGCTGGTGTGACGATTTTAGAAACGTCTAAAAATAGTGTTTGAGTTATTAGAAGTTATAAGAAGCTTTAGATTTTATCCTTCCGCAAAAATAGGAACCCGACAACATTGGAAATCTTCCAATTCCACAGCCTTTCACTTGCGCGTGTTCCACACGAACCAATCATATAATCTACCAAATTTTCGGACAAAATTACTATCACACTCCTTACTTTCTATTTTTATGCCTAATTATTGAACGCGTTTTTTTAATCAAAAGTATTAACCTCTTTGTTCATTAGTTTATTTTATTTTTTAAAAGGATAAGTTTAGTGATGTGTCTAAGAAATCATGATTTCTTAGGGTAATTATTTTAAATCATAAAATTATTAAAAATATTTTCAAATACTCCAAAATATCATTGTCTATTAGTATCTATCATTCATAGATCTTTGACATTTTACTAATAGCTATTAATAGCTATGATAAACATCTATTAATAGCTATCACTAATAGACATTTACATTTTACTATTTGTAAGTAAATTGGACTCGTTTTACTATATTTTCAAACATCCTTTTTTAATGTGGTTTTAAGATCTATAAAATATAGTATTGAAAATTTACATGTTAAATAATGTTTAAATTTGACTTCTTATAAACAGATAGATATTCTAACTTTAATTTTTTATATATATATATATTATGAATATTTTAGTCTATATGGTCTTTTTATTTGTTATTGAACACATAGATGCATAACTTAGTGGATAAAGCATCAATGTTATTGAACACATAGATGCATAACTTAGTGGATAAAGCATCAATCTTCTGTTCTATAATTATTGATGATTCATTTTAATTCATGATTTTTTCTATCTCTTATTATATTATGTTTTTTTTTTAACTTTCAAAATTTATTTTAGTCATAAAAAAAATAATTTAATTTTAGATAACTATATCTATTATTTTTTACATGCCTTAACCAATCTATGCATAAAGTGCATACTCACATCAACATATATTAATACACGTTTTCAAAGTCAAACTAATCTATTAATTAACAATTAACAACAATATAACAAGATAATATAGAGAAGCCAAAAATTTATTTTTAAAAATTCCTCCGTCAATTCAAAAGTTTTAAAGATTAATAGATATAATCCCACCAACAATATCCAACTTAAAATTGGATACATTAGATGTTGACAAACCAAATTATAATAATTTAAAGTTTAAACACCAATCCCCAATTTGAATTAGTTGAAAATTTTTAGGTGTATTTGGAATGCATTTTCAAGTGTTTAATTTAAAAAATAAGTCGTTTTGAAAAAAAATTAGAGTGTTTGACAACCACTCAAAATAATTTTTGAAGTGTATTTAAATATTTTTTTATCAAAAGAGTTTAAATAAAAATAAGTTTTTTTTTTAAAAAAAATTCTCAAGTCAATCTAAACGGTCTCTTTGTCGATACTAATTTTTGAAAAGATATAGGTTTATACGAGGTTTTTTTTCCATATTTTAAGATCTTCTAATATGACTATTCATACTTTTGGCACTCATGCAAAACGTTGAGTTAGAAACAAAATTTTGGTTGGAAAACACCATGAATCGATAAGATAACTAGTAGGGAAGTTGATTTTTTTTTAATACGTTGCTTAATTTTGTTTTTCTGAATGTCTATGTGATACTAATAACAATATGAAGTTTCCTTAAACCACTTCGGAAGTATGGAAGTAGTAGTAATAACACACTCGACTTTCAAATAAAAATTGAGCCCCTAAACTTCTACAAGTGCTAAAATTGGACTCCTAAAACTTACAATAATTGTAGAAATTAGACCTACAAATAATGAAAATTGAACCATTGTGCTTATACAAATGTTATAATTTATACAATTATGTAAGTTTGAAGGTCTAATTTGATCCAATTTTAACAAATTTGTAATTTTGAGGATTCAATTTTTAGAACTGAAAGTTTAAAAGCATAATTACAACTAGCATCATACTTTAGAGGTGGTTTTTGTAATTAGTCCAAAGAAAAATATAGTATGAAACCGAACATTCCAACACTTACAATGAAAGATATATAATATCTTAATCAATTAATTTAAAATCTAAGTTAAAAATTTAAAAGTTTTAAAAATAAAAATAAAAGACAAATAAAAAATAATAACAATAATTTCAGAATTTGGATCCATTTTCATTCTTCAACCTCAAACCCGTGGGCGCAAGTCAAACGGGATCTGTCCTCTCTCATTTCCTCGAAAACGCGTAATTCCCAATTTTCTTTCCTTAATTATAATTTTATATAATATCGTAAAATTATAAATTTAGTCTCTAAACTTTACTGTTTAAATTTTAATTTTTTAATAATGTCTAATAAACATTTATCGGACGTACTTGTTCTTGACTAATTTAGTATCTTTTAAATTTGCAAATATTTTTCACACAAAATTAAAAATTTAGAGTTGCATTAAACACAAAATTCGAATTTATATCTAATAGGTCAATCAAATTTAAATTTTTATTTTCTAAGAGATGTTAAGAACTTATAAAATGCAAATCGAAAGTTTAGAGATTTATTATATACAATTTTGAAAGATCATAAG
Organism: Citrullus colocynthis; assembly: GCA_031780015.1. Classification (NCBI taxonomy): domain Eukaryota; kingdom Viridiplantae; phylum Streptophyta; class Magnoliopsida; order Cucurbitales; family Cucurbitaceae; genus Citrullus; species Citrullus colocynthis. The sequence continues at coordinate 2,520,389 of QLSR01001476.1, forward strand.
ATTATTAGATACTTTTGAAAGTTTATAGAACAAATAGGTACAAACCGAAAAGTTTATGCACGAAAACTTATGATGTAACAAAAAAGAGTTAATTACCAGTTTAGTTTATAAACTATTGAGAATATGTTTATTTGGATCTTGACTTTCAAACGTGTTTAATATGTCCTTAAACTTTCAATTTTGTCTCTAATTACTTTCTAACAAATTGAAAATTTGAACAATCTATATATATATTTTTAAATAATTGATCCTATAGATATAAATTTGAATTTTATGTCTAGTAAAATCCTAAACTTTTAATAATGTGTCTTGTAAAGCCCCTTGATTACCATTTTATTTTTTATTTTTAAAATTTAAGTTTGTAAACACTACTTTCACCTATCATTTTCTTTGTTTTATTATCAACTTTTTTAGAGTGTTGTCTTCAAAAACCAAGAAAATTTTTTAAAAGTAACTTTTAAGAATGTATGTTTTTTGGAATTTGGTTAAGAATTCAAGTATTTGATTAGAAAATATGAAAATCATGATAACGAAGTCGGAAAAAAAAGATACAATCTTTTTAAAAATATATAAATTAAAAGTTAAATTGTAAATTTAGTCCTTATGGTTAGAGTATAATCCCTATGGTTTAAAATTTAAATTTAGTCCTTATGGTTGGAAAAAGTTAGAATTTAGTCTCTACTTCAGGGATTATTTTACGAGAGTTTCTAATTTTCCTCAAACCATATAGCCAAATTCTAACTTTTTAAAACCATAAAAACTAAATTCCATTTTTTTTTTATCAAAACCATATGAATTACATTCGATATTTAACCAAAATTTAAAAGGTTATATTAGATTTATAAATTTAAGGGCAAATTACAAAAACTACCTCTGAAATATGGTAGTAATAACAATTAACACCATTCAAACTTATAATTCTAAGAATTGGGCTCCTAAACTTCTACAAGTGTTTAAATTAGACCATTAAACTTACAATAATTGTAGAAATTAGACATACAAAGTATTAAAAATTCAACTCCCAAATTCACACAATTATGTAAGTTTGAATGTCCAATTCGACCCAATTTCAACATTTATATAAATTTAATAGCTTAATTTTTAAAATCAAAAGTTTAAAAATATAATTGCATATACAAACTTACAATCATACATTAGAGATAATTTTTGCAATTTATCATAAATTTAAAAATTCAATAACCAAATAGTCCTCAACCTTAAAAATTAAAGACTAAAAAAAACAACACTTGATTTTTATGACGTAATAATAGACAAAATTTAAAAAGAAAAAGGAAAAAATGTAGCTGGTCAGCACTGACTTCCGATGTTTCTTAGCAACAACATCCGAAACAAATAACAAGTCGGACTTGGTCCCCCGCGATTTATTTTACTATTTTATTAATTAATCTTGTTCATCATTTTTTTCTTATAATACCCAATTTTTATCCTTCCATTTTTCCAGCTCAAATCATTTGGTTTCACTGTTCATGGATTCCATTTTTGTTTCCTCCATTGCCAGAACAACAATCCGGTACTTTCCTCTCTCTCTCTCTCTTTTTTTTTTCTTTCTTTTTCATATAATCTTTTTGTCCTTCTTTATTCCTCAATTTTGCCCATTGCTTGTGCTCTTTTTTCTTTAAATCTTTGATTTGACTCTTGATATTTTCAATTTGATGATGATAATGATTCTGATTTCGTAGTTCCGATCTAGATCTCTTACTTACATCATTCGATTTGTTTAATCTGAATGAATTAAGAGTCCGTAATATGTTCGATTTAGGGATTCATTTTGTTTTTTGTTTGTGTTGTTCGTTGTTAGGGTTTCGTGATTGATGTTATTGATGAGACGTAATTTGTGAGTTTGGGGGAGAGACCGTGAAGGTCCGAGTGGAAGTGCGATTTTGTGTTTCATGGGCAATACCTGCCGTGGATCTTTCAAAGGGAATATATTTCAGGGCTACAGCCAGCCCGAGGACAGCTCAACTCCAAATTCTAAGCGCAATACCAACAGTTCTGCTGATCATTCCCCTTCCAGCATCAATACTAACAATCTAATTTCCCAAGAGTTTGCTAAAGAAAACAAAACCAAATCAAAGGATAACGATTGTAATCCAAACTTCTTCAGCCCCACAAAGAAAGACTACACAATGAGGAAAAGCGCTGAGAATCAAGCGTATTATGTTTTGGGCCATAAGACTGCCAATATTCGAGATCTCTATACGCTCGGTCGGAAGTTAGGACAAGGACAATTTGGAACTACTTATTTATGCACTGAGATTACTACTGGCATTGAGTATGCTTGCAAGTCTATCTCCAAGAGGAAGTTGATTGCGAAAGAGGACGTTGAGGACGTTCGACGGGAGATTCAGATCATGCACCATTTGGCTGGTCATAAGAATATTGTCACCATCAAGGGTGCTTATGAAGATTCTTTATATGTTCATATTGTTATGGAGCTTTGTAGCGGCGGTGAGTTGTTCGATAGGATCATCCAGAGGGGACATTACAGTGAGCGAAAAGCTGCAGAGTTGACCAGGATTATTGTCGGTGTTGTTGAGACTTGCCATTCGCTTGGAGTTATGCATAGAGATTTGAAACCAGAAAATTTCTTGTTGGTTAATAAGGATGATGACTTCTCTCTTAAAGCTATTGATTTTGGCCTCTCTGTTTTCTTCAAACCAGGTGAAAAGAAAGTGCATACTCTCTTTGCTTTTGGGTTTGGTTTTATTGATGAATCAAATATCCTATTAGATATATGGTTCAGCAATATTGCCTCCTTGATTCTGTTTATTGCATGTGTAGTAACTATTCTCATCCTCACAGTAAAATGATGTAGTAACTAATCATCATCCTCATTAATCATCGGTGGCATATCAGATAAGTCATATGATAATCACCACAATGAGTTAGAAAACATTATGTATTGAAATATTCAGCTTCTTTAAGGAAAAGGATTGAGATTCTCGGAATAAACCTATGCATTATGCAGAACAAGAGAAGTAGGAATGCTGCAGTAGATCAAAAGGAGGTAATTCCTGATCCTTTACTAAAAGATGCTGAATATTTCAACAGATTGAACATCCACACTTCAATGCTACAAGATTAGCTTACTTGACTTAAGCTTATTTTTCTTCCATTCACATTTTTTCAATCATTGCATCAAATTGTTTTTCATTGCTGATATGTACTTAATTACTTAGGCCAAATCTTCACTGATGTCGTTGGAAGCCCATACTATGTTGCTCCAGAGGTACTTCTCAAGCACTATGGCCCGGCAGCGGATGTGTGGACTGCAGGAGTTATATTGTATATATTGCTAAGTGGTGTGCCACCATTCTGGGCAGGTACTTGTAGTTTTCAAATAAAAACACTACTAATAACCTAAAAGATTTTGTTGCCTAGTGGTTGAGGAATTAGGGCGTTGGGTGTTAAGGGCACCTAGATCCTTGGTTCGATCATTTGGACCTATTGATTAATAACGAAATCCTTGATATCTTTGGGAGGTAGTGTCAAGGGTTGAAATATCTCCCTAGGCACTATTGGGGTGGGAGTCCAGTACCATGGTTATAAAAAGAGGTAAATGAGCAAGTTGTTGTGTATGGTTGCTTAATAGTTGTTTTCTCCCTCTTCTGCACACTCAGAAACTCAACAAGGAATATTTGATGCGGTGCTTAAGGGACATATCGACTTCGACTCAGACCCTTGGCCCCTGATATCTGACAGTGCAAAGGATCTAATAAGAAAGATGCTATGTTCCCGACCATCAGATCGTTTGACTGCACATGAAGTATTATGTATGTTTACCTTTCTACATGTCTTAAGTTTTTATGGACATAGAAGTAAAAGACCTGTAATGTATGGAATTAGAAAAAATTTTAAATTGCAAATTTAGTCCCTATAGTTTGGAGAAAGTGAGAATTTTGTCCAATGGCTTATAATTAGAATTTAGTTTCTATAGTTTGATAAAATCCTACAGAGACTGTTTATGAGGCTTCGTCAAACCTTAAGGACTAAATTCAATCTTTTAGAACCATAGTTTTAACTTTCTCCAAACCATTAGAAACTAAATTTGTAATTTAACCAAGGAAAAATAAGTTTCTTTGTAGGTCTTTAATACTTTTTTCCACATTGCAGTAGCTTGTCCCATGTTTTATTGGTTGTCGAGTCCCTGTAATAAGCGTTTTCACACTGTTCTAGATAACTTCAGATGCTACTCTCTGACATGTGTATTTTCATCAAAATATAATGCAATCTAAGGTTGACAACACAAATCAATATCCTTTTTAATAAGAAAAAAATAAACAAATAAAGAATCCTTTTAACATCTCTTGAATTTTCTGACAGACCAAGGCATAAAACCAGGCATCCTCTCTTCCATCATAGCTAGCTATTATGTGTATTTCTTCATTAATCAAATTTCATATCCGTAGACTTTTTTAGTTAAGAATATTCAAACCTGGAAAATTTTGGCTATGTTGTTACAAATTGAGTAGTTGCATTCATTATCCATATTATGCTTAGACTGACTATATAATGTATACCTTCGTAATCTGTACAGGCCACCCTTGGATTTGCGAAAATGGAGTTGCTCCTGATAGGGCTCTTGATCCAGCTGTACTTTCTCGACTCAAACAATTCTCTGCAATGAACAAGTTAAAGAAGATGGCATTAAGAGTAAGTGTATCAACATGCTTTTCGCTTAGGTGGGAGAACTGAATTTGAACACCCTTTTGAATGTTATTTTTCAAGTTTGCATAGAATATCTTCTAATTGGAAAAGCTTATTGCATGCTTGCACTCACCCACACTGTTGGCTTTAAACAATACTGATGTCTATAATCTGCATTCTTTGTACAATTAGGTGATTGCCGAAAGCCTTTCTGAAGAGGAGATTGCTGGCCTAAGAGAAATGTTTACAGCTATGGATACTGATAATAGTGGTGCAATTACGTTTGATGAGCTCAAAGCTGGTTTAAGAAGATATGGTTCGACCTTGAAAGATATCGAAATACGTGACCTGATGGATGCGGTAACTTCGCATGTCTTATGGATGACTTACATTTCTTTTGCACGAGCATATTTATTTCTTTTCACTGTCACCAATTAAATAGACATTGTTAATTTTATCCCCTCTATTTTATTAGCTTATCCAATAGAAATCAGGTTTAGATAAGCTACGTCTCTTTTTACCTTGTGCTATTTGGTTCAAGAAATTTCATTTTCATAGCATTCGCAAGTTAATTCCTTGAGATTTTCTAGTCACATTCCTAGACCCTAGTAAAAATCAAAGCATTAAGTACTTTCTTATGTGATTTATTTTGTTCTTGATAGCTACTAGAAATGTGGGAAATGTCTATTTGGGGTGATTGCAAGGATCCAAGTTCACAAATATGCCTCTAGTTGATGTCCTCTCTTGTTATTATATTAATTTGTAATTCCTCTTTTGAAAAGTCTGCGCCCACTCTAAGGTCTAGAATTGGAGACATCAAAGGTTTTCCTTATTAGGCTCACCTAAAGATTTAAACACGTGACCTTTAGGTAGGTTTTACTCACGGACCGCAAACAGGACTGCCCCTTGGGAGCTTATACTCTGTTTGTAATTAACTTAACTTGGAGTGGCTTTTTGCCCAACTCCTATGGAGGGAAAGTTGGTTGATCTTGGGTTGTCACTACACTCTATTACTTCTTGTGGAGACTGCGTAGTAGAGTGGGATATCGAATTCTATGTTACAGAATCTTGTCGGTTCTTTTGGTCTGGGGTTCCCATCCCCAAATTTGACTTCTTTGTAACTTCTCACTAAATTAATGAAAGTTCGTTCTTGTTTTTTGTTTAAGAGAAAAGAAAGAGGGGAGCTCGTACATGTAATGGAAGAAGAGACTACTTCAAGTTCTCGAAATGAATTTGTTTCTATGACTTTGTTGAATTTTCATCATAATCTCTATGGCTTTTATACTTACTAGTTGTTAAACTTGAACTGCTCCAAATTTTACTTAAATTTCTTTCAGGCTGATATTGACAATAGTGGAACTATCGATTATGGAGAATTTATTGCTGCAACCATTCATCTCAACAAACTAGAGCGTGAAGAACACCTCGTTGCGGCATTTCGATACTTTGACAAAGATGGAAGTGGTTACATCACAGTTGATGAGCTGCAGCAAGCTTGTGCAGAACATAATATGACCGACGTATACCTTGAGGACATAATCAGAGAAGTCGATCAAGATAATGTAAGTCTCACAACATTATTAGAAAATCATGTCCTTGGTATTTCTCTATTACAAATTGAATCCAACTGGGGAACAGTTTCGATCATGAGTCTTTGTTTATCAACCTGGTCTATATCATTTTTGAGTTTAACGGAAAATCTTTTATCTTTTGATTTAAGAAAATAAATAATAAATAAATAAAAGATAATCACACTATCAATTGTCTAGAGGTTGAGAGAGGACCAATCTTTAAGGTCTTTATATAGCCATCTCCCATCATAGTGTTCTATTAGGAAATTATCTCTTAATTTAGGAATTATCTTTTACTTGATTGACTTAGACACCTGTGAACACCGGGACGTTAGGAAGAGTTTGAATGTGCATATAAAATTAGTGAAGAAAAATGAGATAGGGTGATGAACCGGAGAAGAGGAGAAAACCGAGAAAATGGTATAAGCATATTAGAGTACCCATTGGATTATTGATAAAAACATAATGCAACTTGGTTTAATTTCCCTTGTAGAAGATTTATCTGTTCAATGGGCAAACAAATGGAATTGTTCCCAACTCTTCCATGTGGATGGACTGACGAATTTTTGTTGTGTAATGCAGGATGGAAGGATCGATTATAGCGAGTTCGTTGCCATGATGCAGAAAGGCAATGCAGGAATTGGAAGACGAACTATGAGAAACAGTTTGAATTTGAGCATGAGAGACGGACCCGGTGCTCTTTAGCTTCTGAACCACGTGCTTGATGTACAGGTACTGATCGCCTACCAATACTTCTCAGTTTATTACTTATCGAGCAATCAGAAGGCCAAGAAAACTTAGTATCAGGTTTGATGAGGAATTTCTATATGATTATCAAGACTTACGAGCACGCTATTATACATATAACGACTTGGAATTCTGCAGGTTGTACAGCGGATATAGAGCTGGGGAATTGACACTTTCCCGGCGTGATTGAGCTCTAGCTTCTAGGATTGTTGCCGAGGATTTCTGTGGTGAAAACTCTGCTCGAGCATCTCTCTAATATTTCCTTCTTATCGCTGTATAGCCAAAGGATGATGATGTGGTTAGAAAATATGGACTCCTGAATGTGTGAAAAGTGCAAGAGCTGTTTAGTTGCTGGGTTCTTTTGCATAATGTTTTCAATTGGGGATTATTATCTGTTTGTATAGATACTATCTTCTACCTCTGGCTCAGATTTCATTCCAATATTCTAACTTTTCTCCATTGCTAATTCCATCGAGTTGCCCGTTCGACTCACGAAATCAATAGGCAATGAATAGTTTTATTTATGATTATGTATGAAACTAAATCTGACAAACTCCAATCTTATCTTATTGCAGCTTGTGAGAATGCTGCCTTTGTGATATACAGAATCAACTTGTGATTCATTATACTTGAAAGAAAACCATAATCTATGCAATTTTGTTTCTATTTTTATTAACATTTCCCTTCTACTAAAAGAAAACTGACAAACACAAGTGAAGGGAATTTTTCTTTTTTCTTCCTATAAAAGGAGGTTCACACATATCTACTTAGAATTTCAAGTGTGAATGATTCCCAGTACAGAAATAGTGCTAGCACTACTAAAATCAAGTGGAAAAGGTTCATCACAAATAAAGCTTCTTGGATGCTATAAGATTCTGTTACTAAATTTGTAAACAAATGCACACTACAAGTGAGTTTTTATATATTTATACTTCATTCTGTAGAAAGGAAAATACATAGCATACTTATTTCAGAGCTAATTTTTATCCGAAGTCACCTTGAAAGTCGTACAAAGCCTACCGAAGGAGTAATGGGGACCCCTTCTCCGCAGCAGCTCAATCGAACCGCCATCCATAGATTACCATCTTTAAGCAGGGGTCTCATTCGCAATCGATATTTCCTGCATTGGGGAAAAGTAAGCAATGTCAATCTAAACTAAGCATGTCAGGTTGAAGCCAAGAACTGACAACAATTTGTCCTGATTAAAAATCTATAGAAATATATAAGTTTAAATTTTTAAAAAATCTGCCTTCTTACTACAGCTCCCGACTCCACTCTCACCATACGTTTGACTTTCTCCATGAAGAGGGTTACTAAGCTTGTTTTGTCTTCAACTACTTCCTCACCAAGAAGAGAAAACGATCCAAGCAAAAAAGAAATCTCCAACAAAATCCAAATATAAGACGCCAACAGACCTCAGTTTTCCCATATAACTATTTTGCTATATGAACGTAAACCGTCTATAAAAAGGAAAAATGAAAATATATCCCTAGACAAAGATGTTTCAAACGGACCAAATAGCTTAGAGGGTTGTTCGATATATGAAGCGAAAGCATCGATAAAGGTAGCGAGAAAAACTTAGGCGATTACTAGACCGCAACTATGCATGAAACCAGAGGTAATGTGTTCTTTTTCTAGTATATAAACATGTACTCGCAAGCACCTAAAAAAGATCATCTAATATTGTATAAACTGTTCAGCATATCTAACTGTGAAAACTTGCCTTTAGTTTCACTGTGCTTGAGAAGATGCATCTTGATGTAATTGCATGCCCGTGATCAAAAAGCCATCCAACTTCACAGCAAGTATCCTCACTGTCTTTACTTTCTTTGAGGGAACACCATAATTGCTTGGGAAGCAGCTTGAGTTCTGATTCAGTTCTCACTGACTTCTGCACGTTGTCAGCCAAAAGTTCTTGTACAACATTCTGCCGTCAATTTTCCGATACATGTTCAACAAGAAATGGTGTTATATTGTGCTAGTAAAAGTCACCTTAGCATGGTCACAGTGACACAATAGACTTAATGGCTTGAAAAAGAAACGGAACAAGGAAATTATTAGTAAACCAACAAACAAATAGACCGACTCTGCATTCTTAGTATTAGATTACAAGATATATTAGTTGCTGTACAAACTACAAACTAGTTGACCCGACAGACATTTTTCCACCAGTCAAAGAAGTAAGGTGTGAAACCTAAGCTTAAGATATAACTTGCCACCAATAATTTAAACAATAAAAAAATTGTAACTTGTTTGTTTTTTCTTTTTTTTTTTTCCTTTTGGCATCTATGAGTGTTTGGGGCAGCTTATCTGCACCTCGACTAATCTCACGAGATAACCGTCTGACTCTACAACATTTGAGTGTCAAAGAAACTCATAAGATATTAAATCCTAGATAAATGGCCACTATAGATTTAACCCACGATCTCTTAGCTCTTTGGAAAGCTGTAACTTGTTGATGAATAGAAGTCACAAAATTTGTTGATATTTTTTGAAAAGTCATAGTATTAGAATAGGGAAATTATTCGAATTTAAAAGTTAGCCAGCATTCCAAATTATGCCGGCTTTATTTTTCTGTTGCAGGAGGGAAAATCTTCAAAGAGTCCCACAGATTTTGTTGATGATGCTAGGAATCCTTTAATTTCATACTAATAAGCAAGAATGAGAGCAAGAAAAAGTAACCTTGACCTCTAAGAATTATAAAGAACAGAAAAGCATTGGATTAGACATTCAGAACTAAAAAGTGGTAGAATATAGCTAAGAAGATTTTGGGATCACTTCAGCCTGCTACAGAAGTAAAAGCAAGGTCATATACTCACAATCTGAGAACCATCAAAATGGGCAACAGAGACAGGGCCCTGCCATGTCCCAACCACCTCAGAAGCTTTCAAGGCAGCCGTAGAAGCGAATGCGGAGTCTCGAATGGCACATCCACCAAGCTGTTCCCCATTTCTGAATGGTCCATACCACTGCTCAAAGAAAACGCTGATATTCCGCAACACAAGCCGTGTACCTTCAACTCGAACAACCTGAACAACCCTCACACGAGATTCACGATCTTGAGGATTAACCAGGCAATGCTCCAACTCCATTAACTTACAAGAACCTTCATCCTCAATTGGCCAGAGAACTACATAACATCCACTACTTTGATATGCAAAGGCAGTCATTTCATCATTTGCCCCAATTCCATTTCCAACATTTCTCTCATCAATGCTGTAACGAGTTGCAGCATCGGCTTCACATCCCACTGTAGGAAGTAGCTTTATTGTCTTGTACATGAAAGAGGGCTGCTCAGCTTCCGCAAGAGTAGGGCACTGAGTTTGCCAATCAAAAACCTTAACCTCCCATTCTTTATAAGCATCAGGGACAACGGATTCCGGAAGTTCAATTGGCGTTCCTCCAGAAGAAAAATCCGCACCATATCCATCCCACTCGCCAGAGACGTTTTTAGCAAAATCGGACCATCCTTAAAACAAATGGAAACACAAAATCAATCTCCTAAATGCTTTCAAATGTCCAAAACTCTAGCCAAATTTCGTGTCAAAGATTTATAAGCATGAAAAAAGAATTCACAAAACACGGATGGCTTCAGTTAATTAGGAATCAAGAGCAAAAGAATCCAGTCAAATTAACGTTGAAGTCATTCTAATCAGAACAAATTACACGATGAACACGAAATAAAGCAGTAATACTTACCACTACCAGGAGCAGAACTGGAGCTCTGACTTTGAACATGAGCATCGGAAAGAGCAGTTTTAGAGACGACAGAAGAAGCCGCTGGAGCAAGAGCAGGAGCGGCGTTTATCCCGATGTTCGAAGACGAACGACGATTACAATGAAGAATACGCTGCGATTGAAGACGTGAGAAGCAGCGATGGTGTAAAAGGCCCGGAGAAGAAACGACGGAGGACGACAAAGCTCTGTTCTGACAGATAACACTGCTAGAAGAAGAGAACGCCATTAAAATCCTACAAAGAAAGCTTCAGAAGTTGTTTGTAATTCAGATGAAATCTATGAAAATCTCCGGTTTCCTCAGCCCCAGCCTCGCCGGAGCAAAAGGGAATCGGAGAATTCTGAAAGGGAGAAGAGAAGAGAGAATCGGCGAAGGCAGTCGGAGAAGAATATACTTGTAAACAAATGGAGAAGAAAAATAGCTTCTCAAAAATAAAAATAAAAATGGAGAAGAAAATGCCAAATTGAATTCAATGTCATACAAAACGACGTCGGGAATTGTTCTATCTGCCAAACCACATGCTTAACGCGTCTACGTGGCAGTCTGTCGGATGACGTCGGATGGGCCTAGCCCAATAAGAGTTTGTTTTGGATCTGTCTGGCCCAATCAGCTAAACCTTTAAACCTTTAAGACTGCTGGGCCCAAAAAGTTATAATTCGAAAAAAATATTTTTTGGTCACTAATGTTTAATACCTAAATGTTAGGTTATCACTCTGAATTTTGCATTTAATTTTAATTTTGTCTATAAATTTTAAAATATTATATTTTTGCGAGTAATCAATATAGTTTTAGATTTACACTCTTATCCTTGAAATCATATCCTTGAAATCAGAATACTCGTTGTGTTAATTTTTATGAATTAATTTAAAATAATTAGAATTAAATTAGTTTTCACTATTTTTCTATTACTATTAAAATTAATTAGTCATTTTCACATTATAATTATTTTAGGTTAATAAAATAAAAATAAAATTAAACATTAGTGAACACTCGAGGGCAATAATGTAAAATATTGGTTCCCTATGCATTTCATTCTTTCTGGAAGGGAAAAAAAAGGGTGCCCCCATCATGGTGAACCTCTCCTGCGGAACCCCAACCATACTTTGGTCGAAACCTAACTAGATGGATAGACATATTACTTAACTGAAACCTGATCGGGCCAATATGTCAGATCGAAGACTGCTAAATGGTTTTGAATCTCACTCGGATGCTCCTGCTGCACGAGGTTTGACAATTGGGATGATTGCGCTATCACTAATATAACTCGGGAGGGCTCCAATTGGTAGAAAAAAACCTGCAACCCTTGGGGTTATCCTGCCACTGGACTCGAGCAAAAAACTTTCTTTCCTAACCTTAGCGAAGCCTTATGTTATGCTATTGAATGCATTGTCGAAAGGATATATGGGAGGATAGAATACCTAAGACTTGCTGCCTGACAAGCTTACCAGAACCTTCTCCCGCAACAAGAAGAGTTTGACTTAGACAAGTTGAAAACCTACACACCAAATAAAGACTAAACTCAAAATTTAAGGGTATAATAAATGTTATATTTTGAAACCTAAAGACTAAATAAAAATTAAACACACAATTTAGAAGTAAAAAATATAACATTTTGAAACATATATACTAAATAATAACTAAATATAAAACCTTGGAACCAAAATAAAGGATATTTTTATTTGGTTAAATTACAAAGTTAGTCCATAAACTTCTAAGTTTGTGTTTATTTCGGCCTTAACCTTAAAAAAAAAAAAAAAAAAGTCTAATATTTCCCTCAAATTTCAATTTTATGCTAAATAGTTCAATGAACTCTAAAAGATATTCAATATATCTCAAATTTTTAACTTTACGTTCAAAATAGGCCTTGAACCTATTCAACATTTAAAAAAAATTAAAAAAATTCACAAAAATTCACATACTTACTATTTACGAAATTAGAAGATGTCCTATTATAGTTTATTTTCTAAAAAAAAATTAATGTGTCAAAGAATATATTAGATACAAAAGTCAAAAGTTTAAAAACTTATTAGACATTTTAAAACTTCAACGACCTATTAGATTCAAACCTAATTTACTACTGTAGTTTTTATGTTCACCTAAACTTATAATTTTTCTAACAAAATACAGTTTTTGTCCCTAATGTTTAGATTTGATATTTATTTGGTGTCTCAAGTTTCAAAACAAACACTTTAATTTGTGTCATATCATTCTACCATTAGTCAAATGACCAAGTAAATCAGGGACCATTTAAAACCATTTACGAGACTAAAGTGTTTATATTTAAATTTGAGAGGTCAAATAGTCACAAAGTCTAAACTTCATCGACTAAGAGTGAAAGTCTCTATTATTTTTTAAGATTTAATTATATTTCCAATTTTAACATTTTCAGTTATACTAATTTTCTTTGGTTAATGTTAGACTTGTAGGATGATAAACTTATGATATTTAGTGAGTGAGTAAAAACATTACCTAAAAGACACTGATTTTATTAGTGATTCTAGTAGGCGATAGAATAGTATGCTTCTTCTTTTCTTCTTGCTCCGTACCTTCATTGGTTTGAAGTGTGAGTGTCTAAGAAGTTGATAAAGTTTATAACGTTTTCCCCTTGTATAGCTTGAGTTCCTTTTTTATAAAGCTAACTTGAGCTTAACTCAATGGTAATTAACATGTCCATCTTCTCTAGAGGTTAATGATTCGATCCTTCATCCCAAACTTTTGTATGTATATCAATTTAAATCCTCCATTACATTTGTATGTGTATCAATTTAAACCCTCCATTACATTTCGTTTGGAGAACATAGTGTGAAACTGAATTATATTTTCCTATCAGCTATAAAATTGATAGGAAAATAAACCAAGATTTCATGGTTATTTTATATAAACTTAAACATGTATGTAATTGACATACAAGGTTGGATCATGTTTAAGTAATAACCAAAAGGTCTGTAGTATAGAAATAAGGGTGGGTGCCTTATTCTGATAACACTACGAATAGAACTCACTTTGTAATTGTTATAAAGAGTTGTAAAGTGTTACAAACAATTTGATCCTAATTGTTCATGTGGAGACATATGAGGGGGGATATCCTATGCAAAGAATATGTATAAAACCAGACCACATAATGTTTAATTTCTCTTTGTAACGCCGTTAATTGTAGAAATTAACATTTCATAGGATGATTATAGGTAACTTGACCTGAATTCTAAGTGAATTATGAACACCTATCTGTGAGGATAATCATTTGATTTGTATGGTGAAAGTGACCAAATCGTCGACTCAACAAACCTACCATTTTGTGGATTTGTCGGATTAGAGAGCTGGAGACATATCTTCACAAGAAAAAATTCACTCATTCCTGTGTTTAGGGTAAGCAGATAAATTACTCCCTTAAAGGGCTAATTTCGGGTATTGGACAATGAGGTCTCACCTTTTTACTAGCCCGAGAGAGAGATTGTAAATGTAATGATAAGAGAGATTGTGAATATTAAGAAATAAGAAGGTATATATAACCCAAGGTTATATATACCTTCTTAATCTTTCTTATCATACACTTACTACATTTATACCCAAAATCACACTTTAATCACACAAATAAGCTTCATATGAAACTTTAAAACACAATACTTAGAGTCACAATATAACCACATAAATATGCTCCAAATCAAACTTTAATAGCATAAATAGCCTCTAAATTTAAATCTAGCGTGTTTATAATTTTCAAATGACTTAAGGCTTTCCAGGAGTGTTCAACTTCAAGAAGTTAGAAAGTTTTCTAATAGTTAGAGAGCTTCTTCTGTTTCTTTGTGGAGTCTTAAATTTATGAACCAACTTTCAAATAAATAGGAACCTCTCTATTTATAGAGTTCCCAACAAGCCAATGTGGACTTCAACTTGTTATTATTGAGATTCACCAAATTTTATCTTTAAATTTTGTACACATGTCCACTTTTAATTAGTTCAAAATTTGATAATTTGTGATTTCATCATTAATTTGAGAAATTATGCTACAATTTGTTATTGGTCAAAATTTTTCATTCAACATCATTTTTTTTGGGCTTGGTTGATCTTTTAGACAAAAGAGCCATTTTTTTTGTTCAATTAAAATTGATTCCAAATCTTAAGACCCTATTGGACCAAATGAGCTTATTCAATCTAATAGTCATAACAAAGAAACGTGACATTATTGATATTTGTCAATTTTTGTCTTGAATTTGAATTTGAATTTGAGATACATATGAACTTTTAATTAGTCCAAAATTTTAAACTATATTTGTAGAATAAAATTTGAAGAAATGTATTAATTGATAATTAATTAAGAAAATTATAGGTTCAAGATTTAATCGTTCAATGTGAAAGTTTAGGATTTTTTTTTAAGTTAAAAAATATTCTCCTAATATTCCCAATATTGTGGGAGACTTTTTGCGACCGACAGTGGAAATGTTACCGTGTCTAGATATGATTGGACATAGCATGAAGGGATCTTTACTTATTCACCAATTTCTTGGCATTGTATAGGTCTAGTGCATTAATTCCCACACCGACACACCCCATTCCATTTACACTTTATTATAATAAAAAAATTGAAATATTTATTGTTTTCAAATATAGTATAATAAGTCAAAATATTTACTAATATAGCAAAATGTTACAATCTATTGGTTACAATCTATTGGTGATAGACTGTGAATGTTTATTACAAATACATAGTAATATTTTTCTATATTTAAAAATATTTTTAGTAGTTTGCCTTTCAAAATAATTATCTTTTATATATTATTCT
The DNA here is from genome assembly GCA_031780015.1 of Citrullus colocynthis. Taxonomy (NCBI): domain Eukaryota; kingdom Viridiplantae; phylum Streptophyta; class Magnoliopsida; order Cucurbitales; family Cucurbitaceae; genus Citrullus; species Citrullus colocynthis. Next base: position 2,535,891 of record QLSR01001476.1, read on the forward strand.
AATTGGATATTTTAGATTTTGTTTAATTTATATTCATGTTATTTCCCATATCTAATTTTAGTTTTTAACTTTTAATATGTGTTAGATTTAGTCACACGAAAGTTAATATAAAATTAATTAAATATTGATAATAATTTTTCATGAAAAAAATTATAATATATTAAAATCTATAAAATATTAATAGATAATAAAAAGTTTTCGAGAGAATTATACAAATAAATTTAAGATTTATTAAAAATACACTAACTAAAATAGACTCTTAAAAATATAGATATTAAAATTCAACATACATAGAGGTTAAGATAATATTTTAATCTATTGTTAAAATTCAACGTACATAGAGGCTAAGATTATATTTTAATCTATTGTTAAAAAAATAGTATAATTTAACCCTGAAAAGAATAAATAATTTGAAGTAAATTATTTAGCGGTTAAATTATAGGGTTAGTCAGGTTTATGTTTATTTATTTATTTTTCTTTTTTTAAAAAATATTTTTTGTGTTTTTGCCTAATAAATTTTTAAACTTTTAATTTTGTGTCTATTAAATCTATAAAATTTAGAAATAGTTCTATCAATTTTTTATCTTCCAATTTCGTATCTAATAGATCTCAATTTCCAACTATGTGTATAAGAAATTTGTGATTACTTTGTTTTTGTTTGTTTTCTTAAAAAAAAAACACATATTTATTAGATATAAAATAATTGAACAAAATTCAATTTATTTGTAATAGATAATTAATTCTTTTATAAAATTGAGTTTAAAGATCTATTAAGTAATTTTAAAATTTAGAAATTTATTAGACACAAACCTAAAATATATTAAATACTTTTGAAATTTAGGACTTTTGAAATTTAGGACTCACAAAGCATGAAGTTGAAATTTCAATAAATCGATAATTTATCTAAGCTATTTATAATAATTTAATTTTAGTTAAATTACAAGGAAATATTTTTTCTGGTCCTTAAGTTTTTTTTTTTTTTTTTTCTAGTTTTTACTTTATTCCCTAGATTTCTAAATGTTATACTTTTAGAGTTTTGAGTGTGATTTCAATTTAGTTCTTAAGTTTCAAAATGTTATAATTTTATTATTGAGATTTGAGTTTGTTTCAATTTCATCCCATGTTTCAATATTTACACTTTTAATCTCAAATTTTCATATGTAGTCACTCTTTAGCGCGTAGGCCCATTAATTAATTTAAAAGAATTAGAACTAGTTAGGTTTCAATATTTTTTCATCACTATTAAAATTAATTTTTAAAATTTTCACTTCATAATTATGTTAAATTATGTTAAATTAATTAATGAACATTAACATCAAAGACCATAGTGAGTATTTGATGGTGAACTCAAAAAAATGAAATATATGTATATATATATTAATTAGAAACAATGTTGTTCATTCGTGAAAGTGAAAGCACATCCAGCATATCGTACGAAGAATCAAACTATTTTTCTTCTCTTATTTTTTTCACCCTTTAATAAGTAGTAAGTAATAGAGTTAACCCTTCAAATTTATTTTCTTCATTTCATTCACTTAGTCACTTTTTACACCTAAGTTTTTTTTCCTCAACCAAAATAATAAGTTAAACTTTGACTCAATGACTTAGAGTTATATTATAAAACAAAATAAAGAGAAAATATATTTTTTTCAGTTGAGTTTTTGGCAAAATATTAGAACTGCAGTTTGTCCCATATTAAAAAAATTGAAGAGAGTGATGGACTTCTACTATAAAAGTAGCTTGTGCCTCTAGTTTCGAGTTGTCCGAGTTAGAAACACTTTTAAACTTAAGTGTTCTAATTCTAGTTAAATTTCCTTTTGCATTATTTAGTTTGAGGGTGGAAAAAATGGTGTGACTAGTAAAAAGTTTTGAAATAGTGATTTTGTAATTGGGGTTGGGGAGAGATTTTTGTGTGGTTGTAGTAATTTTTCACATAGTAGAATTTTTTTTTTGTCCATGATTATTTTGTTTTCTTGCGAATTTTATTGTTTTCTTGCAGGGAGATTTTTGTGTGATATTAATAATTTTTTACATAGTAGAATCTTTTTTGTCCGCAATTTTTTTTTTCTCACGTTAATTATTGTGTTTTCAATATTATTGTTTTCTTTTAATTTTTTGGATATATTCTTTGCTTATTTCTACGATAAAAATGAGAGATTTTTTTCATAAAAAATTAAAATTAAAAGTATAAATTTTAAAGTCTAAGAACTGAATTAGAACGAAACTCCGCATCTCAAAGAGTAAAAGTTTGACATTGTAAAAGTGGGGTGGAATAGAAACGCACCAAAAAGTACTTTTCTAAATTAAAATTATAGAAAATATTTATAAAAAAAGAAAAAAAAAACAGAAAACAAAAACAGTGTGGAAAGATGAAATATAATATTGGAATTATATTGGATGACGCAAGAAAAACACTATGCTAAAGTTGCAAACAATCAGACGCAAAGGAATTTTGCGTTGCTTATACCCAAAAAAAGAAAAACCAAAAAAAAAAAAAAAAGTAGAATTCTTATGTACTTCAAACTCTTTGATCTTCGTAATTTGCGACGAACATCTCCGCAATCTCTCTGTTCTTCTTCGCCTTAGGGCTGGCGAGCAATCAAATGTACGTTTTATGAGTTCCGATCGAGCGAAGAACGAAGCAATGAGCACGATGAACAACTTGATTTTGCCAAATGGATTACCAGCAATAACAATCCCAGTAAAGATCACCAGAGGCTTCCATGGCCGGAATCGGAACTGGAAGCTTCTTTTCCTATATATCTTCCTGAATCTAGCTTGAAACAGAGCATATTATTCAATACGAAAGCCTGAATTTCTTCGATTACAGTGTAAATATAGCCTAAGATTTCACTCCATCATCGAAATTCTTCGAGTAATTAACCGAATCGTATTTGAAAGTTTGAGGAAGACCGACTCGATCAGAGCGAATCAGTTTACGGAATTCAGACCTAACCTTATAGAAAAGATGCTTGAAACTACCTCTGCAATTAGATCCAAGAGCTTTAGTTTCTTCATCGTTCATCTCCAGATCTCTAGCGAAGGCAGCTTTGCGAGAGAGGATCCAGGACCATCCCCAATCCCACCACTTCCGGAGAGAACTACCGGTGAAATCGCGCATTGACGACACGGATTTGGATCTGCAGAACGACCAGGAAGTACCAGGCGAAGAAATCGGCTGGATCTTGAAGGAAATGGAAGAGAGCCTTCGGCGTAGGGTTTGAGCGGAGTCCGGCTGGGAGACAGGGAGTGCGTCGTTGAGAGGCCGCGTCGGTAGAAAGCTCCGCCGTGGAATGGAAGTCATGGCGATGGAAGTACGGCGGTGGGCGCGGTGGAGGGAGTGGCGGCGGTGATCGGAGCGCGGTGAGAGGGGAAAAAGAAGTGAGAGGTGTTTTTGGCAAAGAGAGGGTGTTTTATTCGGTTTTGGCGGGGGGTTGAAGATGATTATCGTGGGCCCCTTCTACTTTTTTATGTATTATTTCTCCCTCCACTTTTCTTTTTTTTTTTTTTTCTCTTTTTTTTTTTTTTTCTCTTTTTTTTTTTTTTTCTCTTTTTTTTTTTTTTTCTCTTTTTTTTTTTTTTTCTCTTTTTTTTTTTTTTTCTCTTTTTTTTTTTTTTTCTCTTTTTTTTTTTTTTTCTCTTTTTTTTTTTTTTTCTCTTTTTTTTTTTTTTTCTCTTTTTTTTTTTTTTTCTCTTTTTTTTTTTTTTTCTCTTTTTTTTTTTTTTTCTCTTTTTTTTTTTTTTTCTCTTTTTTTTTTTTTTTCTCTTTTTTTTTTTTTTTCTCTTTTTTTTTTTTTTTCTCTTTTTTTTTTTTTTTCTCTTTTTTTTTTTTTTTCTCTTTTTTTTTTTTTTTCTCTTTTTTTTTTTTTTTCTCTTTTTTTTTTTTTTTCTCTTTTTTTTTTTTTTTCTCTTTTTTTTTTTTTTTCTCTTTTTTTTTTTTTTTCTCTTTTTTTTTTTTTTTCTCTTTTTTTTTTTTTTTCTCTTTTTTTTTTTTTTTCTCTTTTTTTTTTTTTTTCTCTTTTTTTTTTTTTTTCTCTTTTTTTTTTTTTTTCTCTTTTTTTTTTTTTTTCTCTTTTTTTTTTTTTTTAAATAATAATAATAACACACGAAAAAAAAAAACTCACTATTTGCATATACACTGCAGTAAATTTCCGTCCACACACATATATATGATGTTTTTCACGTTTTCGTGAATTAGATATTAACACAAGAGGTGAATTGATACTTTCGTCATATCGTAGAAAAATCCGTTGAACACAAAAGAAACAAGCATCATCAAAATGTCACTAATATAAATAATTAACATATTGACTTATTTAAAAATTAAAATGGGTATTTACTAATTTAAATATATTTTTTAATTTTTTTGTTTTCATAATTTTTTCAAAAACATTCATCAAAATCGACATTTTATCGATACTTCCATTGAAATTTCGTAAAACTGAGACTTTGATATTTCTGTCGACATCGACGGAAATATGATGTCTAAAAAAATTTCGATAAAATGTCGAACATTTTATAATTTTCAAACAGCTTAACATGTCTATTATTTATATTATAGTTGTATTATTGGCATTTTGATACTTATTTTTTGTGTTTCACGGATTTTTCACTATATAATGGAAATATTGATTCGTCATTCATGTCAATGTCAATCCCATAAAAATGTAAAAATATTGACTTGTCGACAAAAATTTAATACTATGGTTGTCATCAATTAAAATCTTAAACTAATAATTATACCAATTCGTACGTTTCATTACATCAATTTAGATTTAAAGACAAAATTTCCTTTTAAAATTGTTCATGCATTTACTTCAATCGTTCATTTTGTTAAATCGATATTGGAAGAAGTTTACGCATATTTGAAATTAATGCATGAATGAGTTTTAAAGATAATTGCAATGAATGGTCTAAGTTGATTGACTTATAAAAATTTAAAGTTTAATTGACTCAAATTATAAGTTTCATTGGATACTGGTTGATCCCAAAGTTTAAGGTTGTAAAGTGATATTTGCGCATAAATTTTAAAGTAAATACGTCGATTCATTTATATGCTTAAAAAACTTGATTTTATATATTTTATATTTAAAATTTATTATTATTCCCATGTATATTTTTTTTTAGTCTGCCGTGTATGATGCGTGTTCAATAAATATTGGAGTGTCCAAGTGTCGAAAATGGACACACCAACCAAATTAAAGTGTTAGTACTTTTTAGAATACACCTATGGCTGAAAACCCATGGATTACAAAGATAATTTTTTAGAAACTATTTAAAAAACATGTAAGATTGAAAAATTCAAATCTTAAGTGTGTGTACATATATGTTTATAGCTATTTTCAAAGTTTATTTAATTTTAAGAAAATTAGCAAGAGTACTTTATTTCAAAAATATTTTGAAAAAGGCTAAAATAACTCAACTAATATCAAATATGTACTATTAATTTTAAGGTCATCGATTTCATCTCGAGTAAAAATATATATATTATACCTTGAAAAGAAAAACTTAAATCAGTGCAGTTTTAGTGCTTTCTTTAAAAATATAACTCTTTAAAATTTAACTTGAACTCACTTTTTAATCATTATGGTTGCAAAACTTTAATAGAAATTACCCTCAAAAGGTGGTAGGCATCAATTTGAATAAAGTAATACTGTATGGATTTTGATTGTTTACCATTCATTCTTAACAAAAATCTAACTTTGCCAGCTAAAATATAAGGTTCATGATTAAAATATACTTAAAGTAAAGTTACAAGTTTACTCATTAAACTTTTTTTTTAATTATTATTTTTTTGTCTAATTACTCTTTTAACTTTTAAGTCTCTACATTTTTAAACTAATTTATATTTAATAGATTCTTAAATGTTTAATATGTCTTTAGGTTTAATAAATCCTTTCAATATTTGACATTTTTTTAATTAACATTTGTAAGTTATAAATTAACTACTGTATCTAATAGGATTTAAAACCTTTAATTTTATATCAAATACATCTTTAAATCTTTAAAATGCAAAATAGGTCAAAGACACAAAATTGAAAGATTTGTTAAACACTTTTGAAGTTTACAAATATATTCAATAATTTTTAGAGTTAAAATGCTAATTACATTCCAATCTAAAAGTTCGTAGACTCAACTTATTTAAACTATTAATAGTCTTTAAATTTGAATTTACATCTATTTGTTGAATTGTAATATTCTAGAAAAACCCTTTCAATGGTAAGAAAGAACAAGATAGTGATTTTTAAAAAAATACAAATCTAAAATCATATTGAAAATAAATACAAATTTCATTAATCATTTATAAAGATAATTATTTTTTATTTAAAAAAAAAACATATTTTTATGTTAGAAAATTGTCTCAATTATCTAATGTTATAGAATTAAACCCAAAGATAAGTTTACTTATCAAAATAGGTGAGGGAATTAAACCTCTGACCTCAAGATCGATAATATAAATTTTATGTTGAGTTATGCTCATTGTAGCAAATATGTGACATTAGCTTGTGAGTAGAATGATAGCCACATCAAAATTATACATATATGAGTTATTTTCAAATATAGTAAAATAAACCAAAATGTTTACAAATATACAAATATCACTAGACAATAACATTTTGCTATATTTGAAAATATTTCACACGATTATAATATTAATATTTTTAAATATAGCAAAATATTACTGTCTATCAATGATCTAATAAACAACGATTGATAACAATTGATGATGGTAGTATATTAGGGTCTATCGCTGTTTATCATTAATAATAGTGATATTTTTCTTTATATATATAAAAGCTGTTGGCATATATCTATATTTGTTATGTACATCTTTAATAAGAATGAGCAATTTAAAGAGAAGAATGGCAAGAAAGTTGGTCTTGACTTTAGGAAACAGAGCATAATATAATTTTGTAAATGTATTGCAATAAACATTTCAATTAGAGAAGTTAGTGTTTTGAGATGCAAGATGACAACATTTATGAGCACAGCCTGGTGAACTCCATTATTTTCTCCAAGGGACCATTGACATTTATTATTTATTCTTCCACTATTATAATCTATATATTAATATCATAACATATATTTATAGTTATAATCATTTAAGGAAACGATAAATTGGTGTATACTACCATGTTAGGACATGCTTTCAAATAAAATACTCTTTTCTACTAGTACTGGGATTTTTTTAAAAGAATACAAATTATAGATTTCTTCATGTTAAAAAATATATATTTTAGGCTATACACTAGAAAATTATTGTATAGATTGTCTTTTTGATCCTTGAAGCTTGGACAACATGTCAACCATAAGTTTCAAAATCATATAGTCATGTTTCCGAGTTTAAAAAACAAGTCCATTTAGCCTCTAACTTTTTTTTTTTTTAATGAAAATAATGGCCTTCATTGAAAAAAAAAATTGAAAGAATACACAGGCATAAAAAAAAAACCAAGTCCACAAAAAAGAAGGGACACCAACTATGTGAAATCACACCTGTAGAATAATTACAAAAGGTCTTCGAAATTGAAGCCCAAAGCTCCCTAGGATCCCTCCCCACTCCCCTGAATACCCTACTGTCTCACTCACCCCACAACACCTATAAAAACGCACACACTCCAGCAAGCCAAAGAAACCGACCTTTCTCCCCAAAAAACGGATTGAGAAGGAACTACTCAATCATAGAATTGACATCTCTATGACGAACACTCATCATACCAAACTTCTAGAAAAAGGAATCCCTAACACTAGTCACAAAGTCACAAAGCCAAAGAATATGGTGCAAGTTTTCCTCTAAATTGACGGCATATTTAACGATGCTAATGTGACAACTAAAAAAAAACAATAGCAATAAATTTTCTGTTGAGAAAAAAACTCCTCTCTTTGCCTTCTCCTTCCCCTCCCCAGAACCATAGTGTCAGCCCTCCTCCCTAGCATTACTTTTGGAAACCAATGATTCATATAGTTAAAAGATCTCATATAAAAGAAGAGATGAAGAGACCTACAAATCTTCTAAAGATATACATGTTACTCCTCTTATTGCCTTTGACTAGCTTTTCAAAATATGTTTTTTCTCTAAATCCTTTGCTAAGCATCAACAGATTTTTCTTGATTTTCGATACCTCTTTTCCCTCTTGCTCATGCTCACGCTCCCTCGTTTGCCCACTCTCACTGTCAATTTTGTTCTCTTCTCTCTCACTTTCTCGCTCCTTTTGCATATCGAATGCTACAAAGCACTACAAGTGTGGCCATAAGAATGAACGTTTGTCGTCAAAACATGAAAGAGGGTGAGGGTAAGAATTAGAAAAACTTATTTTGAAAAACCAAGCCAAATTCCATTTGGCCCAAAAATTTCTGAGCATAGCTGATAGACTAAGGCATGAATTTCCTTCGAAAATTCCATCCCTCACTCCAGCATTGTAGTACAAAAATAAAATAAAATAAAATTTTCAATACCTTGTAACCTTCTAAAGCACTTCACAAGGATAGGAAAGCAAATTTGCCAGACAGATTTCCATAAGGTTATCATCTTGACCTGAAATAGCCATCATCGCTTTTTCCAACCTTTATATGGAGTCCAGCCAAGGCTGTAGCCTGAAAGAAAGAAGCCTTTGAACAGAAATGAAGAATGTCCCAATATTTATTCATAAATATATTCGAACTCTGAAATATTGAGATAGGAAGGATAAACCAAAGAAGGAATTACAAAGGAAAAGAAGTAGTTATAAAGATCATTGTTTTAAAAAAAGTCTACAGAGACGTGCACGTTGCATTTCGCTTCAAAGAAGCAAACCTCCCTTGATGAAGTTTGATTTTCCTAATTTTTAAGGAAGAGATGCATGAATATTCATGTCATCTCGAATAAAAGTTCTATTTTCTTAAACTTATCATCTTATTATTCGAAATAATTGTATAGAGGCCTCTATAAGTGAAAATTAATCACAAGTTTTAAAACCAATGAATTTTGACCTTCTGCTTATGTCATCACCACGTGAAATTACTACTTCAACCCCAAAATGCATCCTTCTTCCTTCTTCGTTTTGCAGCTTTTTTCTTTTCCGTTTTTCCGGTGTTTTCTTTTTTCTTCCTTTTTTTAGGCATTCCCTTGAGTATCGAGTAGCAAGCATATAGCATAGAGCGTAAAGCATCGAGCATTGAATACCGAGTGAACTTACGAATCAAGTAGAGAGCATAGAGCATTGAGTAGCAAGTATATACTATAGAGGGTAGGGCATTGAGTATCGAACATTGAGAATCGAAGAAACTTCTGAATCGTAGCGCGTATGTGGTTCTTAAGGTCAGTAAATTCACAAAGTGTTGACACAAGCAAAAGACTATTTTTCATTCAATTTCAAACCGTGAGCCATTTTTCATTCGGACTCCCGAAAAGGAGCCACCTGTACCCAAAAAAAGAAACCATTATTCATCATATATTAAAATTCTATTTACATTTTTCAGTTGTGCGCCTCATAAAAAAACTTAAATGTTTGTTTTTGACCCATGCGCTCAAGCCCTGGAGGGCTATTATGCTTTAGTGCACCAAGAGCTCTGAAAAACACCAATCGAAAATCAAGAAGAGTATGACCAATTAAGATCTCACCTTTATATTCTTCAAAGTATGAATTAGCGTAGAAATGGACTTCTGAAGCAGTTCTGTGTTTTCTAGGGTCATAACGGATGCGTGCATGCTTCTGTAAAAACAGTCTCAACAAACGTAAGCATACATCATGGAAAAGGAATTCATAATAATTGATAATGGGTGTGTTTAAAATACCTTTTCCAAGTGATTAAATTGAAAAATAAGTCATTCTTTCTTTTCTTTTCTTTTCTTTTCTTTTCTTTTTTTCCCATTTTTTATAAGAAACCAGAAACAGCCTAAGTTGCACAATATAACAATAAGAAGACACCAAGTTGAAAGTTGGATATGGCAAAAAAGTTATGGTGAAGCTCTGTCCACAGTTTCCTCACCTTGGAGGAACTTCTTATTTCAGCTACTTGGAAATTCAAAATGCACAACGTTAAAGTTTTTACGTAGATATTGGTTGATATGAACCGTTCAAGGCATCAAATTATTATTTATATTTTATTTAATATTGTTGGTGCAATTTTATCCTTTTATATGAGATATTAAGTAGGGGTATTTTTGTCATTTACTAAGATGCATTCAGGTTTTCTTTAAGAAGCTATTAAAGCTTTGCCTTTAGGTTGCCTTTTGAGTTTTTCCTTTCAAGATAAGCTAGGAGAGCTTCTTGAATTTGCAATTCATGTGCTGAGTTGCATGCCAAAAACATTCAAAAGGGATTGATCGTCATATCTTATGAAGTGTTCGAATCTTGGACAAAGAAACATGTTTTTTGTCTCAAGAGCTTTAATCTTAAGGCAAATCGTCTCTAACCCAATCCTTAGGGTTAAAATCAAATTGATTTCGGAGTTTTAGTGATTGAGAATTAGGGGTTCTCACATAAAAGAGTTTCAATTCCAATTCGCTAATGGTTTTCATATCATTGGCGCTTGGTAAAATAAACACTTTAGAGAAAATCCTCAAATTCCCTATCGTTCCTCTTTCTCCCAGCTTGTCTGTAAAAGAAGCAGACTATCAAGGATGTTTGTTCTGTCATTGTTCTTTCAGCATTGACAATATTTAAAAAAATTTGCTAGAATACTTTCAAATTCACAATTATTTTTCATAAAAGTACTAAATGGAAGATCACTCAACATCTCTGGGGGATAATTGTTGACGAAAAAGCCAAAGTTTGACAAACGCTAATTAGGCTGTTCTCTTGAAGATACGGATGGATAAGCATATATGAATCTTTGAAGAAAAGAGCAGGGTTTCTCTAGTCTTAGTGAAAATTGTCAAAGGCCTGAAACCTTTTCCTTTCCTCAAAAGGATGCTTTATTAAAAGTTTTATGGCCATTCAGAAAGCAGAGTTAATCTAAATTAAAATTTCCAATATCAGACTTTTTCTTTTCTTTTTTTTTTTTAAATATCCGTAGTGTTCAAACCAGCCTCTGCGCACCTCGACTAATTAGGACAACTTGCCTGACCCTACAACATTTGGTTGTCAAAGAAATTCGTAGGATATTAATTCCTAAGTAGATGGTCACCATAGATTGAACTCATGACCTCTTAACCATTTATTGAGACTATATATTCCTTTTTACTGCTAGGTCAACCAATGATGGTTTAGATTTCAGAAGTAGTTTACCTTAAATCTTCTGTGGCATATGAAAGACTTCTAATTAACCTTTCAACCTCTTTTAGAAGACCACTGTCACGAACCTCAGCAAGCAAAGGTTGAACATCTTCAGCCATGGCTCGAATCCCCTACATCAAATCAAAACAATTTGCGTAAGCCAAACCTAACTAGTTATCAGACTCCATGGAATTGCTGACTTACGAATACTTCCTAGTCCTTACTCATAATTGTTTCTGATAAGCTTTCCATCCTCTTAATAAATCTGTAAACATCTCATCGAGCTACCAACAAAATATATTTTTACAATATTTACAAGATATAAACATTCATAACCTTTTGAAGCAAAATTAGAAGGAGTCACACCTTTCGAAGCAAAGGCTTTGCTTCTTCAATAACCAAAGAAACTCGTTGTGCTAATGAAGACGTATCGGTAAGTCCTATTTCCTCCGCTTCATGTCCAAGCTGAGCAAATACTCCAACTAATGCATCCAAACTTACCCCTTGATGTCCCTTCATTTTCTGCTTATCACATAATATTAAACCTTCTTTAATACATTCCGAGTCAAGTGGACCTGCTGAAGGCAATGGAATAGGATCCCGGGGAGTAATGTCAATCCTTGTCCCCATAAGAAGACCAAACTGATTTACTTCAACCAATGAATTGCGGGGTATAACTATTTTATCATCGTCAACCTGCAAAATGGGAGGCAGATCTCATTTTGTGCATTAAAAAATGGTAAAGAAAACAAACTCACGCCCATGTGGAAAAAATTATGATGAATTCTATAGGAAGATTTCATGAACTATGGGCTTTGATGATTGAGGAAACAAAAACATCCCTCTATCTTTTCATTACATCTTAGTCAATGCAATTTTAATCTTCGTATGTCAAAAGAGTAACCCTCTTTGTTAACTAGCCAATATAGGTTAACTGTTGGTTCTCTAACTTCATATGAATTTACTATTTCTTAGGGTGAGTATGGGATGGCTCTGAAATGATAAAAAGTGCTTTTAGTTCATTCTTAGGGTGAGTTTGAGATGACTCTAAAATGATAAAAAAGTGCTTTTAGTTCATTAAAAGTATTTTTCAAGATTTTTATAGTTTTGGTTGGATAATCAAAAGTGATTTTTAAAATTCTAAAACATTCAAAGTGCTTCTAGGAGAAACAATTGTTAATGCTTCTTCCCAAAGTATTGATAGTTCATTTAAAAGTATTTCTTTTTCAAAAGTCATCTCAAACACATCCTTAGTAAAATAAAATAGTACGCTCCAGTCAAACCGAGAAAGGGTCTGAACTAGAAGCATACCTCAACAACAGTTTCAATACATCTCAAGGAAGGGTTAACACAAATAACGTTGCCAACAGTAACTCCTCTAATTCTTACAGGAGTTTCAGTAGAAATACCACTAGCATGAGCAAACTCGAAGACAGCCAAGTATTTTCTAAATTTAGACTGCAGTTGAAAGCCTCTCAACCAAGCCACACTGAGTGTGAGAAGTATAGCAGCTGACACTAGGAACAACCCAACCCCACCTTCCCATATGCTCCTTCGACTGACCCCGAAATTACTCAATGGGCGCAATGTTTGCCTCCACACAGTACAAGGAACATCAAGAAAAATGGAAAGTGGATTCCTTCTTTCTGAAGATGAGGGGGGCTGACTATGTCCAGCATCAGTAGATGTAGCCTTTATCACTTTTGATTTCAGACCCAATTGGAGATGATAAGACAACCTATTTGAAGATCTATGTGGAAGGGTAACCAAGGATGAGGGTAAAGACACAGAACATGTTACAACATGCACACGAATATCTCCCACCATTTTTGCACAACAGCAACAGTAAAACAAGACTTAAACAACTGCCTGTGGAAACAATACATTCCAGAACTATCAGCAGATAATACAACTTAAAAAAGAAAAAACATTCACTATTTTCCATTATTAACTTGATGTTGAAAAAGAAGAATGTAAGAAGAGCACCAAGTCATCAACAAGTCCATGTCCAGTTCAAAGATCAAGAATGACACCCATACATCAAAGAAGAGGTCATCATAAATGAAAAACAGTGCAAGTAACTATGTAAACATAGAGAAGGAAAAAATCAGAAGGGTTGGCAATTTTCTGCAAGAGCTAGAAAGTAGCAACTAACAATGCATCTATGTTCAGTCAAGTGAGAACAAGGACGCGAACCCATATATCTATATCAAGAGAAAAGTTGTGATTGGTGGACAAATAATGCATCTCATAAGCTACAATGAAGGGAAAAGTCAAACAATCAGATTCAATTGTAGACTAAAAAGTATACACACAATGCGTGACTTGGTTATTTAAAGTAAATGGTTCTACCATGTGAGCTCCATAAGTGAAAATATTCAGCTCAGAATCAAAATAAGTTAAAAGCACAAGTTTGTAATAAACCTATGACTAACAAGAAGCATAAAACACCTTGAATAGGAAAACTAGAATGTAGCAAGGAGCTTTCAGTTTCAGAGAGCCCACATTTCTCCAAAGTAAAATTTCAACCAGTTCAAAACAGCTGAAAGTTTTCCTTCCTACTTCCCTTCCCTTAAGTTATCTCCCAACATGATACTCACCGCCTAGTTTCAGTATTCTATTTCCTTCAAGTTACGAAGAATCATAATAGTAGAATTTTCAGATTCCAGAGATGATAAAAACAGTAGTAAGCATTCTCCACTAATGACGATTGCTTAATACAGTGACACAACGCAAAGCACAGAAATCCAATATACAAAGTCAACTAACTAATGGCATTTTCATCAAATCAGCTAATCCTAGATGTAAAAAGACGAATTCTCCCAAATTTAAAAAAAAAAAAAAAAAAAAAAAAAAAAAAATTAAAAAAAAAAAAAAAAAAAAATAAAAAAAAAAAAAAAAAAAAAAAAAAAAACAAAAAAAAAAAAAAAAATTAAAAAAAAAAAAAAAAAAAAATAAAAAAAAAAAAAAAAAAAAAAAAAAAAACAAAAAAAAAAAAAAAAATTAAAAAAAAAAAAAAAAAAAAATAAAAAAAAAAAAAAAAAAAAAAAAAAAAACAAAAAAAAAAAAAAAAATTAAAAAAAAAAAAAAAAAAAAATAAAAAAAAAAAAAAAAAAAAAAAAAAAAACAAAAAAAAAAAAAAAAATTAAAAAAAAAAAAAAAAAAAAATAAAAAAAAAAAAAAAAAAAAAAAAAAAAACAAAAAAAAAAAAAAAAATTAAAAAAAAAAAAAAAAAAAAATAAAAAAAAAAAAAAAAAAAAAAAAAAAAACAAAAAAAAAAAAAAAAATTAAAAAAAAAAAAAAAAAAAAATAAAAAAAAAAAAAAAAAAAAAAAAAAAAACAATGAACAATATTTGCAAGTATAAAAACAACGAAATCCATGAAATTATGGCAAATCCAAACTGGTTGCAGCAATAATAGCAAAAGTTACGCACCTGTAACTGTAACTCGAGATTAAAGAGATGATATTCGGCCAACAATTCGAAGCAGCATGGAAAACGAATTAGACCCAATAAAAGGGTGAAAATGGGGAAGAGCAGAACTGTTTGAATACTCCCGTTTCCGGACAGTTCAAGCCTATTTGAAAAGATTTCAAATCAGTTCTGATTTTGAATAAATCCAAATGTTTGGATTTAAAAGAAAATCATCCCCATCTAATCAAACTCAAACATAATCAACCCAAACTAAAAAAGAAAAAACGAATCAAAACCTTTGAATTTGAAGAAATTAAAGAAAAATTGCTGAGTTCAACCACCATAACTACTCTGAAGAAGCCATTTTTCCCTCGTGCTAAGTAGAGGAAATGTAAAAAGCTTGGAATGTGAAATAGGGGTTACAAAAATTGAAAAGAACTAAAGAAAAAGCATCTAGGTGTAACCATCTACTGTATTTTTTATTATTAAAAGAAAAAAGAAAAAGCTATAATTGACCATCTGGAAAATTATTATAAAAAAAAAATTATTTATCAAAAAAAAATTAGACTTCGATCGCGGTCTATAGTTGCTATATTTAAAACCATTCTTGAAGAGTCCGTTTAAAAACGTTTACAATTCCTGTTTTCTGTTTTTGTTTCTCATTTATTAAGAAAAAGACATGTTTGATAACTGTCTCATTTCTTATTTTTTAATCTTAAATAATTAATTTTCATAGTTTTATTTTTATTATGCAATTATTAAAATCAAGTTTGAGCAAAATAAACATTTATATTATGTCAATATTTTGCAGAGGAAGTTAAAAGATAGAAAAGGGTGAAAACAAAATTATTAAAAAAATAAAAAAAAATGAAAGATGAAGGAAAAAGGAAGAAAAGGAAGAGTTACCTGTTGGGCTTCTCAATGGGTTTGGAATCCCTCATTTGTGTTGATTAAAATGTGCATTTTTTTAAAGGTAAATAAACAAAACCTACCAACTAACACATGGGCTTTGTAAGGTCATGCCCATCTCACCCTTTATACCCTCAGACCAAACGGCCCATTAAGGAAAAAAACTTAGGTACATCTTGGCCAACACCCAATAAAATTATGTCACGTGGCACAATTTTTTAAAAACATTTTAAATTAATTTTTTGAGTAAAAAAGGATTATAGGCATAGGTTTATTATAATGGTTTTTTTTTTTTTTAAAAAAAAAAAAAATTTTGTGTTAAATGGTTTTTTTTTTTATATTTTTAAAAATAACTATTTGTTTTTTATAAACATCTAAAAATGAAAAAAAGACAGCTTTTTGTAAAACCTCAAAAAAAAAAAATAAAAAAACCATTATAATAAACCTATGCCTATAATCCTTTTTTACTCAAGAAATTAATTTAAAATGTTTTTAAAAAATTTTTAAATTAATTTTTTGAGTAAAAAAGGATTATAGGCATAGGTTTATTATAATGGTTTTTTTTTTTTTTTTTTTGAGGTTGTACAATAAGTCTATTCATTCGATGTGATGGTTCATGGAATCACAAGGAACAATGCTATAGCAGAGGTCGATTGAAAGGTGTCATTGTGCCAATCACACTAAAGTATAATGAATTGAGAGATTGCATATATGAACTTACAAAAGTTAGTTCGTCATATTTCAACATTACGATGAGGGTGAAATATAAGTTGGATCGTGAATCCCCTCTAATATACATAATGGACGACAGTGATGTCCAATTTCTTCTTCAAGAGGTGCATCGTTCTAAACCTCATATATTCATAAGTTTTGAACAAATTCAGCAATAGACAAACTTTGAAAACATAGAGAGAAAACAAGTATGTGGAGAGGAGGGTGTTATTCCCACTTGTGATAGCATTGAAACATATATTTTTCCATCATTGGTCTCGATGAGAAACGATAACACCAACCCATGGGAGCCATATACTACTCAACATAACATTGGCCAAAAAAGAGATTGTAATGATTAATAATGTGACCATGCAAGAGGTTGGGAATGAGACAGGTTAAAGGAGGTTGGAAATAAAAATGTAAACAATTTGACTAGATGAACGAGTTTGAAATTGTTGATGCTATATTAAATGTGTCACATTAGATTCCAGTTGCATCAAGGAGGGTGCGATCCTTCTTTTGTAAATCTACACACCGTGAGGCATATCATTGTTGTAACATAAGATCTCAAGGTAACTCTTACGCTATTTTATTGTCAATATGTTGATAACATGTTGATAGCAGGTGCGAACAAACAAGAAATTTTTTAATATAAAAGTCGAGTTCTAAAGAATTTGATATGAAAGATTTTGGAGCTGCCAAACAAATCTTAATAATAAAGATTAAGAGGAAAGATAGTATGTTGACCCTGTTACTAGAAAAATATGTGAAAAATGAGTTGAATTGATTTTGCACGAAAAGAAAATGCAAGACTTCTGGATTCTCCTTGAGAATGTTTGTCGAATATTTTAAGAATTTATTAGAAATAAGTTTAATTTTCTCTTTAAGTGAACTTTAAATTTTCAATTTTTTTTTAGCAATTCAATTTTTCAAATTCGTAATTAATAGATATATTGATGTTTAAAAAATAGGGCAAATAAGACTATTAGATCTAGAGTTAAACTTACTTTTTATATAACATTTAATTTTTTAAGCATTTTTTAAAACAGCTACCTATTTGATATAAAATCAAAACTTTAGAAATTTATTAAATATAAAAACACATAGTGCATAGGCACAAATATAAAAGTTTATGGGTTAAACTTTTAATTTTATTTGAATGTGTGCCCGTAACATGAAATTTTGAATCTCTAAAAGTTTTTCCTTTTCTTTTTTCTGTTTTTTTTTTCTTGCCAAAGGCCGACAACGTCAATTGTGGCACACTCAAATTAAAAACTTGAACAAGTTAAAAAGAAGTTAAAAAGAAAACAATTGTTTTTTAAACAAAAAACGTTTTAAGTTAGAGATAACAATTTCTCCTAAATCT
Organism: Citrullus colocynthis; assembly: GCA_031780015.1. Taxonomy (NCBI): domain Eukaryota; kingdom Viridiplantae; phylum Streptophyta; class Magnoliopsida; order Cucurbitales; family Cucurbitaceae; genus Citrullus; species Citrullus colocynthis. The sequence goes on from QLSR01001476.1 coordinate 2,553,488, forward strand.
TAATTCTTCCCCCTTCACCACGTTGGTTTATTCTAATTGCGTCGAATTATTAGTTATAAACAATAACATAGAAAACCACTATTAGATATTTTCTATCTTTTTCTTTTCTAAAAGTACTTAAAATTTTAGTTAAATTACAGGCTTAGTCCTTGAATTTTCATTTTTCTGTTTATTTGATCTCTAAACTTAAAAAATAAAAATCTAATAGGTCCATGAAATTTTAAACACATCTAATGGATTTTTAAATTTTAAAAATATATGACAGATCTTTAAATTTTCAATTTTGGAGATTGCAAACTTTTCTATAGCGTCTAATAAATCATTGACCAATTAAATATTTTTTAAAATTCACACAAGCAATAAAAGCAAATCTAGAATTATGGAGTTCTATTAAACATAAAATTTAGTTTTATATTTATTAAATCAATTAATTTTTAAATTTTTTGAATATTTAAAAAATCTATTAGCACACGAAATTAAAAGTTGACAGGCTTATTAGACGTTTTAAAGTTTAGAGCATATTAAATGGTATTTAAAATTGAGAGACTAAATAATTGAACTAAGTCTATTTTTTCTTTTATAAGTTCTAAAAGATAAAATCTTATGTTTGAAATATATAGCAAAGTGAGTTTAGCTTGATAGTAATTGTCTTCCACTTACTCCCTTTGAGATTGGAGTTTTAATATCTCGTCCCACAATTGGTGTGGTAAAAAAAACAGATAAATACTTCTAAATTGGATGAAGCATGAGACAAGAAGACGCAAAGCTAGGGCCAACAACATAAATCAACACAAAATTTATCCAGATGTTCAATTTTTCCATGTATGTTTGTAAATAATAATAATAATAACAACAGTAATAATAATTTTAAAAATAAAAAGAAAAAAAAAGGGGAAGAAGAGGCCCTACATATGGCCCACAAATTGGTTTTATTTTTTTTGGGAACTCTTCATTAGGCATTGTATGTCTATTTAGCAGCCTTCCATTGTCATGTAAAGACTCATTATATAAGATTTTTAATAGTAAATCATGGATCAGCCTTGCAAAACTCAAAATTGTCTAAAAATATGTTCCTTATGGTTTCAAAACCCTGGTTCATAAAACTACACAACTGTCTATCCAAATATCATCTCAAATACCAATTATATATATATATATAAAAAGTTGATATATTGTGCCAGATGTAAGTTTCATTGGCCAACACAACATAATCTTGAATTACACACACTTAACTTGAAAGTCAAACAATTTTGAGTTGTTTTTAGTTTTTCTAAGCACAACAAGGATAGGAGAATTCGAACGACATCCTAATCCTAGTCACTATATATCAAATGAGTTATGTTACCTGAGTTATGTTACCTTTGATGAGTTTTTCATTTTAAACTTAGTTGAGATTGCCAATAAAATTCAAACAACCATTTTTATCTGGGATAGTTTTTAATTTGTTAAAAGAGTTAAAAGTATCCATGTAATTTACCCCCACTTTCTTAGGTTACCAAAAAAATTTGATGATTCTAGAAGATGTTTCAGCAAATATTGCTTAAATTTACCACAATAGTGTGAACCTGTTAGCCATTTACCTAATGTTAAAGTAATAACAATAATAATGAACATAACTTGGTGAAAAAGCCTGCAAAAGAACCAATCTTAAAGACACAGTATAGACAAAAATATAGAAATGTTATAAACGGCTTCACTTTAACGAAACCCCACAGAATCTATCAAACAAACATTATAAAAGGAGAATCCCAACCCCTTTCTACTCATTCACCAAGTTCTTTCTTTTCCTTCAAGAGTTTATTCAAAAATGGCTTTCTCTACCTTCTCCAAAACAACCCTCATCCTTTCTGCAACTTTATTCATCACTTATGCTATCGCTCATGATTTCTCGATTGTAGGCTATTCCCCCGAGCACTTGGCCTCCATGGATAAAACCATTGAGCTGTTTGAGTCATGGATGTCAAAGCACAGTAAAACTTATCGGAGTATTGAAGAGAAGCTCCATAGATTTGAGATCTTCATTGACAATTTGAAGCACATTGATGAGACAAACAAGAAGGTTTCTAGCTATTGGTTGGGGTTGAATGAATTTGCAGACCTGAGCCATGAAGAGTTTAAGAGTAAATATTTGGGACTGAAAGTCGAGCTTCCGAGGAAAAGGTCGTCTCGTGGGTTTAGTTATAGAGATGTTGAGGACTTGCCCGAGTCGGTTGATTGGAGAAGTAAAGGAGCTGTTACTCCTGTCAAGAACCAAGGCTCTTGTGGTCTCTTTCTTTCTCCATCTATTTATTTCTACCTAGTTATGGTAAGAGTTCAAAATATTCCTATATGATATTTGAACAAAAATATGATTTGGAATGCAGGGAGTTGCTGGGCATTTTCGACCGTGGCGGCAGTGGAGGGGATAAACCAAATTGTCACTGGAAATCTAACCTCCTTGTCCGAACAAGAATTGATCGACTGTGACCGAAGCTTCAACAATGGGTGCTATGGCGGTTTAATGGATTACGCCTTCCAATACATAATGTCGAATTCTGGACTTCGAAAGGAGGAAGACTACCCATATCTAATGGAGGAAGGAAGATGTATCAGAGAAAAGGTAAATACTTAATCTTCTAAACACACATAAAATAAAGCTTGCACTTTCTAAGATTTACTAAAAACATGTTCCTATAATCCCTAGGAACAATTTGAGGTAGTAACCATTAGCAGTTACGAAGACGTGCCAGCCAACGATGAACAGAGTCTCCTAAAAGCATTGAGTCACCAACCTGTCAGTGTAGCCATTGAGGCTTCTGGCAGAAATTTCCAATTCTATAAAGGAGTAAGTTTGCAACGCACCATACTTCTACTTCCCTTGATAAACAATTCAAAATGGATGGTTTCACTTTGACCTAACAGTGAAATTGATGGTTTGTCTTTCAACTTCACAGGGAATATTCACAGGTCGTTGTGGAACCGACATGGATCATGGCGTGACAGCCGTTGGATATGGTTCATCACAGGGAACCGACTACATTATAGTAAAGAATTCATGGGGACCAAAATGGGGAGAAAATGGATATATTAGGATGAAGAGAAATACAGGAAAACCTGAAGGATTATGTGGAATCAACCAAATGGCTTCTTATCCAACGAAGGAGAAATAATTCAATGAAGCTAGCTCTCTATATTGTTTGAAGACCTCGATACTCTTTTTTCCCCCCTCCATGTTCCTTTCAAATGACTTTTCGATTACATTTTATCAATAAAAGGATCAAATTTGTAATGGTTCAACATGAAATAAATTGCTACTCCTTCTAGGATATTGCATCTTATTACCAGAAAAGTTTCTTTCTAAAAAAAAAAACATTCTAAGTGGCCAGAAGAACGGCAAGACTAAATGGAGAAAGGGTAGCATAAAGACAAAAAATAAATGGAAAAAAAAAAATCCAGGTTTCACATAATAAATAATGAAGGGAAATTACTCAATGTAGTATATCAACAATTCTCCAGGGTTTTTTTATATTTATTTTCCTAATTTCTAAGATATAAAAATACATCTCTTCCGTCTATTCATAATTATAGAATGGAAACGCCTACTTAAGTTCGTTCACATAAATAAAGCAAGGCATTTTTCAAGTAACAGCCGGGGCCTAAATAATCCTACAATGATCAAATAGTTAATGATATAAAAAAAAAAATGAGGTCAGAGGTACCAAAGGATGACATCAACTAGAAACTTCGTTGTACTTGAAGACACAATCGTAGAGCCTTCCTCCAAGAAATTGTGCAACCTCCAGATGCTTTACCTGTTATTCCAGAAAAGGCACTGGTAAATTAATAAATCTGTCTACTGTTTAGGCTAATTTTGAGAAAACAACATTTATGATCACAAAAGGGAAATTATTACCATGCCAATCTTAAGTGAATCACACTTAAATTGAGCATAAAGATTTGTCTCTATTCCACGACCCTGCAAATGTTAAATAAGAAATCAAACAGCTAATCAGTCATCAGTTGTCTTCCAATGAAATTGTTTCTCCATCGAAAAATCCGTCATCAGTTAACACGTTGAAATATCTATGAACAGGTGGAGAATGTTCACACAATTCGTTTGAATGCCAAAATTAGGACTCGTTTAGAAATGTTCTATGCTTTTAATCAATTTAAGATGACTGGAAAGTAAATGATATATATATAATGAAGGTTTATTCAAAATAATCCTGAAATTTGGGTTTGTTTCAATTAATGCCCCTACGCTTTGAAAAGTTCCATTTTACCCTTTACTCCCAAAGCTTTGAAATATTTCTAAATAACATCTTCAAATATTGTCAAACGAATTTCCAACTACAACTGAATAACTATACAGAGAGAAAACTATGTTTTCTCTGACATTAATAAGATAACAAAATAAGCTTATAATTTAACACATAATAAATTCACTTCAGATTTAATTTTAGTAGCATGATGAACAGATAAGAACTCACCATTCCTTCCAAGATAACTAGATCTGCATCAGTTGCCAGGTAGCTAAGCTCCTGGGATACTTGAGTAAGGTCAATGACCTTCAAGGAAACAAAAAAAAAAATTCCTTACCCATAACTAACAAGAAAAATATAAAAAAACCTATGAATCCACTCAACAAGTTTAAACATATAAATTTGCATATCTTACGGGCAAATCATTTCCAGAATTGGCAACTAAAAGGTTGGAAGTATCGACCCCCACAAGCTGTCCACAGTCATCCTTCAGCTGATAAGTTGCCAAATGATAAATTAGAAGCGATAAAAACGGTGAATTCATAAATACTAAGAAGTATTACTCTCAGCTACCTGTGATAAAATTTCAATTAGTTCATGATAAGTTACATCGTTAATTGAGGGCAAGTCATTAGCTGCTAAAACAACCTGCAGATGAAAAAAGTAAATAATACTCAACATGGCAATGTAGAAGACGTGATAATTACACGAGCAACTTATTTTTCTGGATAAGTACCCAATTGGATTTGAAAACTTTATGGTACCATTTAAGAAGGGCAAATTGCAAAAACCACCCCTAAAGTATGGTGGTAGTTGCAATGATACCCTTAAACTTTTAATAGTAACTATTGGGCACATAAACTTCTAAGTGTTTAAATTGGGCCCTCAAACTTACAATAATTATAAAAATTGAACCCACAAATGATAAAAATCGAACCCTCAAACTTATACAATTATTACAATTTATACAATTATGTAAGTTTGAGGGTCCAACATTTGGATAAGTTTGAGGGGCTCAATTTTTAGATTTGAAAGTTCAAGGGTATATTGCAACTACCATCATACTTTACGGGTGGTTTTTGCAATTTTCCCATTTAAGAAAAAGAAATCATACACACTTATAGAAGTTTCTGAAGACTCATATACAATGATTCATACAGTAGGGATTTATCCTTGAGGAAGTAAAAGTATAATTATTAACTGCCGAGGAAACTAAAATGCTAACAAGACTGATTCACAGGCTTGATTACTTGTGTCAGGATGGAATAATTCTTTAAAGGTAACCTAACCTACATTGAGCAATATTCACTAAATAAAAAGATCACATAGTAGAAGAAGAAAGGGCACCCATAGTTTACTAGTTAACAAACGGTAAAACACACCAAGTTGGGGAAAGGTAAGAGTTAGGATTTCTTTTTACAACCTGTCCAGTACAGCTATTTCCATGCTGAATCTAAAGGTTTTTGAGTTCAAATATAATTTTCCTTGTACAGATTTCCGTCAGCTAACAGAAAATCTGTAACTCCTTGACATAAGCATCAAACGAATAGTTCAACAGAGCAATCATGCAAGGTACAACTATGAACAAAGTACAATTTTCTCTTCTTTCTCTCGTATAACATTTCAATCAAATTCAACTAACACAAAAGCATGCAGTTTAATTTGCCAAAAAAATTGGAATTCAATTGTAAATTTTAGAGTTTTCAAATGGAATGATCGTGTAATATGCAGAAACCACGTCTACCGCTAAACCTGAGTTCCGCGCCGGAGTAACTCTCTAGCAAATGGCAAAATGCCCAAAATAATATCTGCACCGGAGTTATCAACAAATATTATAGCCTGTCATAATGTTAAAAAGCCCCTGTTAGACATTAGCTTCAACAAATAACTGAGTTAAGGTAAGTTCAGATATGAACTTCCATATTAAAAAAATAGAACACATGCAGAAAATCACATTCTGAACTAACCTTCTTCCATGACTTTTTACTCCATCTGAGTTTGAATGTGTCCAAATCATCAATCACCCAAGGACGAGGAACAAGATTTTGACAACTCGCTAAGAAAGACATACCATCTCTTGAGAAAACTTCAGCTAGCTTCAAAACATGAACTAATTTCACTTCAAACTAATGTTCGAGATATCTTCAAGTAATTAAAATCAGTTATGTGTATTAGAGGAAATAAAGACGTGCAATCAGGAATCATTATGACTCACACTTCACAATGAAAGTTTGACCCACCTGAGCTGAACCAAGATCAAAAATGTTCCCAGCAAATATTCCTCTAACTAGATTCTCCAAACGCTTATTATCATCTTCAATGGCATCATTCAGACGAACTACTTCAGCAAATAAGGTTATAGCCTTTGCATTCTCTTCATCCTATCAGTCAGGAACCAAGACACAAAGACGTCAGAATGGTGTAATTATGATTGATATCATACAAGATGAGACTTTACCACCGTGGAGCGGCTTTAATCTCTCTTTTAATATCCGAAATACCCTTGATATCAACATTGGAGAGAAAATGGTGAATATCACCTAGCTATGTAACGTTTAGAAATTAGAAGCTCGTGTGACATCGTCAATATCCCTAGTTGCATGACCCCAGGGAGAATGGAAGATTATAATGGTAGCAAGGATCTTTGCATCGGCATCCAATCAAAGATTCATGCTAGACTACACTCGAAAAGAGTGTAAGTTGATTTATATCAGTTCCAAGAATCATTATTATCCCCCTTTAAGATGTTACATTTCCCAATTCCCACCACTTTTAGGTGACAGCACTACAATTTTCCTTTTTGAAGGAAAATATTTAATAGAAGAAAATATATACTTGCCTTCACTCTCTTGAATATATCTCTGAATCCCAATTCCCTAAGGACTTGCTCCCGAAGTCTACATAGAAGCTACAATTTTAAATAACAAGTCAGTACATGGAAATTAAATGGTGTAAGCCAAGCATATTCTTATTTACTTGTTTAGAAATTCTAAAAATTGAATCCTAAAATTGGCTTACAATGCAATCAGGTGGTCCTCCATGACTTTCAGGATCTTTCTTCAAGTCATCAAGTATTTGAGCATACCTTCAATAAATTTTACAAAGCACAGAATGAGACCATAACATTTGTTTCTAGGATAAATCCCATAACCGATACACCATAGAATTAGTGTATCCTGTAGGTGCAGCAAGGCTAATCTCAAGCTGACAAACTAATCTGATCCAGCAGAATGGAGATTAATCCTTTAAATCAAGAACATTTTTCCTAAACACAGCAGCTATAATTACTTTAATGTGTGGTTATGCTCCTAACTAGGGAGAAGCAAAGCAATTTTGTTAGCGAAGGAGTCAAGGAAACAATGAAAAAAAAAATACATGATGTAACAACATTCAAAGGAAGTTCACCTCTGGGCAAATTTTTCAGCCTTTACTTCAGCATCTGGGACTGTGGGATCACTCGCCGCCCGTTCTCTAGCAATGTCAAACCAGTATCAATAAGATTGGAAAAGTACTACCAAGTTCTAAGAGAGATCATAGCCATCCAAATTTTTCTAAGCTTGACTGAAACTTATAAACACAAAAACTGTATATTGTTAATGGAACAAGTCAACAAGGAAAACAAATGATGAATTCCATCCTAAAAAAACCAATTGTTTTATCTTCTTTTCCGAAAGAAAACCAATTTCGACTATCGATCATACTGAAATCTCTCTATCATCTAAACATTCAATAAAAACAAGAGCAACCGATTACACAGCAACAAAGACTCAATAAATCAGAGCACATCCACATCGCTAACTATAACAGAACGATCAATTGTTGACTTCCCCTTCCTCCCAGCAGCAGAATACGCAATTATCGAAAAAAAAAAACAAAAGGAAATTGAAGAAATAGAGAAATCGGATGTACTTGAAGGAAGGGATGACATTGTAGAAGACGTCGATCCATGACAGCTCAATGGGGGTGGGCTTGCGAGGATTATCGGAAGGGAATCGGTAGGGGATGGTGCAGGCGCGGTAATTGGACTCAATCGGTGTGAGAAGCAGTGGAAATGGAACCAGCTCCGACGCACTCTCCATCTCCGGCGAGCTTCGATGTGATTCGACTTGGTTTTTGGTAGCTTCCGGAGGTTTTCCGCTTGAAATGCACGCTTCTCATGCAGAGCAATCGAAGTAGAGGGAAGAGAAAAAATCGGACTAAACCGGGAGAGGGAAAGAGTAGGAAAACGACGTGTCGTTTTATTATTTATTATTAATTATTATTATTATCTTGGAAGCAAACCTGTCGTTCTAGGGAATGAGAATCGTTTTTTCCCCTTTTCTTTTTTTCTTTTCTTTTTCTTTTCGGCTTATAATATATATTATCTGATCTAACTATGCTAAAACTAGCTCTAAGGGAAAATATTTTTTAACTTAAATTTACAAAACATGTCATTAATAATAATTATAAAATTTGAAAAGTAAGAATATGCCTTTGAAAAAAATAGTAAGAATAAGAAATGTTTTTTTCCCCACAATATTATTCTTAGGTTTAAAAAAATAATAAGTACTTAATAAATTGTTTTAAGGGATGTTTTTAAAAAAATAGAAAATTTGTTGAAAATAATTACAAATATAGTAAAATTTTACTTTCTATATGTGATAGACCACGATAGACCCAAATAGACATAGTGTAATTTTGCAGTCTATCAATATAGAAAGTAAAATTTTGCTATACTTATAAATAATTTGATTTTTTTTCCTTATAATAATTTTTCTTGTTTTTAAAATTAAAATTTTGATTAATAAAAAAAGGACTAAACATATCCGAACCTATTTATTTGAGAGTTGAGAAGGTTAGAAAATGAAAAGGAAATTGTTATTTCTAAGCCAAAAAGTTTTTTATGGGACAAAACTAACCTCTTTTTTAGAAAGTTCTTTTTCTAACCCATTTTTTAACTTTTCAGAATTTTAGAGATGGGTCTCACGTGGTGAAATGGCGAAAATCCCCCAATATTGTTCTTTAACACTCAAACCACATCTTCCCCGAGATCTTCTTCACAAGAGTCCATTTTTTTTCACTACTCTCTAATGTCTGTCATTTGTTGTAAAACTCATCGTATGTGACCCGATTTTTTGAAAATAAACCCACGAAAAACTTCTTTGAAATGCTAATTTTTGGAAATTTTGAGTTTTCGAATACATCGCGGTAAAAAACGGAAAAGAAAATTCAAAATTTTCATGTAAAGGAGGTCTAATATGTGTAGGAATGTCTGAAATCACCAAGAAAAAGAATTTGGAATGTCGTTTTTTATCGCCATCAGTTTTCCCGTAAGTTCATGCTTTCCGTAAGTTGATGAAGTTGACGGGAAAAGTGACAGAATGCCCAAATACACGCCAACTTTCGGAAAATTTGGGCATTCTATCACTTTTCTCGTAAGGTTTCTAACATAATCTTACGGGAAAAGTCACAGAATGCTCAAATCACGCGAATTTTCAAAAAATTTGGGCATTTTGTCACTTTTCCTGTAAAGTTTCTAACATGATCTTACGAGAAACCTTACGGGAAAAGTCAGAAAATGCCCAAATTTCCTGAAAGTTCACGTGTATTTTGGCTTTTCGGTGAATATCATCTCACTCTCGCTAATCTCGCTCTCTCTGCTATTGTTTCGTCTCTATGGCATTGTCGCTCTCACGCTAGTCTCGCTCTCGCTTTCGAGAAGATTTAGCCGTTTTTCACCAAAGAGGGGTGTTTTTAGGGATTCGGAACTAGGCGAGGATGGTCATATGCTTTAGGAAAGAAGACGATGGTCTTAGGGTTTAGGCAAGAAGACGCTATTTCAAAAAAGAATGGAGCTTTCGAGAAATGTAAGAAAATGAGAGTCTTTTGGGAAACTCATTATTAAAGGGGAAATTTTGAAATTTGAACCGTTGGATGGTGAACCGGGTTTCGGGAAAGTAAACTCGAAAATGAACCGCTTATCGAGAAGATGAAACGAAAGCAGAGAGCGAGACAAGCGTGAGAGTGACGATGCCATAGATACGAAACGATAGCAGAGAGAGCGAGACTGGCAAGAGCGAGACGATATTCACCGAAAAGTCAAAATACACGCGAACTTTCGGGAAATTTGGGCATTCGGTCATTTTTCCCATAAGATTTCCCATAAGATCATGTTAGAAACCTTACGGGAAAAGTGACAGAATGCCCAAATTTTCTGAAAGTTCGCGTGAATTTAGGCATTCTGTGACTTTTCCCATAAAGTTTCCCGTAACATCATGTTAGAAACCTTACGAGAAAAGTGACAGAATGCCTAAATTTCCCGAAAGTTGGCGTGTATTTGGGCATTCTGTCACTTTTTCCATCAACTCCATCAACTTACAGAAAAACATGAACTTAGGGGAAAATTGATGGCGATAAAAAACGACATTCTAAATTCTTTTTGTTCGTGATTTCAAACATTCCTACACATATTAGACCTCCTTTACGTGAAAATTTTGGATTTTCTTTTCTGTTTTTTACCGCGATGTATTTGAAAACCCAAAATTTCCATAAATCAGCGTTTCAAAGAAGTTTTTCGTGGGTTTATTTCCAGAAAATCGGGTCACATACGATGGGTTTTACAACAAATGACAGACATTAGAAAGTAGGTGAAAAAAATGGACTCTTGTGAAGAAGATAATCTCGGAGAAGATGTAGTTTGAATGTTAAAGAACAAGATTTTTTGGGGTTTTTACGCCATTTCACCACGTGGAACCCATCTCTAACATTCTGAAAAGTTAAAAAAATGGGTTAGAAAAAGAACTTTCTAAAAAAGAGATTAGTTTTGTCCCATAAAAAACTTTTTGGGTTAGAAATAGCAATTTCCCAAAACAAAAACTACTTTTTTTAATTTTCAAAATTTGACTTGATTTTTGAAAATATGAGTAAAAAGTACATAGCAAAGCAAGAAATCTAGAAATCTAGACCTGATAGTAATTACCGAATCCTTCTAGCACTTGAAAAACTGCAACGGTTGTTATATGTCATTTTAGTGGTTTTGAAAAATGTTAGCTCGATCCCACCGATATAGCTTCAGCCGGTGGAGAACTTTTCGATGTTGACAGCTCGGCCCAATTTGATCACCTATTTGATCGACTCATAGTCTTTCCTTAAGTAATGTTGTTTTTTTTTAATACAACAAATGAGTTGGGTTTAAACTTCATTCCTCAATAAAGGAAGTATGTGTTGTTTATCGTCAAGTTACATTCACTATGAGTTTTATATAATGTTTTTGTTCTTAGTATATCAGTTTGACAATTTTCAACTTAATTGATGTTGAAGTAGCAAATATATTCTAATTGAGAGAGAGAGAGGTTATTAATGTTTTTCAAATATATTCTAATTGATAGAGAGAGAGGTTATTAATGTTTTTCTTAATTTAGTTGGGTACGTTTTACCTCTTTCTTTCTTCATTAATTGTTAACATTAATGAACATGGACATACCATTGTGAACATATTTTGACTACTTGAGACACATACTTTCGATTAATAGGTACTTCCATGTGTGGTTAAACTCAACTAATAAAAATATAATAAAACATGAAAGTTGACTGAGTGAATTTGCAACTCTTCAAAATGTATTAGGACCAAAATGAATGTAGAACGATATTTAATTTATCTATGCAACAAAGCTCAATAGATAAAGACCTTAATTATCATCTCAAAGATTACCATAATAATTTGCATTCATCATATATCAATTTACATTGGTTAAGTCATCGTGTCCACTTGTTTAATGCATTTTCTTTAAAAACTCACATATTACTAAATATTCATCTTTCCTAAGATACCAAAAAGGGGAAGAAAAGAAAAAGGAACAGACCCAAAAAAATGTCCAATAAATGAATTGGATTATAGTACATATTTTGCAAACCATACTTTCGGTTATTCATCTTAGAAACAGTCCTAAGTAATCCTATATATGTGTGTGTGTACAGTTCCAAATACCTCTTTAGTCGGCAAGTCTGGTCAGCTATCAATAAATTCCAACAGAGTCCTTAAACAGAACACACAAGCAATGAGCCACAACATAGAACTTATATCAAAGATATTAGTAAAATTTAAACAGAGAATAATCTCTAGATTCCACACGCTACAAATGTTTAGGACAATATTTAAAAACATAAGAATATGTTTTGCAACATAAACAAACTACAAACATATGTAAATAATCTAAACACAAGGGGGTGGGATTTGGGTGCCAATATACCTGGCCTTAACATATTTGCAAGTAGAAGATGGATGATTTTCCCCTGATGAAAGATCCAATTGAACATTTTCAAGGTTCACATTCTGGCATGGGATTCCCTTGCTGCATTCTAATGCCACAGCCACTTTAGAAGAAGAGGTTCCTCTTATGTTCTTGAAATAAATATCACTCAGCTTCACTAGAGATGGGGCCTGTCCAAGTGAATCACCTTCTCATCTCAAACATTTGTCATTCAATGATTTTGGCCATAATTTTGAAAATTGTTTAAGAAAGGATCTTCTTTGAACCAAACTTCTACAGAATATGTTTAAGATGTCATTCTGGTCCATAGACTTTCTTGTTTATTCCATTTTGGTATCTAAGCTTTCAAAATGTCTATTCTTAGTTTTTATGTTTTGAGAATGTCTATTTTGGTCTCTATAGACTTCTATTAGTTCATTCTTTGAAAGTTTACTTACTAGGAAAATGTACGTACTAAAATAGTTTTCTACATAAAGTTCAAAACTAAAACAAATGTTCTGAAAGTTTAGAGACTAAACTAGATGAAAATTGAAAGCTCATAGACTCAAATAGAACAAATTTGCAAGGTTAGAGACTTAAGATAAAACAAACTTAAAAGTCCAAAGACTAAAATGAATTTTAAACCTAAAAAATAATATATTGTTTGAAAGTTTACTTACTAGGAAAATGTACGTACTAAAATAGTTTTCTACATAAAGTTCAAAACTAAAACAAATGTTCTGAAAGTTTAGAGACTAAACTAGATGAAAATTGAAAGCTCATAGACTCAAATAGAACAAATTTGCAAGGTTAGAGACTTAAGATAAAACAAACTTAAAAGTCCAAAGACTAAAATGAATTTTAAACCTAAAAAATAATATATTGTTTGAAAGTTTACTTACTAGGAAAATGTACGTACTAAAATAGTTTTCTACATAAAGTTCAAAACTAAAACAAATGTTCTGAAAGTTTAGAGACTAAACTAGATGAAAATTGAAAGCTCATAGACTCAAATAGAACAAATTTGCAAGGTTAGAGACTTAAGATAAAACAAACTTAAAAGTCCAAAGACTAAAATGAATTTTAAACCTAAAAAATAATATATTGTTTGAAAGTTTACTTACTAGGAAAATGTACGTACTAAAATAGTTTTCTACATAAAGTTCAAAACTAAAACAAATGTTCTGAAAGTTTAGAGACTAAACTAGATGAAAATTGAAAGCTCATAGACTCAAATAGAACAAATTTGCAAGGTTAGAGACTTAAGATAAAACAAACTTAAAAGTCCAAAGACTAAAATGAATTTTAAACCTAAAAAATAATATATTGTTCTCCATGAAGAAAACTTTACAATCCCTTTTTGTAAAAAGATTAAGTTGAGAAAGCACTGGCTTACCTTAAAAGAACAAGATCTAAACGGACAGTATGATTGATCAATGATAATCGGATTGGACACATTGTTCATGGTAATGTTCTCAAATGTCATGTTTGTGGCTGAGCTGCTGCCAGGAGAGTTTGGCCATGTCTTGATTCTGATCCCATTGGTGGTACCTGTGAGGCTGCAATTTTTAACTATTAATCCGCTTACGTCTCCTTCATTTCGATATCTTCCCAAGCTTCCGACACTGCAATGAAGAAAAGACATGTCACCCAGAATGCTATTTCTAGTAGCTGAATACAAGTTAAAGATGTCAGAAGCATAAAACTTGTTGGCAGCAATCTATATACCTGATCCCATGGCCAGGTCCACAGTTGATGCTGGAAATTGTGACTTGAGAGTTCCCTTGTCCGATGGATATGCAGTCATCACCAGTTTGAATATGTGATCGAGAAAGATGGACATTAGAACTTCGGTCAATGTGGATGCCATCAGTGTTGGGACTATTTGCTGGAGCTGAAATCATGAGTTTGCTACCTCTGAACCTCTTGCATTGTACTAAAGCCAGGTGAAAGAACTTGCTGTTCATCGAAGTTATGTGTTGAACAACTGTGTTATTCATAGCCACAAATTTCAAGTTCTGAAAAAGAAATGAATCATTTTAAGAATCTTACTGCTGTTTCAAATGGCAGCAACAGAATAGTTTTGCAATTCGTAATGTTTCAAGACATGTGTTTGAAATCACTCATTTAAAGATTTTAGTCGATGTTTCAAATGGTAGCAACAAAACAGTTCTTGAAATACTAATGTTTCAAGACATGAGTTTGAAACGGTTCATTGTAAAAATCTTACTGATGTTTCAAATGGCAGCAATATAAAGTTTCTTGGAAGTACTAATGTTTTAACTTTCAAGACATGAATTTGAAATGATTTGTATTATTAATCTTACTAATGCTTCAAATGGAAGTAGTAGAACATTCTTGCGATTCCTAATGTTTCAAGACATGAGTTTGAAATGGTTCATTGAAATGATTTCACTAGTGCTTCAAATGGCAGCAGCAATAGAACAGTTGCAATTTCTAATGTTTCAAGACATACATTGGTTAGAAATCAAACAGAACAAAATGTGATATGGAATTTACAGTAGGAAGGAGTTTGCAATTGTAGTCATCAAGGCAGTTGTTGAATGGCCATGCCTTGGCGCCACGGCCATCAAAGGTTCCACCTCCAGTCAAGGTTAGCCCCTCCATCCATCTGAACTCAATCCAGCCTGCACCAGAACCATATTTCGACAGGTCTGTTGATGCCTTCAAATAGCCCTGCAAAAGGAAATGTGAGCTCAAACCAAACAATTTCGACGAAAAAAGCCGAAAGAAGAGGAAGACTAGACCCTTGCCTTCATTTTAACTGTTAGAGAAGACACATTTTTGCAAGGGCCTGAAAATTTAACTGGGCCAATCAAATAGGTTCCTTTTGGAATCAGGAAAGTTACCACTCCAGCTGAACCACAGGCCATCCTCCATGCTGCCAAGAAGGCCTGACTCCCAAGCAAATGAAAACTTTTGAAAAGTGATCTTAATATTTTCCCTTGTAAAGGGTGTGTTTGAGAGCTTTTTTGGCAGGATAAAAATCACTTCCTACTCAAAATCATCATGTTTGGAAGCTATATATTGTCGATTTTTTTTTTAAAAAGTCAAATTGTTATATGAGAAAGCACATATATATAGTACTTTTAAACCTTGTGATTGTTAGAGAAGCACCTACAACCCCTTTAAGAGTGTAATATCATACATAAAGTAATTTGTCATTGAACACTTCTTACTATTCCCATCATGTATCAAACTCGCCATTTGTAAGGAAAGTGGATTTTCATTTCCAGCAAGCGACTGAAAACATCTGACTGAACAATTCTAAATATGAGCAGACAACTAGAAAACACAACAGGACAGATTCATGGCAATCTTGGGAAATATGTATGTAATAAAATTCCAAACAAAGTTATCCTTTCTTGTGGGCTAATGAAATTGCACAAAAAATGGAAAGGGTGAAAAAGTACAGGAAAATGCAGCAGAGAAGAGTCTCAACAGTTGAAGGGAGAAGTAGAGCTTAAGGAATTCAGTTCATCAAGTAAATTTTCAAACAATTTTCACAAAAAAGCAACACAAACAAACATATAACAGACATTGGTATCATCAGTTAATCCATTTGCTCGAGCACCAAAGCTTCTAACACTGAAAACATGAGAACTCTTAGTTCTGTAACGCAATAAGCTTCCTGAAACGTCTGTTTCCAACATTCTTCTACTATGAACTGAGCTAAAACAGGAAGATGAGAGCACCAAAGACAGTATGGCGTGAAAGAGGAAATTCATGCTAATAGCTTAACAAGCTTTGCTTCTGCTCGGTGAAATTGAAACCGAAATCGAAAGAGATTGTTTTAGCTTACCGGTTCATGAATGGAAGGGAATTTGGGTTTAAATTTGCAATCGGAGATGCTGAGGAAATGGGGGCGATTTTGAATTCGCCAGTGTTAACTGTCGTTAACTCCTTTCCCCCACTAAGTCTCTGGTTGTTAACCGTCGCACACATGGAAAAGAACTAAATCAGCTGTCACTCCCGGCGACCGGAATCTCGCCGAACCTGGACCGGCGAGGCGATGGTGCGTTGAGCGTGTGCGTTGAGCGTCATGAGATGCTTGTTCAATCATACAAAATGGAAGATTCTCTCTTATATATTCATTCCTACCAAGAGATGATCAGCCTAATTCCATTTTTTCCGAAAAAAAAAATTATTATCTTTTTAAAAAATAAAAAATTAAAAATTAAAAAAACTAGCACGTGGCAATTTCTTATTGGGAGCCACTGAGATGATGATTAAAATGTCTTAAAAATCACGAATTTTATAAATTTTATTTAAATTAATAATTAAGTTGTTTTCTCCTCAACTAAGTTGCAGACATTGTTATTAGTATTCTTGTTAGATGATTATTTTTTTTATATATTTTACAAACATTAATAAAAGATGTTGGTGATAATTATGAAAATTTAATATCGATATCGAACCACGGATATTTTGGATGCAAGTACAGCTAAGGGAGCACCCAACTATTTTCCTATTTTCTTTATAAGATAAATTTTATTTATTTGAATTTAATATAAATGAAATTTTAAATTTTTTTGTTTTAGTACACAAATTAAAGACTCGAATTTTCAGTTTCTAAAGAGGAAGATCATATCAATTAACTCACTTTAACAACACAATTTAGAGTTAAAAAGATATATAGATAGATTCAGATACACAAAAAGTGGACAAAATAGATTGAAACTAGTCTTGTTTGGACAAAATAGATTGAAACTAGTTTTGTTTGGACAAAATAGATTGAAACTAGTTTTGTTTTGATTTTTAGAGTTCGTCATTTCTTCTCATTTAAGAACCGATCGTTTATAAGCTTTGATTCAATAACAGATCCCTAAATTAACCTTGCAACTTGATGTATTTTGATATTTTAGAAGATATTACGTGCAATTCAAATTTATAAAAATTTGAATTATTTCATTTAAATGAGAAAAAAACATTCTATATTTCAAAATAGTAAAAATATTATCATTTTATATAGATTTTTTGGGGCTCAATATATTTTGATATTTAAGAGATTTGACATATATTTAAATGAAAGGGAGCGAGACAAGCGAAACGAGCAAGACGAACGAGAGACGAGAGCAAGACATCTTCTTCTTCTTCTCTTGCTCTCACCTTCGTCTCGCTCACCTCGCTCTCGACAAAGACGAAAGAGAGAGGGAGACAGAGACGAGCAAAACAAAGGCGAAAGCAAGAGAAGAAGAAGAAGACGTCTCGCTCTCGCTTTCGTCTCTCACTCTCACTTTCATCTCACTCGTCTCTGTCGTCTCACTTCCTTCCTCACTCACCCGATCTTATCTCTCGCTCACCAAAGTTGGTCATGTCGGATTTTGGACCAAAAGAAGAAGAAGAGTCGAAGAAGAAGAGTCGAAGAAGAAGATGCCATGTGGAGGATAAATCGTGAACCCGATCCACAATTTCTACCATATTTTTGTCGTTATTTATTAAAATAACATTATTTATCAAAATAACCCCTAAATTTATTATAATTCAAACATATCATTTGAGTTACACTAATTCAAACATATTCATTATTTTAAATTAACCTTTAAAAATTAAATATAATATTTATATAACTAAAAATAAATAACATAACATTAAAACATGGGAAATTATCTTATCTATTTGTTATTATAAGGCAGACAAGACAACGAAGCGCGCTCATGAAACAATTTTCCTCATTTTGGATTGAGGATGTTACTGGGTGATACCTGTGTTCAGACTGTGTTCAATTTTTGGGTAGTTTGTGTTTTATAAATTTTCTTACAAAACAATAAGGGAGAAAAGAAAAGACAAGACTCTCTTGGGGAGATGGAGATTCATTCATTCATTCATTAAATAAATGAAATGATTAATAAATACTGCTAGCATCATGATAATGTAGCCAATAATTACCTACATGTACATCTTAGAAGCTTTCAGCACTAATAATGATTTTGCTTTGGAAAAAAATTATAACAAGCTTAAGAGGAAGAAGAGGCAACAAAAAAGACACTACCTTCTTTTTTTTTTTTTTTTTTTTTCACTATCATATCATTATGTCAGCTTCATTTTTTAGCCTTTGCAAACCTGAGGCATCTGTACTTTTCACCACTTACAGTAATTTCAAGAGCTCCATCTTGATTGTCTTGATTTGATGCAGTTCCCATTAGCACACTTTTCTCCTTTTCCAGATTTTCCTTCTCCATCTTCAACCTTGCTTCTTGTCTAGCAATCTCTGCCTAAAAGAGGGAAGGGGCAAAAAAAACATAATCAAAACATGACGTAAAAGAACTCTTCTTTCTGGAAGGATGAATGGTCAATTGATTTAAGCAGAAAAAAGGGTGAAAAAACATTATGAATTTAGAATATGATAATAAAAGAAAATTTCAAGCACATCTTTACTTCAATACTTATTTCACTAATTATGAAGTTTTTGGGGCGCTAAGTTAGTTATTATAGCCTGTAGGTTATAGTAGTCTATGTTTGGGATAGTTGGGGTGCAAACTATTTAGTCTAAGTAGAAAATAGCAAATACCATGACAAAGAGGGAAAGAGAAGATGAGTAAGAAATAGTAAACACTATAACAAAAAGGGATTTGAAATAGTAATATTATAGTTGTTGATGGTATGTTATGATAGTTGGAAACACCAACTATTATAATTGGAGTCCCAAACATGGGGTGGACCATAATAACCCACACTAGCCACTTGAGGTTGGGGGCCAAAACACCTCCTTAAATGTCTACTTGATACAATTAGTGTATCTTATTCAGTAACTCAAGTTCTTCCGCACCTAACTTGTCTGAATTGAAGGCAAGATAATCTATGCGAATGTTGCCAACTTACTTGCCTGGCTAGAGCTGACTGGACTCTGCTATGCTGTACCATTAAAACTGATAGATCTCTTGTTTCTTGTTTTCCTTTTTCTTCAAGAAATGAAGAGAAACTGGTGCTGAAGGAATAAAAACTCCGAGTTTGTTTGTTCAGTTTGGTTTACCTGTCAGCTTTATATAACCTGAAGTTAAGAAACTTGTCTATATTGTCCTAAACTACAGGGTTACTGATCTTAATAGTTTCTATTTTATATCGATCATGAACCTATAAACCTAAAAGCCTACAAACCAAACCCATAAATCTATGGCTTGTACCTTTACATGAACTCGAACTATCAAACTCCAGATTCCATGAACCCAAGTCACCCAACTCTTAAAACTATATGTCAAACATCCCATGGGAACTTATCATTTTGCATTCCTTGTCTTTGCTTCCTAGATTTGGAGGAAAATATGAAAACAACCAACAGATGAAATGGGCATCCTACAACTCATGCAGTAATGCCTGGTGAAGTCCAGAAAGCAAGTATTTGACTACCCAAAAGCTAAGAGCCACACAGCAGGAAAGAAATAAAGAAGGTGCAATGCTCAATTTGAGTAGATAACAGAAAGGCACCCGACTACACATATGAGCTCTCGTTATCTTATTTATTAACTGAAAATTCTACACAACGAAACCAATTTATAACTTAACCATGAAAGCACCACCAAGAATTCTGCCCTACTAATTAAGCTATGAACAAGACTCAAAAATATCAATTAAGAAACGGTAAGATTGAGTAGCAAAAGTCTTCATTTCCAGATCAAAAACTCAGTGACGAAGACTGAATACTTTTCTTAACTAAACATAGCGTGAGCCATAGAAATGTGCATACATATCCATTAAAACTCACCAGTAATCTCCAATTAAGCAGCCCTAACTAAAAAAAAAAAAAAAAAAAGACAGAGAAATAAAGAGAATTCAATCGAGCACCTCGCGACGGGAGAGCTCAGCTTTCCAAGCAGCTTCACGTTCAGCAACCTCACGTTCGCGCTCTTCAATATAACTCTGCATTTCCCTCTCCTTCATGATTCGATCTTGAATGTCCGCATCCAAGGCTTCCTTGAGCTCCTCCACGAATTTATCCACCACTGCCTTAATTCTCAAAGACATCGCTAATTCCGCCCAATTACACCTCGAAACCCTAAAATTCTCCGTCCAACAACAACACCGACTTTTCAGAGAATCTCAATAAGCTTCCACAATCGTCTTCAATGGAGATTCTGGTTAGGGTTTGGCAAGTGAAGAAGCCATGGCGGAAGGTGAAGGAATGGGTTTTTTTCAGAGAGAGAGAGGGAGGAGAGAGAAGGATGGAAAGTGCTTGAGAAGGAACGAATTTAGTGGACCTCAGTCCTCTTGGGGCCGAGTTTTTTTAAAGCCGCTATTGTTTTTCCCTCGCCTGGCCCACAAGGGAACAAAACGCTGCGTTTTACTATGCAATGATTATAGTCAATGCACTTCCACTGAAATCAATTTTAAGTAGTTCGGTTAAAATATTATTTTCCTTTCGGCATTTTAAAATATTTGATTTTATTCCTATCATTTTTAACTTACTAAAAATATTTATAAACAATAACAAAATATCGTCAGGATAGATATTACTATTTGTGGCCCGACCCTCAAGGGAATGAAACGCTGTGTTTTACTGTGCAATGATTATAGTCAATGCACTCCCACTAAAATCAAATTTCTTTAGTTTGATTAAAATATTATTTTCCTCCCGCATTTTAAAATATTTAATTTTATTACTCTTATTTTTAATAAGAAAAATGATATTAGAAAATAAAATTATTGAAAATATTTACAAATAATAGTAAAATATCATAGACTATCTATGATAGACCACGATAGACTACTATTTGTGTTATTATAAAAAAAAAAATTATGAAGTTTTTTCAAAGTATTTGGTAGATATTAATCATTCTCGTATACAGTTTTGATCAGCTCACTCCTAAATCGACTAAACCTTAAAAGTCAAACGTTACTCCTTATTTATGACAATATTAACAATAGAGTACCATTTTTGTAATTGAACTTTATTAATAAGATTGATAAAAGATTCAAATTAAGTATCTATTTCAATTTATAAATATTTTTGTTCATTTTCTTATATTTGAAAACAACTTTTTTAAGAATTTTTAAAAATAGTCTTAGTTTTTGGGCAAATTGTCAAAATCACCCCTAAATATATGGTGGTAGCTACAATGATACTTTATATCCTCAAATTTTTAATCTTAGAAATTAAACCTTCAAACTTATACAAATATTAAAATTGGACTCTCAAACTTACATAATATAATTATTTGAGTGCCTAAAGTTTGAAGGTCTAATTTTAAGATCTGTAGAAGTCTGAGAACCCAATTTTACAATTGAAAGTTTGAGGGCACAATTACAATTACCATCATACTTTAAAGGTGTTTTTTACCATTTGGCTTTAGTTTTATTTTCTTCAAAATAAATGTAATCTATAATAGTATTTTCTTTATAAAATTTAAAAATACATTCACATTGCATTTTTTTTTTATCTAAATGATTGTTATTGTTCAACAAATTTCAATAACATAAAATTTATAGTTTATAATAAGTATTTTCACAAAAATGGACATTTGAAAATGTATTAACTAAAATAGAATGAAATCCAAAATATAAAGGAAGAATAGTATTTTAACATATGAAGAATGACAAAATGTTGGAAATTTGAATGTTTTTATTCAATTCATCCTGTTTGAAATTAAAAATGTTCAAGGAATGATTTTAAATATCATATTGTTTGAAATTCGAAAAATAGTTTTAATTTATTTACTTCATTTGGAATAACAAACTATTTGAAATGAATGTATCTATTTTTTTTTTCTTTTTATGGTAAGTAAAAAAGAAAGCAATGTTTAAAATTATAATCCCTGATACAAAATCAATCTTGTTTATCGTTGATAAGAGATTTCTCTATGAACAATATGAATAACAGTTTGAAGAAGAGGAAGGTGAGAGAATCATCGATCGATCTGCAATAGATAGAAGAGGATTTATTCAATCACATAATTTGGGCTTACAAAATATAGTAATTATGGAGCTTTCTAAGTTATCTATTGATCCAAATATCGTACTTGCAAGATGAATATAGATAAAGAGGGAAAAAAAAAAAACAAAGATGTCACATAGTATTTTGATAAAAAAAAAAAATCAATATAATTTATTTGAGAATTGAAGGATTTTTTATTCGCCGATAAGTTCATATCAAATAAAAGTTTTTTTTTTTTTTTACTTACTTTATGTTATTAATTTTTTCCTTAATTAGATTTTGGTCGATGACTTGATTTAACTTTAAGTAGTAGTGGGAGGATTAGTAAAAAAGAAAGCAAAGTTTAGAAAACCTTTTTATTATTATTATTATATTGCAAACAATTTAAAGATTTGTATAGTTATTTTCCTTTAAATATTGACAACGACAATAACTAAAAATAGTAAATAATCACAGGGAAATATGGTCAAATTATTTAAAAAATTCGTGAATATCTTTATTTTCCATTGTTCAAACAATATTTGCACAATATTCATGGGCTGTAAGGTAAAATATTTACAAATATAACAAAAGGTCACTTAAAATATTTACAAATATAACAAAAGGTCACTGTGTATCGCTAAACAATAATAGACATTAATAGATGTCTAGCTTTATCACTAATAGATGTGTTAGCTATTAATGCTAGCACAGATAGATAGTAATATTTTGTTATATTTGTAAATATGTTTAATAGTCTTATCATTTAAAGCAATTATCTATATTTATAATACCATTTACGAAGTTTTTTCCTCATTTTATATGTCGCTTTTTAGTTATCTACTACCGGTCTATTAACAAATTTACATAGGATAATTATTTTTCTCAGGTTAAGCTAAATATATAATTTATTCTCTTAAATATATACTATTTCCTACTTTTGCCTTAAAAAAATTTAAAAGTTAATATTTGTTCAAAATTTTGTCAATTAAAAAGTTATTGAGTTTTTTTTAGTTACAATGGTGGTAGGATAGGATGAAGATCGGACCTTCCAACTTTAGAAAGTAAAGTCAGAGAAGAAAATCATACCAATTATGGCTGTGCTAAGTTCATTTTGAAAAAAGGAAAAAGTTACAAGTTTATTTCATTAAATTTTTAAACATTTAAGGTAGTTTATTTTAAGTCCATTTTTTAGCTTTATGTATGGTGACAATTACACTATATATAAATATAATGGAGCAAACAAACTAATTAATATCTTGAATACATCGTTGACATGTTATTGAGTATGAAATTAAACAAATTAATGCTTTGATCTATTAGGCATATATTTGGTTGTTTCAAACTTACTTCTGAATGAACATGATCTTATAAAACTTTTAGTTTAAATTATGAGTTTAGTCCTTATGATTTGATAAAAGTTAAAATTTAGTCTATGTGGTTTAAAAGTTAGAACTTGGTCCCTCTCGTTTAGGAAAAGTTAATCCCTACTTTAGGGATTATTTATGAGGCATAAAAATCAAACTATAAGGACTAAATTCTAATTTTAAACCATGATATTAAACTCGAACTTTTTTAACCCACGTAGACTAAATTTGCAAGTTAACCAAAATTTTAATACTCACCATGAAAAATAAAATTTTCATAAATAACTCTATAATTTCATTTTTTTTATTAAAGTGAGCATAACTTAGTAATAATCAAGATTTAACAAGCCCATATCGCCATGTGTAAAAAATATAAAATTTCTTAATTTTATTAAAATGTCTAAAATAATATGAATAAAGTATTGAGATTGATCAATATTTCTTTAAAAAAAAGATATATATAAAAACCAAAAGAAAAAAATATTTAAATTAATAAATAAATATTTTATATTTTTAAAGAATAAGTTAACATGTTATTAATTATGTGATATTTACACCACTAACCTTTTATTGTTTAATTCTATATATATATATATATTATGATAAAATAAACATTTCAATTCACTCATTGTAGAAAATGTGAAAATATTGATAAAAGTCTGAAAAAAAATTATTACGACGACTATAATTAACATGTATTACATTTTTCCTCGTTCTAACTCATTTAAAACAAATATTAAAATACTATTTTCGTTCATATACTTTGAAGTTTTTTTTAATTTTAGCCATCGTACTATCAACTGCCTAATTTTAATCTCTATACTTTCAATAAATCTAAAATTTATTCCCAAAGGCTAATTTATTGTTAATTTTAACATTACCTATAGCATTTTTTTAAACATATTTACATATTTTATTTTTTAATAAAAATATTATTATTATCTAAAATTTAAAATTTGATAAATTAATTTATGAGTGACTAAATTTTAAGTTTATGGAAAATATAGAGACCAAGAATTGAACCACTAATATTTTAACAATAATTTTTTTTGGCTAACAAAATAGATAAAGGACAAAAAACGTAGTGGCAGATGCGTAATATTTGCTGAAGTAGGAGGGCAAATTAATGCAGCAGTCCCCTTCAAATTTGCACCCTCCGAAAATTCTCCCTAAAATCCCTACATTCAAGATCCCTTCCTCCCAAAGAAACCTCTTCAAAACCTCTCCCTCTTCTTCCCCATCCCTTGACCCTTTCGATTTTCCCATTCCTCTTCCGATTGACCCGCCGGAGCTCCGCCGCCGTCCATAATGGAGGACTGCCTCAGGGAGTCCATGCGCAAGTTAGCCGTCTGGTTCACAAAAACCTTCAAGCCAATCATGACGCACGACGAGCTCGAACCTATAATGGCTACTTTAGGCTTCATCGCCCTAGAACCAGCCGTCAACGGCGCCGGAATCTCCTGGAAATCCTATAAATACTCCGCCGCTGATTGCCGCACCAAGTCGGTTTCTCCGTCGCCGCCAACACCGCGACTGCCGTATCCGAGAATCGACGGTCTTCACATTTATACATACAGAGCATTTCTTGATGCCGTCAATTTTTATCTCGAGAAATTTGATATCTCCGATCTCTTCCATATTAGGTAACAATGTTGTTAATCCTCTTGATTTTACGCTTTTTCTTTATTTTCTTTTATTCTATTTTTTTGTGAAATTTCTCTGTGCTGCACTGCTGTTTCGATTTTCGTTGATTTTGAATGATTCTCCGTATTTCGTTCACCGTCTTTCCATTTCTTATCCAATCTTTGACGAAATTGATTGCTCTTCTTTCAAATTTTAGAAGATTTATAGTTGACTACTGGTTTGATCAATACGAACCGAAAAAACAAAATATTCTGATTTTTATTATATATATTTTGAATTTGTTGTTCACTGATAAACTTGAAATTTATGGAAATTTTTACTTTTCTGCTACGATGATTCATAGATTTATTTATTCTTTTAAGTAGATTTTTCCTTTTATCGACAAGAGGAAATCTTTGATTCTTTCTAATCTGTATTAATTTTTAATAGGAAAAATTAAAACAAAACCATATAATATATGTAAAATTAGTTATTATTATTTTCATAAATGGTAAAGATGTTAAGGGGCCATCCTTCTTCTCCCAAGTATGAAAAGTCAATTTTAGACAATATTTTTCTTCTTATGTCTTTCTCTGACTTATATATATATTGTAATTTATAGTATTATTTCGAATTGAATTCTACTTTACCTCATTATATTTATTTTACTAATTATTATTTCCACTTATGTGCAGTTTTATGAAAACTTTTGATTTGATATTATTTCCTATTTCTATTTTTTCAAAGAAGATTTAAAACGTGTTCATTACACCTTTTTTTAAAATGCTTTTGATTTTTAAAACATATAATTTTTTTAAAAACTATTTTAGTCTACTTTTAATAACTCTTAAATTAGAGTCTTCAAACTTAGTGGAAAAATATATTTTTGGTCTTTAGATTTTGGGTCTAGCTTTTATTTAGTCTAAGTTTTGATTTTGTTTTTAATTTAGTCCTTATGTTTCAAAATGTTATAATTTTACCCCTTAAATTTAAGTGTTTTTTTTTAATTTGGTCCCTAGATTTCAAGATTTTACATTTTTAACCTCAATTTTTTTTTTTTAAATCACTTTCCATAATTGGCTTTAGTGTCTATCAATTGATTTAAAATAATTATGAAGTGAAATTTTTAAATTTTATTTTAAAAGTGATGAAAAATAGTGAGCCTTAATTAATTATAATTAAGTTAATTATTTTAAATATATTAACATACATTAATGCAGTAAGTATTTGGTGAAAAATCAAAGTTCAAAATGTAAATCT
Organism: Citrullus colocynthis; assembly: GCA_031780015.1. Lineage (NCBI taxonomy): Eukaryota > Viridiplantae > Streptophyta > Magnoliopsida > Cucurbitales > Cucurbitaceae > Citrullus > Citrullus colocynthis. The sequence continues at coordinate 2,580,075 of QLSR01001476.1, forward strand.
TGAAATCTAGGGACTAGATTAAAACAAAACTCAAATGTTAGGGTAAAATTGTAACATTTTGAAATTTAAAGATTAAATTGAAACCAAATTTAGAATTTAAGGACTAAATGTGTAACATTTTAAAACCTACGTACTAAATAGAAGTTAGACTCAAAACTTAAAAAGACTAAAAATGTATTTTTTAAAAATTAATTTGTATGAAAGTTATTAAGTAACAGTAATAATTGGCAAGTGAGAAAATATTATACGTTAACATGTTCTCAAAATTTATATTGAAATATTAATAAATAATAGAAACTTGACATTGAATAAGTTTTCAGGGTATTTATCAAGTTATTTTATTTCAATGAAAATTTTATGATTATTTGATTATTTAAATTACATATAATTTGACAACTTGCATAATTTAAATTAACATTTTTTTGCTACGTTAACTGTAAATCAAAGTTATTTAACCAACTTTCCTACGGAAAAGGAAACAATATTTATTTACATTTTGAGAATAGGAAATATTCTATGGTAAAATATTATTTTGATATTCTAGTCTCTATATTTTTAAGCGTTTAAATTTGATTCATATACTTCCAGAAATCTTAAATTTAGTATATGGCTCATTTGATTTTTTCAAAAACTCTTTTTTTCTTATTAATTACATTTTCATTATAAATTTTAAAAGCATAGTCATATCTTGTATTTTCTTACATGAAAATTATCAAGTTTAAATATTATTTTGGTCATTATACTTTTAAAATGTTCATTTTGGTTCGTATACTTTCAACTTTGGTTCATGTACTTTCAAAATCTTCATTTTGGTCCTTCTACTTCCTTGAACTTTAAAAAATTGATCATTTTGATTCCTTAAAAATGTAGTAAATGTGAAAATGAAGAGACTAAAATGGTCAGTTTTTGAAAGTATAAAGACCAAAATTAATCAAAGTTAAAAGTTTAGAGACTAAAATAAACATTTAAAAAAAATTTAGAGACCAAAATAAAAGAAAATCAAAAGTATAGAAATCAAAGTAATATTTAAACAAAATTATTATTATTGTTTAGAAATTTCAATAAAAGTGCAGACACTAAAATAGTACAAGTATAAAATTAAATAAACCTGGAATTAGAAAGATGAAAATGGTATTTTAACTAAATATTTATTAATGTATTATTGTATAAATTAATTAATACTGATAATATTATATTTAAATATTGGGCAGCACGAAACTCGACGCCGACATGTAAATGTAATGCAGAGGCAATACACTATAATTTTCACATGCTACTTTGCATTTATCACCTAACACATGACCACACAAATAAACGAATTTAATTTCTTATTTCCACATTTCATTTTATTTATTTATTTATAGTTTATTCATGAATTTTAAAGCTTTCTGTTTTGATCTTTTGACATTTTAAGTTGTCAATTTTCATTAACTTTTTTTCTTTTTTCAGTATTTTCATTAAATCTTTCATGATTTAAATTGTCAACTTTAATTTTTCAAATTTCATTAAGTATCTTGACATCAACTTTAATCTAAAATTTTAGTTGTCAATTTTCGTTAAATTTCATATTTATGTCTCTATCATAAAGATGATTGTGTGGAATTGTTTATATGGTGTACAGATAATAAATAAGATTACACCATATTTTGAATAAATTATTTTCCATAAAAAATAACATATTTCTTTGATAAGGACTGCAGGCAGAATTTAATAAATTGAGAATTTAAAAGTAAGGACTATGTTTGATGGATGATGATTTCATTTATAGTTTTTAGTTTTGGAAAACTATACTTTTGGAATCATTATGATTTTATGGTAAGGTTTTCACATTTGTTTCGATTTAAAAAACATAGAGCTGTTTTTAAATATAGTAAAGTGAGGCAAGATATTTACACTATCTAACAAAATGTTATTATGACACACTTATTATTGTTTATTAGTAATAATTTATTATTTTTCTAATTAGATAGCAAGACATGTAAACACACAAGAAGATACTTTAGGAATTGGGATTAAACTTTGAAAATGTTACCAATAATTTTTTAAAAAATGTAGGGATGAAATTGACATTTAAAGCTAAAAAAACAATATTTGACGAGCATTTTTATAAATTGACTTAAATACTATTTTAATCTCTTTTAGTTTTAGTCTATTTTGGTCTCTATATTTTTAAATTTAATTCATTTTTGGATCCTTATACTTTAAAAAAAGTAACCACTTTAGTCCCTCCTTTTTTTTTTATCCTTATACTTTGAAAAAGTAACCACTTTAGTCCCTCCTTATATTCATATATATTTTATTTTTGAAGGATGAAAATGACAATTTTTTTTCAACGAAAATAAACCTTAGAAATATGGTAGAAATGAATTGGAGGGGCCAAACACCTTAGATAATAATGATGCGTCGGTATTAGTACTTCGTTTTTCGGTGGATATTAAAAGCAAAATTTTGCTGCTACTGTCCAACACTTTAATCATCCTTTTCCTATATATAAAAATAAATAAATAAATAAATAAATAAATAAATAAACAAATAAATAAATAAACATTTTTTTATCCTTTCAATTCTGAATAAAGTTTATAAATCATTCAAGATTTTGAGGCTTTTCAGTTCGGTTAGCGCATGTGGATTCTTGCTTCTGCTGTTAGTTACCATTATCTGCTTATAGCCTTGCTCATTTGGAATACCATTTTAAAACTATATTCATGAATCGTATTAATTACAAACGACTTTTTTTTTTTTTTTTTTTTTTAATAGCATATATTTGGTAGATTTTCACTTTCTAATCTTCGTTGATAATCTCTATCAAATATTTCCTTTTTTAAAAGTTCTTTTTTAAAAAATTTAGAAATACTTCTGTCTATCTAAAATCATTCTAAAAACTATATTAAGGGCATGTTTAAATTATGGTTTCTTTCAATGTGTTTATAGAAAATTTAATTTGGTTTGAAACTAATTTTCAAGTCATTCAAATGTCTTGAAAAAGCTACTTATAAAATATCAACGCATATAAAGTTTTTGACTCCCATAAGTCATGAATCTAAATATCAGTTAACAATATATAAAACTATATTTTCTGAAAACAAATTTATGTTGCTTATTTGTAGGGGATTGCCATTGTATCGAAACCACGATCGGAATAGGAAGTGGCGTCGAATGGACGAAGAAGGTGGTAATTTTGTTTATAGAGAAGGGACTCTCGATCAAACCACACTCAATTTATATAACTTTCATAAGAATTGCCAAAATAACAAGGGATACAAAAGGATTGACAGTACTACAAGTGATGAAGAACATGACGACCGTGGAAAAATGATTGAAGACAATACAAATGAAGATTCCATATGCATTGTTAGTTTGAAAGATGTCATTACGTAATGGAGTAGGATGGCGATCAAATCAAATCAAACACATGAGGAACAATTTTGGTACATCTTCCCTTAGCTAATACCAAAGATGTATTCTTTAATTATTTGATGTCTTATGAGAGATTAGAGTCTCAAGTCATACACATGAACAGGTTTTGCATATGGAAGAGAAAATAGCGATAGTGATAGTGAATGAATTTTGATGTGGATAGTTTGTTCAAGCATTGATTAGAATAGTATGGATATATATATATACATAGAGCCAAAAAAAAAAAAAAAAAGTCATGTTTATAATTGTTTATTTTGGTTGAATTGCCATTTGATTGCAACAAAGTTTTAATTTGGATCGAGGATTAAAACATATCCATAAATCGAAGGATTCGACATTGATATTAAAAATCTATTATGACATTCTAGATATCTTTTATAATGCTTGTAAAACATAAAGAAAAATGCCGTCTATTTAGTCTAACACGAATAAAAATAATAATAACAATATCAATAACTTAGTTTGGGTGTAAAAATATTATTGAACTAAATCATTTTTATAAATTTATTGAGTACAAAAATATCTATGTTATTAAAATACAAATCTCAATATCGAAGTCAATATCGAAATTTTAATCCTTGGTTTGGACGTTATTTCGTTGTTTCAATTTGATATTGACTAGTTAGGACCTACTTTAACACTCTAACTAAGAGTTTAGATTTTTTTTTTCTTCTTTACTTGGAACCAAACCTACATTAAACAAAACTAGCCCTTAACGGTTTACAAAATTGAGCATCATGAGTACCGAGAGGCCAAACTTTCATGCCACACTCCACCCTCAACATTCAAAAGTAAGAACGAGAAATGTAAATAAAACCTAGAGTTTTAAATTCTAACTCCTACTTCACATGTTATACTAAGACAATCAAATGATAAAATGAACATTTCAATTCACTCATCACTAAAAATGTGAAAATATTGATAAAAATCTGCAAAAAATTTATAATCGTGACCATAATTGACTTGTACTATATATTCAAGGTTCTAACCCATTTAAAAATCTGTTATGTGGATTTTTCTTAATTGAATTATTTTTTTTCATTGTCCTAAATAGATTTTTTTTTTTAGTTTTTTTTTAATTTTTTATTTTTGAAATAGGAAACATTGTCGTTCAAACTATTGAAATGAAATTGGTTCTTCAATGATTTGTTTTGTAAGAATACATCGCAAATATTTTAGGCAATAGTGCCACTCAATTAAATTTGCCTATTCTTTCCATCCTAAGGAGGAAAAACGGAGAGAAATAGGTAAAATTGAAAAGTAAACTAGAACAATAATAGTTTTCTTTTTAAATAAAAAAAAAAGAGAGTAAAAATAAACACATTCAATACCATTGAGGATTAATATATCCGTCTATATATCCATAAATAAAAAGGTTCGACATCGATATAAAAAATCCAATATAATATCTCAGATGTCTTTTATAAATGCTTATAAAACATTAAAAAAATGTCATCTACTTAGCCCAATATAAATAGAAATACTAATAACAATATCAATAACTTAGCATGGGAGTAAAAACAACTTAACTATTAATTTACATCATTTTTCAGAAACTTTTTTTTTTTTTTTTACTTACTTACAAAAATATATATCAATATTGATAATCTTATTGATATATTTGTCGATATATCAATAAAATAGAAATTTTGATATTGAAACTGACATTTTAACCCTTGGATACAATACTAAAAAATAGGGTATTTTTTAAAATGTGAATTAAAACTTTTCAGAGTTACTTGTTTTACATAATTTCATATCGATGGAGCAAGAGGGCAAAAAAGTTATGGCATTTGTTTGAGATGAGGATGGCAAGCCTCACGGTAGGTTGTTGGGCATTCGGTTCTTCATGGGGTAGTGGTTGCTATCAAGCTAAACGTATCAACAGTCGTTGTCTTTTGAATTTGGAGGGTGAGGTTTTAACGGTAGCTTCAAAAGGCTGGAGAAATAGGGTTACTCAAATTGTTGGGTTGAATTTGATTCCCAAATTTTGGTTAGAAATTAGAGAATGGATGATAAGAACTTATATACTGGATTTTAGTTTCATTCCTCGACTTTTAATGGGATGACTCATACGTTAGCTGGGTGGGCTATCTAAAATAATGGCTTGGGCATGTTATTGACAATGATGCCCATGATTCGGTTTAATGAAAGTTTATGATATCCTTTAAATAAATACCTTCATATTGTATGCAATTTTAAAAATAAATACATACCGGGAGCCGTAGCTGCGAGTGCCAGTTTTTTCCTGCCTATTTCTTCCTAAATAGTCAAAAAGAAAGAAAGAAAGAAAGATAGGATAGAAGATTAAAAAGAAAAAGGAAAAGGAAAAAAATAATGAATGATCAGATTAGATCCTAATGATTTGAGCTAATTTTTAATTTGGACCAATGATTTTATTTTTATGGTTCCTCTTAATTTGATTTTATAGATTATCCTCTTCTCTGTTATAGCAAGTGTGGCTTCTTTTTTCTTTTTTAATACAATCATTGCTAGGATTAAAAATGGGACGACTTTTGAAATTATATAACATATTTTATTTTATTTTTACTATTATTATTTTTTTTTTTTTGGCAACAACCCAAGAACTCTAGCATCCTCATGAATGACCGAGAAAATCCTATATGAAAAACCATCTTTTCAAATCAAAGAACAATCCTAAAAACGTGCCAAAATTACTAAAGCATGAATAGATTTGTTCTCCACTCTCATCGATATCTCATGATATTTTTTCTATTGAATTGTAATTAAGTTGATCGATACTTTTATTCATATACATTTATCATGAGCTTATATTTTCATTTTGGCTACCTAAATTACCTGAATGTCGAAGTAAACAACAGTAACAAAAAAAAAAAAAAATTTACCATCAATTTATACCTCTAAACTTTAAAGATTGTATCAATTAAAATTGAACTAATGATTATATCAATTTAATCCTAAACTTTCTTAAATGTATTATTTTACACTCCTTTAGATTTAGTGTAAAACTTATAATTTATATAAACTCCCAATGCTTGATTTGGTAACCAAATTTTAGTTATGAACCTCTCTTCCACCTATAAATTTCTTGCTATATTATCTACTTTCTACCAATGTTTTCAAAAACCAAACCAAGTTTTGAAAACTAAAAAAAATAGTTTTTATTTTTAGAATTTGGTTAAGAATTCAACTCTTGTACCTAAGAAAGTCAAGATCATGGTAAGAAATTGAGAGAAATAAAGCTTAATTTAAAACAAACCTAAACCAAATGGAGCCTAAATTTTCATAAGTAGATTAATTTAGACTCATCATTACAGGTATATTTGAAAATCATTCATGCATTAATTCTCACATGCGTGTAGATTTCTTCAAATATTAATTTTACAAAATGGACAATTGAAAATGACGCATTAAAGATTTTAAAAAAATTCTAACTAAAGGTCTAAATTGGATAAGCTTAGTAGTTTAATTGATATAACTATAAGTATCACATGATGCTTATTTGAACATAATGTAATGGAAGATGCAAATTCATATACCTACAATAGTTCAAGATTTAAACTTTACATTGATACAATTATTAGTCCTTCTACTTTTAATACATACGAAATTTATAGTAAAAATGTGAGAACATGAATGATAATTTTCATGCAAGAAAATACAATAGGTAAATATGTTTTCAACTTTGTAGTAAAAATGTTAATAGATAACATGAAGTATTTTAAAAAAATTATCAATAAATTAGCAATAGAACTAAATTCAAGATATATTAAAAGTATAACTAAAATTGAACAAAAGTTATGTTTACTACTCCGTAGTCAGAATTGCTACAATTGTAATGGATTTTCTTTATTACTCATAATTCACCGTATATCATTAATGGATTTTTGAGAACGTATTTAAACGACCCTACTTTTCATATTACTATTGATCGATTACGTTTACTGGGAAGTAAACGTTACCAAAGTCCAAAGTATAGAGCCAAAATAGTATTTTTAATAATAATTATAGTAATTATTATTAATTACTATTTATAATTTTTTTTTTAGAAAAAGAAAAAGCCTCCAGCACCGTTTCCCGCCAAGAGAACGGCTTCTTCATTACCCGGCAATCCCCTTCCAACTCTGGGACCCATCCACTAATTTTGTTTTTCTTATATATTTATTTATTTTTAAGGAACATCCACGACCTTTTTTTATCATGAAAAGATGAGCCATAAAACCAAAAGTCACCCTCTTTTAAACTCATTCGGGTCCAACAATCAAAACCAAAATAGGCCACTTCTGAGTTCTGGGTTCTTCTTAGCTTCTTTTTATTCTTTTATTTCAAGGGATCTTAAAAAGTTGAAATACAAAGAAGCACATACCTGCTTCTATGGATGGCTTTCCACTCTGTCTCTGCCGCCATTGACATAAGCCTCAAACCTTCCTACTTCCCACATCCATAATGGCAAAAATGAAGGCTCCAAATTTGCTTCTTTGAGGCCCCATTTATCGGAAGATAACAACAGTCCTTTGCCTCGTTAAACGCGCCACCAATGTGAACGAAAGGCTACAAAATTGGAGATTTGTCAAAGTTTATTCTATTTGCTTCAGAATAGTGTTCCGGCAATCAAAGAAGCTTGCTTTCATTTCAGCGAGAAATTAGGGGAATACTGAAAAAGAAGGCAGAGAGGGGCTTTTCTTAAAGGGGGGCAATTCAAAAGGAGATATACCTCATTTTTTAGTACACACTGCACAGGCTTCTTCAAGGCTTTATGTTCTTCTGAAATGGCTGCCTTTGTAGCTATAATAGTCTTCTATTTGGTTCTTCTGCAAACACCCACCAACATATTTGCGGTTAAGGATGAAGAAGAGTGGAAATCTGCTACTGCAACATACTCCAAAGAAACAGATGGCTCAATTGTTACAGGTACTCTTTTCCTTTGTTCATGAAATTACATTCATGTTAAACATGGTGCTTTTCTGGGTTTGAAGAAGCTCATTTTTATAGTTGCTATTTGAGTGTTCAAGAGTTGCAGCACTGCTCACATCTGTGGTTTAAGGAATCTCTCCCCCACCTTCAAAAGTTGGAAACTGAAAATCGTGACCTGGGATGTTTGATAGTGGTCTTGAAATTATTAAAATCATTTTTGTCATGTTCAAAATCACTCGTAAACATGTTTTTCATAATTCAGAACCAATTTTGATGATAATTGGAAATAAGAATGTAGAACCGAACATTGAATTGATTGTGAATGATTAAGGGCATGCTTTTTTAACTATTATGGGTTGATTTAGTGGTAAATAAGAGAGCATGAACTTGATAAAAGGGCTAAGAAATTATGGGTTCAATCTATGGTGGCCACCTACCTATGATTTAATATCCTTGAGTTTTCTTAACACCCAAATGTTATAGGTTTCGGTGAGGTGTTACATGAGATTAGTCGAGGTGTGCGTAAGCTAGTCCGAACACTCACGGATATTAAAATAAAATTAAAAGAAGATTACCGGCATTTTTGCATCACTCCCCAACATTCAGCTATCATGTCTGTAATACTGTAACCAAAAGGGAGGGAAATTAGAATTTGAAGTGCTTTTTTGTTTTACCAATGTTGCAGAAGGTGCTTGTGGTTATGGAGATCTGCATAAGATAAGCTATGGAAAATATAGCGCTGGACTGAGTAGCATGTTGTTTAATAGAGGGAGTACCTGTGGAGCTTGCTATGAGCTTAGATGTGTTGACCACATCTTGTGGTGCTTGCAAGGAAGCCCGACTGTCATTCTAACGGCCACCGACTTCTGTCCTCCCAATTACGGCTTCTCTTCCGATTATGGTGGTTGGTGTAATTTTCCCAAGGAACACTTTGAGATGTCAGAGGCAGCGTTTGCTGAAATAGCAGAGAAAAAAGCAGATATTGTGCCAGTTCAATATAGGAGGTATAATCGATCTAAATGCATAAAGATTCAGACAATTTGTTCGTTGTGATCCTAAGCTAAGGGAAAAAGCTTGTTTAATATTTGTGTAGGGTGAGGTGTGACAGAAGTGGTGCAATGAGATTCACAGTTAGTGGGAATTCTCGCTTCTTTCAAGTGCTGATTACAAATGTTGGAATGGATGGTGAATTAGTGGCAGTCAAAGTAAAAGGATCAAGAACAGGATGGATACCACTGGCAAGAAACTGGGGACAAAACTGGCAAAGCAATGTCAATCTTCATGGACAACCTCTCTCTTTTGAAGTTACCTCCAGCAGTGGAAGAGCACTTACTTCCTACAGCGTTGCACCTGGTAACTGGCAGTTTGGGCAGACATTTGAAGGGAAACAATTTTGAAATCTTTTTGTAACTAAGGAATTGGAATCAAAAGGTTAGGCCTATAGAATAAACTAGAAACTTGAACATAAGTATACTGGCATGTTAAATCTCATGATGGGTAAAACACACATCAGAAGCAGGCTGCACAAAATTAGCAGTTTGGGCGTAGGCCCACATAATTTTTAGCTTTACTATATACGTTCTTACAGAGATTATGCAGCATTCCCGAACTTGGTTCGTTCCTTATGTATTCTACAGATAATTCGGTATTCTTGGGAGGAAAAAGAAATCATGTACCATTCACCGTATATTATAGTCTAGCTTTTCCCCTTATATTTCTGTCTCCTGCTCACGACAGAGTAGCTGAAGTATGTTGCAAGATGATCACCTCTTCTCTGCATAAACTAGCGAGACCGCTAAGCAGGGGAGGGAAGTTTCTGGATCCCAGCAGCTTGAGAAACCAAAGTAAATCGATACAATTCATCCAACATTCATGAGATCCAACTAGTGTCGATTTATTCAATCAAAACATAACTCAAAAGTTTATCACAAATATTCTCTGCTAAGCATGGCTGACTTGAGCCAGTATACAGTTATAGCTCTTATCCAGGGAAAGTTTCCAAGTCTTTCCAGGTTTCTTCAGAGGAAACACAGCTGAACTCCATCTTTCTCGCTACAAATTCATCTGTATATGAATACGCCTTCTATTCCATTATTTGAATCCTGATTTTGCAGCTCAGTGCATAGATATGGCTGTAGCTGTCTCTTCTTCTTCCTCTAGAAACTCAAGTGATTCACCATAAAGCTTTTGTGCATCCTGCTTCACAGTTCTTAAATCAACTGCCTCTCCCGTTGATTCCAATCCTTTTATGAGAATCCTGAAGGAAGCCTTATCTGGCTCACAACCTACTTCTTTCATCAAGTAATACGACTCCATCGCAAGTTCACCTAAGTTATGACAAACCAAGGCCTTCAAAAGAGCATTAAACCCGTCAATTTCAGGTGCTAATTCAGCTTCTGCTTTCAAGTACGAATGAAGAATTTCTACTCGTTCGAACAATCCATTGCTAGCCAATACTGTAATAATATCAGCATACAGCGAGACCTGAGGCTTGTACCAGTGTTCATTTCTAACATCTTCGAAAACCTAACACATAAATCGTACAAAATATCAGCAAGGAATATTGAAGGAATTACAATAAGCAAAAATCTCTATCTCGCCATTGCTGTGGACACCTCTAAAAATCAATACCGATCATGCAATATCGAATAAGTCCGATAACTAATCAAAGATACAGATGAACATAAAATTCAAGTGCAGAGGCATCACCTTAAGAGCCAAAGAACACTCGTTCTGGCGAAGGAGCTCGCGAAGGACAGCCATCATATCGAACTTTAATAAACGCCTAATTTTGGCATCATGCACTCGGTCCAATTGTTGTAAATTTTTCTTGACTCGCTTCAACGACTGCACCGCTTGAATTGCTTCGATGCTGAGGTTCCTCCCCTTCTGCAATGGCTTCCGGTTTTCACTTCCGCCTCTCATAGTCACTCTCCGATATCCCTCTGCGCTGCCTAGTCGTAGGCAGCATGCTTTCCCGCCAGAGCTCGGTAAATTGAACGGCGGACTAAGAATTGTCGGCGACGGAGGAGTTGCTATGAAACTCATCGTTCGATATCTCTCTCCCTCTCCGGCGAAGTCCCTCCCGCCCCTATTCTTCATCTACGATTTTTCTGTCTGTCTTAATCGCTTTGTTGTTTTTTTCTTTTAATAATTGGTCTTTTTAATAAATGGTTTTTTTCTAACAATTCTTTCCCCAGCTTCAAATCTCACACAAATCCCCGCGAAAATCCAAAATCAAAATCTCCTTCAGAAAAACAAGGAATCACCCAATACAAAAAGAAAATTACTAAAAATAAAATAAAATAAGGAGGGTCAACCAAAGAACATTATTTTCGATTATGGGAACCTTCTTAATTAATTACAACAATAATTTGAATTGCAGACAAGATCAACAAAATTTTCACTTCGAATTCAAATTTAGTAATGCATGTGTTTTGTTTTGTTTTTCTCGTATTAATTATCTCAAAACTATGAACCAAATTTTCAATATCTCTCTTATTAATCTCAAATATTATCATGCAACTTTTGACTCATGATATTGTTAAGATATTTATATCCTAAAGCCTTAGTTATATTGTTCTATTGTTCTTGCTAATATACCTTCATCGAATGGGTAAATTTTAAGAATTTGGGGAATGAAAGTAGAGTAAGATGGAATAGAAGAAGAGATGATAAAAAGAATTCCTTTAAATAGTTTTTTTCGATTCTTCTTAGACCGTGATCGACACCGATATTTGAATAAAAATTATATCAAAACTATCAATTCTCTTAGGTTTTCTCTACAAATCTTGACATCAATATTCAACATAATTTTTCAAATATTATGTAATCTTTCAAAATCTTAAATAAAATATTTTACATATTTTCAAGTTTTCACCAAATTTTGTGATCTTTTCCAAATATTCTCTCCAAATTCTTTAATCTTTCCCAAATCTTACACACAATTTTTGTGGTTCTAAATTTCCAAATTGATTTACCAATTCTTTACTAAGAAAGGTTTAAATATAAGATAAAAATAATATAAAAAAAGTGTTGTGAAGTTATTTTTAAGAATATTGAAACTAAATTCTAATTATAAATTATAGAGACTAAATTTTAACTTTAGTTTAAATTTCCAATTTAACCTTTTTAAACAAAGAAGAAAGATTAATTTGCCCGAATTACAATAGGGTTCTTTCAAATGTAGCAAAAAACCAAAATATTTAGAAATATAATAAAATTTGACCGTCTATCTATAATAGACTAGTATGTCTCAATAAATAATAATCTATCGCAGTTTAATAGACAGTGATATTTTGCTATTAATGCTAAATATTTTTAGCAATTTTGTAATTTAAAATAATTTTTCATTATAATATGATAATTCTGGTGGGCCTGTCCATATAGCGAAATCGTATACGGTAAGAAATGAAAAAGACAGCTGCTCCGCTTTAGTAGTAGTTGGAATTCGTTATCCTTAAATCACTCGCCGGAAACGATCATCGGCGTCGGACCTCCGAAGCTTTGCGGACGGCGGCGGATGGCGACGATAGCAGGGACACCATGGGTGAGGATTAAGGCCTTCCCGATGCTGAATCCTCCAATTCTACATCGCTCAAACCTGTATTTTGGGGAGAGATGCATCCCAAAATTTCGAAGGAGTTTCTCGGTGTCGGCTTCTGTAGATAAGGTCGATGGAGGAGAAGTTCGAGTCCGTTTTGCTCCTTCGCCTACTGGAAATCTTCATGTTGGTGGAGCAAGAACTGCCCTCTTCAATTACTTGTTTGCTAGGTTGGTTTTATTCTCTCTTCCGTTTGCTCTTATTCGTTGTTAAATTAGGGTTTTCTTTCCAATGATCATTGCTCCCGGGTTTGGTTATTGGTAGCTCTACTTTTCAGTGGAAGTTCGAATTTAGTTGTATTTCATTGTTTTGTTTCGTACTTACGAACTCGATGTCTTAGGGCCAATGGTGGAAAGTTTGTTCTGAGAATTGAAGATACTGATTTGGAAAGGTCCACTCGACAATCTGAAGAGGCCGTGTTGAGAGATCTATCTTGGCTGGGTCTTGATTGGGATGAAGGTGTTTATGTTCTTTCATTTATAAATCCGTTGTTCTTTTTGGAGCATTTGCTTTGTCTCAATTCCAATGTCTGCGTTTCATGGTGTTTGTCTTAATGTATTGGTATCGATTCATGCGGCTCAGTATCATAATGCTCGAGTCAATATGCTATTTTTAGAGCATTCCTGAATGGGCAGTTATACTGTTGATGTTGTATTATTTGAAGAAGTATGAATGAAGTTTTTTCATTATTATTATTTTTTAGGATTTTGTTAGTGATGTAACCATATGCAGGTCCAAATGCTGGTGGAGAATATGGTCCTTACCGACAATCAGAAAGAAATGCTCTATACAAACAATATGCGGAGAAGCTTTTAGAATCTGGTCAAGTATATCGCTGCTTTTGTTCAAATGAGGTAATTAGAACTATCATATTTTATTGCTTTTTCTTTCTTTTAAAATAATAATTAATTTCAATTATTAAATCTTGAGTTTCTAATAGCTTAAGCAGCAATGGGTGTCCTAATGATTTTTACTATCTGGGTTCCTGTCATTCTCTTCAGGAACTAGAAAGAATGAAGGAAGTCGCAAAGCTGAAGCAACTGCCTCCTGTATACATGGGAAAGTGGGCCAGTGCTACTAATGATGAAGTACAGGAAGAATTGGAAAAGGGTACCCCTTACACGTACCGATTTCGTGTGCCTCAAGAAGGGAGTTTGAAAATCAATGATCTCATACGAGGGGAAGTAAGTTCTCCTCTTGTCTTGCTTCATCCTGCCTATAGTTTGTCTAGTCCAGACTGCATGTTCTCTCTAAATGGTCCTCTCCCCCTTCCCCCCTCTCATGAGTTGGGTGGCATCTCTTGTCTTGTGTATTGAGCCCGTATCATTTCTTCTGTGGGGTTCTTTTCTTTGACACGCATTGACATAGGACAGAGAATATGAAGAGCTACAAATCAACTTTACAATTAATAATAATTACTCACCTAAACCTCGTTAGTGAAACTTATGTTGTATCTTGTTGTTAACTTTGTTTGCTAGTGTTCTGAAGGTTAGTTGGAACTTGGATACACTTGGAGATTTTGTAATTATGAGGAGCAATGGGCAACCTGTCTATAATTTTTGTGTCACTGTTGATGATGCTACCATGGCTATCTCACATGTAATAAGGTAATAACCGCATCCTCCTTAACCATGTGGACTTGCTGTTCCACTTATTGTTCTCTGCATGGAGATTTCATTCCACTTGTTGAATTTCCTTTACGTTATAATATGTAAGCTAATTTTCTCAGTATTCTTTTTTTCAGAGCAGAGGAACATTTACCGAACACTCTTAGGCAGGCGCTGATATATAAGGTAATCTTATACCCCTTTTTCCCTTCAGATGCTAACCAAGGGACTTTGATTTGGCTCGTTAATAAATCCTCCTATTACAGGCTCTTGGTTTTCCAATGCCTTACTTTGCACATGTTTCCTTAATTCTTGCACCCGATCGTAGTAAATTGTCAAAACGACATGGTGCGACATCAGTTGGTCAGGTAGTCCTTTGGTTGCATATATGTCTTATTCCATGGGCAAAAGCTTGTATATTCTATGATATATGATTTCTGTTAGTATATATTCCCATTTTTTTATGGTTCTTATTTAATTGGGATATTCATTTTTAATTAGAAACAAATACGCCTGATCTCTGACAACTCCTTAACAGTTCAGGGAGATGGGATATCTGCCCGAGGCTATGGTTAACTACTTGGCTCTATTAGGTTGGGGGGATGGTACTGAGAATGAGTTTTTTACTCTCGAACAACTTGGTTGGTGCTTCTCTCTGTGGTTCTATTATTGTATCCTTTTTCTCCCTTTCCAATCTTTATTTCTACTATTTCTAAAATTAGTTTCTGAATTACTATTTGGTCATGTACTTGGATTGACAGTGGAAAAGTTTTCAATTAGCCGTGTAAACAAAAGTGGTGCTGTTTTTGACTCTACTAAGTTAAGGTAAGAATGATTTGATTGTAAATTGGTACAATTTTTCTTGCTCTTAGAAGCACGCCCCCGCAGTCAAAGTTTAACAATGTAACTAGAATTTTGTTTGTTTGTCATAATGCATTTGTTAGTTGTGCTTAGCGACTATGTTTTCATTTGAATGACAACTGTAATTGATTTAATAACTAATGGAAGCTTCCAATGCGGATATGAAAACTAGGTGGATGAATGGTCAGCATTTGAGAGCCCTTCCATCTGAGGAACTGACCAAGCTTATTGGTGAGCGCTGGAAGAGTACAGGTATCCTGACAGAATCAGAGGGACCATTTATTGAGGTAAGAGCCTATTGTGTAGGAAATGCATTTGGATAGGAAACCAAAAACTAATAAAAGAATGATCACAAAAAAGAGAATAATATGTTTACCACGGATGAAAGGAGCCTACAGAAAAGGACTCCAATTGACACAGAAACAGGATAATTTTAGGAACTGAAGGTCTAGGTTTAGGAAAGAGTGAGTTTGCCAACTGGAAGCAATTTATCTTGCTAAATTCAACTTCTCCTCCAAATCTTAGACTTGCTTCGAGAAGTCCCAAGCTTTAATTACACCTAAAGTTCCCACAATCACAACTTTAACCACATTAGGCCAAAGGATATCCTCCTCTCTTAAGAGTCTTGCTATATAGAAATCATAGAACAGAGGGTACGCTAGGAGGAGCTTTGGTCAGAGATGAAAAGGTAGATCTACACAAGTTGAGACCCTCAGAATGCACAAAAGACCAGAGCCTAGATTCTAACTGTTGGTTAAGGAGGCCTAGTTGCAGATGCAGCTTGACAAGGAGAACTATTAATTCCTCTGCCTCATGATCGGATAAGCCTTTGTGAAACTTGAAATTCCATGCCTTATCAATTCACAAGAAAATTGGCAAGGCATTCAAGTACCTAAGACACATTCAGGACTACTTGGAGGATATTCTTGCCAACATGAGTATAACTTTCATCTACATATTTAACGAACCATACCCCCAGAGCCTAGATTCTAACTGTTTTCACTCCCCTAGGTTGGAGGTTGAAATCCTCACCCCACACTTACTGTAATGGAAAAAGGAAAGAAAAGGACATTATCCCAACCATGGATCTCCCTGGATGGAAACGCTACTTCCATTTACAAGCTTAAAGGTGAAAAACTCTTTGGTTTGCGACTGCCCTTGGAAATGGAAAATAAGGGCTTCATTGCTAGCTCTTTGTGGTGTCCTAGTGAACCACCAATTTTGACAACCCATATTTACTGTCAATGATCTTGTATCATGATGCATTTTTCTCTTAAGAATAAGTGGACCCTGCTTAGAAAAAAGAGAAATGTTTCTATTGGTGAGACTTCCTACTCCCAAGCCACCTAAACTCAAAGGGAGAGGCAAATTTCAAGTTTACTAAATTGATACCTTCTTTGCCCTCAGTTCCATTTGAAAGGAAATCTCACATTACCCTTCCCAGCTGCTTAACTTGCATGGGAGTCTTTGTATGTAACTTTAAAAAGTCTTATATCTTGTCTGTAATCTGTATAGTTAGTATTATGGTGGAATGTCCATCTCCTTGTGTCACACACCTTTGTAAATTTCAGCTTTTTTCCCCATTTTTTTTAAAAAAGACAAGTAGGTCCTTACACCTTAATCATTAACACTACATAGGATTCATGCTTTAGTTTAGTCGAGCATTTGGGTTTCTTTCAGTATGTTCTATTTTTCTGTGTGGCAATGATGCTTAATTAATTTGGATTTCAACAATGTTTTCTTCCTTTCATAATTTTTGCTACAATCATGAAATCATTGCGCGAGGAGTGATTTAATTTTATATATAGGAATCAGTTCAGCTGCTCAAAGATGCAATTGACTTGGTAACTGATGCTGACAAGGCACTCTCAAACCTTCTGTCCTATCCTCTACACGCTACTCTGACAAGGTACGTGGAATTTCATGCATATTGTCATTAGTATTGTGATATTCTTTTGCAAATAAGACTACAAAGTCGGTGAATTTATGATTTTAGATAATCTCCTTTAATCCCCTGAATTTTGAGATATTTAAAGTAATGTTGTCTTTGATTGTGGCAATCCTTTTATCAAATGTATTTCTTCAGTCTTATTGATTTTGCCTGATGTAGACATGTAGGATAGGGTAGAGTTGGAATTTGAGATATTGTGAGGGTAGAGAAGATTGTGAAATTGAAATGGAGGGGGAAGGGAAGGAAGCAAGGCAGGAGGAAGAAAATCATCTGACATTACCGCAACACTGAAAATCCAATTATTAACAACACTACAAACCAGCTTATTGAAACCATATGAAACTTAGAAGTTTTGTTTCACTTTACAACCTGATGGTCCTTTCTGTATGAAAACGGTTTCACAACCCTGCATCTGGTGGTATGGTTCGTTGAATGCGTAGATGAAAGAGTGGTAGTTTCAAATATATTACCAGATCTGAAATAAATAATTTATGGAGTTATACTTGTTGCTAGATAATCGAGTTTCTGCTATCAGAAACTATTCCCTCGGTGAATTAAGATTTTATACCTTGTACAGGAAGCTTCTTGAACAGTTTATTTGCTTCAAAAGTCAGATACTACTTCGCCACATACTCAGTCTCTCGTTAAATCTGTGATGCTCAGTTTATTAGAGTCGTTTGCTAAAGTAATATCTGTGGAGTTGAGAAAAAAAATGATATTTTCAATTTCTAATGGATGGTTGAAAACTTTCCTAATGCCTGCAGTTCCGAAGCTAAGCCTCTTGTAGAGGATAAGCTTTCTGAATTTTCAGCCAGCCTCATAGCTGCATATGATAGTGGCGAAATCCTTAATGCGCTTGAAGAAGGCCCTTCTGGCTGGCAGAAGTGGGTGAAAAGTTTTGGAAAATCATTGAAACGCAAGGTAATGCTTCAATTCACTGGCATTTTATAATTTGAGTTCTCACTTCCTTGTGTATCTTCTTCATGTTATTTACTACTTACTAGGAAAATCACAATCACCTGTTATTTACTCTTGTTTTTTGCCATGATGCGAGACATTTGGCTTGAGAGGAATGGTAAAATTTTCGCTGGTGGAGAGTTCGGGGATGATATGTGGGATTTGATTAGATTTAATTATTCTCTATGGGCTTCATGCTAAGAAGCATGGACATGGACGTGACACAACGGGGTGATACGTCAATTTAATAAAAACTAGGACATGGACATGTTGGCGCTCTTTTCTAGCATTATGTTTTTAGGATATATATAAATTTAACGCAAAATACTTGATGCACATGCACTCCACTAAAAAAGCAAAAGGTGTCAAGTTAATTAATAAATATAGAAGATGAAACGTTTAGGTCTCTAATTTTAGTTTTTTATGTTTATGTTTTTTTTTTTTTTTTCTAAAAAAAATCTTTGGTTAAAAAACAGGCTCTCCTTTTGGTTTTCTTTAATCTTAGTTTAACATATTAATTGATTTGGGCATTAAATTTGGGTCCAATATGGGTCCAATATGAAAGGAAATTTTTTTCTAAGCGGGTCTAGGAAGGTGCCAAACATGTCACACGTCTAAAAGTAAATAAATAAAAATTGGACACAGAAATTTGGGTGTCGGAGTCCATGGTTTATAGGCGTCTGGTAATGGAGTGTTTGTTATTATTCTTTTAGATGGACTACTTTTCATAATTGGGTGGGGAGTTGGTTGTTTTTTTGGGCTTATTATTATTATTTGTTTGTTTTCGATTATCCTTTCATCTTACTTGACCACCAATGGTAGGGAAAATCACTTTTCATGCCACTCCGGTTGTTGCTCACTGGGAAAATCCATGGCCCTGATATGGGAGCTAGCGTCGTGTTACTTCATAAAGCGAGATCGTCCGGTGTCGTCGCTCCTCAAGCCGGGTTTGTGCCACTGAATGACAGGTTTGAAATTCTTAGACAAATTGACTGGGATGCAATGACCAAGGATAGCCCTCTATTAGAGACACCTACACCTGCGGCTGTCCCCAATTGAGGGTTTTTTTTATTTTTTTATTTTTTTATTTATTTTTTAAATTTTTAATTATCATTCTCTTTACAGTTTTGATCGGCTTTTCATTGAAATATGTCATTATAAACTTTTCTTCAGTCTGAATAATTTCTAACTTTTTGTTATTGTAATTATGAGAAATAATTAAGAGACGAGATGTACTCTCTATTTTGTATGGCAGCATCCAATTTTGGGTTGAGTGTGTACATGCTGATTCTTGTGCCTGGAATGCCCTGGGGATGCATTTGAGTTTGAAAAGGAATTTATTCTCTCAGTGATTATAGTAGACCAATTGAAAGAGATTAGCACTACTTAGTTTCTTTTGTTGGTAAAAAAATATCACTGGGGGTCGTTAGAGAAAGATATTTGTCCGAGTCTATTTGGTCTTTTTTCAAGTCGTTTTCATCTATTGGAATAGTTACAGCATCGGCAATTGTAATGGGTAGCATTTTTAGGGTTAATAATTAATTAAGTGTATAACAACGTTTTTAACGAATTGTAAATATAGCAATCTATCTGTGATTAACTCTATCGCTGTAAATTCTTATCAGTGATATATTCTATCATTGATAGACTCTAAGAGTTGGATTTATATTTTGTTATATTTGCCAATTCTTTTGCATTCTACTATATCTGCTAATCTTTGGGCCTAATTGCTATATTTGCAATTAGCCCATAATACATCCGACCATCTATATGTAAATTGAAGAGTTTGACATAAATGTTAGGGTTTAATAGATATCTCCTATAAATATCTTTATAGTATAAAATAAATAGTATCAAGAGATTTTTGTACGGATGACTTATTCTCAACCCCTTAAATGATTAATGACCCGTCGCCAGAAACAAATGAAATCTAACTTTTTGCTTACGTTAAAGTGTATTATAGCGTTTTTTTTTACAATATCGTGTTAGGGATGACCATGTGTGTCGCACCCTAATGTGGTCATATCTATTGTGATCTTCGTTTTTTTCTCACATTTTGCTAGGCTTTCACCATGAATGTTGTAGATGATTGGATAAAAACGAATATTGCGATGGACATGATTATTGCGCTTGGACTACAATGGATATGGTCATCCATAACTCGATAATATATAAAATGCGTTAGTACACCTTGACGTGAGCAAAATGTTAGATTTTATTTGTTTTTGGAGGACGGATCATTAATCATTTAGGGCTTGAGAATGGGTCATCCATACAAAAAAACTCTAGTACCAAATGGTCACTATCATAAATGAAAAATACTAATAATAAGATGTATCCAAAGTAATATTTAAATCTTGTACTACTTTTTCTATGATTTGGCCATTTGTTTTCACTTTTAAGAGACCTGAAATTCAGTGGTTTGGTGCCTCTTTGAAAATTTTGAAGGTTTCCACTAAAATCTTGTGGATTATCACTTTGTCAAAAGAGGTGGAGACAACTCAAAGTCTTTTTTGAAATGTTTTGTCGAAGAGCATCCTTAGAATATTTCCATCCATTATCTACTTCATTGAATCTGATTGTTAAGAGACAATTTCTCTTTTAAATCAAATTAGTGAATATCACACATTTCTGTCTAGATCGTTATGAAGGAGGTTTTACGGACAATTTCTTTACATATAATTTCTTTAGTGAATATCACACTTCTGTCTAGATCGTCATTGATTGATCACAAAATAATGGTGTAGATGATTTTAGCTTTCTGGACGATGATTGCGACATGTTCTACCTGTAGGCTAGTAAACATCCCTAGGATCTCTTAGTTTGCCTTACTTCTTACTAATTTCCTTGTATTTCTTTTTTAAAAAAATTGTTACATTCTTTTTTATATCCGTGATTGTCCGGACCAATTTACACGCATTTTGTTGAAAGTGATTTTGGAAATATCTTAACTGTCTTCCTTGTTTTGTAAATCAAATATTAATTAATCTAGTGGAATCATTTTTTTTAATTATCATTAACTTATAATCCATTTAAATAAATATATTATAACAATGTTTTTCTATATTAATATATTTTTTATATATATTTTTAAATTTTAATTGATTCAAATTTTTATAGCAATTATTTTTCTTAAATTTTTATCAAATAATCTTGATTAAACAAAATTAACTAAAACTCAAATCATATAAACTTTTTTTAAAAAATATTATAATAAATTATAGATTAATTATCAATGTGAAAATAATTAAAATAATAAGCTACTTTAGTCCATATATTTAAATTAAACCTAGTATTAATTTATCTAATACCGATAAAGTTTTGTAATACTATTTTATTTCCTTTCACAGCTCATTTTTCACAAAATAAAGCTGGCAGCAATTATTTTAAAAGCGACAACAATCACTTATGATATGATAACGTGATGAAAAAATATCGAATCTCTAACTTTAAGGTTGATGATATATGCTTTATGCCAATTGAGCTATGTCTATTTTCGCCGTTAAAAAATATTTTATTATTATTTTTAACAAATGAAGAGTAAAAATTGAACCTTCGAGTCGAATTAGATATTGACAAATATTTGATGTTGATAGTGCACACTTAACTTGGGTTCATTTACTTTTTCCAAATTGCAAGCTTTGGAATTGAATACAAAATGAAAAAAAGGGAAGAATTTTGTTGATTGGATCAACGAAATGTTTTTGAAGTTTAGAAGTTAGGTAATTTGATTGGTCTAATTTATTGCTTTCGTACGCATAATCATACTATGTGATTAAACATTATCTAGTGGGGGCTGTCTTTTAGTTTATTTTAGGGGGAAATTCTTTTATTTATTATTATTTTTTAATTTCTTGCAAAGGAGGGAAAAATTCTCTTTTACCCCTAACCTTAACATCAATTTTCACTTCCAATTTTCAAATTAAATCTTAGACTTAGTTTAATGTGGCAATTTCTATTCTCGGATTATTTTTCTTAGACTATAAACATAGAATATGGATAGTTGAATTTGACTTCAAATGAAAGGTATACATACCAATTACTATTAAACTATTGATAAAAAAACCTTAGTACATTAAAATTGAAAACCCTTTTTGGTATGGAAATCTTTAATTCTTAATCACTAAAATCCCTAAATCGATATGACTTCAACCCTAAGGATTGAGATAGACACGGATTGTCTTAAAATCAAAAAATAAGTTCATTGACCCAAGATTCGAACACTTTACAAGATAGGATGATCAATTCCACATAATTGCAAAATTTGAGAGCTTTTAGGCTAAACTTGAAAGAAACACAAAGGCCAAAGTTGATTCATCGTAAAACTTATTAAAACAACATAAAGACGAGGTTTTAATAACCTCCTAAAGAAGACACTAATGACACATCATAGTGAAATGTTTAAACATACCCTTAATTAAAATGTCATACAAAGGATAAATTTAGAAAATAATAAAATTATATCAAAATTATTAAATAATATTTTGATATCTTGAACGGTTCAGATTTTGATATCGTGTTGCCAATTGACCCACTAATTTCAACAAAAAGCAATTTAAAAAATGTCCTTATAAATTTATTAATAGACATACATCTACAAAAGCTTCCTATTGTATTCTACAAAGAAAGTCAATAATACGAAGATATATACAAAATTAAGTTTGTTAATATACAAATTAACAATGGAGTAATCTTGTCAAAAAAACTCACAAATTTTAACAAAAATTTAGCTCTAATGTTACTTTTCTTTAAATCTCATTAGATTTGTACCAAACGTATGTGAATGTTTTTGTTACAAAGTTTTCCAACAATAATATACCAAAGAAATATATTCAATGTTACATCAATTTTTAACTTGTGCATCTTAGTTAATTGTCTAATCATAATTTATTACGTGATAAATTTTTATTACTTCATTTTTTATTTTTATTTTGTATATATGTGTGTGATTAAAGTGGAATGCACAAAGATGAGTGTTTCTTGTATTTTCTTTATCAAATGGGTAAATATTGTAACAGTTTTCTTTTCAAATTCAAGATTAAAATTGCAACAATTATCTAAGTTTTGAGTGCAATTTTATGAGATTAGAACTTTATGGTAAATATTCATACAACTTCATAAACTTAGAGATCAAAATTATTGGGAACTTTTGGTTTTTCTGCCCTTTTATTGATATCTTATTTAATTTAACATTACATAATTAAATAAATTAAAAAATTATTATAAATAGAAAAAATATCAAACTATTTACAAATATAGAAAATTTTCATTATCTATCAATGATCA
The DNA here is from genome assembly GCA_031780015.1 of Citrullus colocynthis. NCBI lineage: Eukaryota > Viridiplantae > Streptophyta > Magnoliopsida > Cucurbitales > Cucurbitaceae > Citrullus > Citrullus colocynthis. The sequence goes on from QLSR01001476.1 coordinate 2,603,653, forward strand.
ACTGTGATAGACTTTTATCACTTGAGCCATAGACCACGATAGACTTCTATCACTCGAGCAATAAAAGTTCACGATAGACTTCCACATATCATTAATGAATTCTTTTAAATTAAAAAAGAGTTTTGCAAAAATATTTAATTACTCGATAATGTAAAATAAAAAAAAACTCTTTTCAAATATAGTAAAATAAATCGAAATATTTATATCTATAGCAAAATTCTATGGTCTATTTGTGATAAACCGCTATAGATTGCGATAGACTACTGAACAACAAAGTTTGATTTTGGAAAAATACCATCATTATGGAAACGTACACGCAGTAGAAAAATTACATAAGAATTTTTGGTAAAAACAATAATTTCTTAAATGCGTTACTTTCCTTTGATGAGATCCAATACATGAACTATTTATCTGTGTCACGATAGACATAAATAGTAGTCTACCGGGGTCTATCACAGATAGACCGTGTATTTTGCTATTAGTTATAAATATTTTTAACAATTTTGCAATTTAAGATAAATTCTTTTAAAAAATACTAATTTATATGCATTAAAATCGAATATTATTTTATTTTGATTCCTAAAAATATTGGTTTTAGTTCTTAAACTTTTAAAAAAGACTTATTTTAATCCTTCTAATATTAATTAATAGACACTAAAAATAAAAATTGTAAATTTTGAAATATTAAAAAAAAAACTCAAATATTAAGACAATATTGTACAACCTAAATTGAAACAAGTTAAAAAGACTCAAATAATAACATTTTGAAACAAAAAAATCTTGATATAAAAAAATATTAAATAAAACATTAAGATTTAATGACATTCATAACTTAGGTTTAATCCATTAAAATATTCATCTCTCTTTCTCTCCCGGTATCTAACTTTTATTAACCTTCCAAAAAAAAAAAAAAAAAAAAAAAAAAATTAAGCAGGCGCGTGTGTTGCACGTGAGTCCAATCCAACCGTTTGCGTTACGATGTAAAATTTCCGATTTACGGAATTATCGGCTCTCTCTCTCTCTCTCTTCTCTTTCTTCTCTCTTTCGCTCTCTCTTTGGGTGTGATTTTGTTGAACAGGTTTCGACTCACAAGCCTTGCAACTTGGCAACAAACCGGGAGGGGCAAAACCAAAATCGATGAACAATCACTTCTAATGAACAGATTCACCATCGAATCAGAGGTTGAATTGAAGCTATAAACTGGGAATTCTCTTTGATCCAATCCAATTTCGCAGTATGATTCGCTGAATGGATCTGTGTTATTCGATCCTGCACCAATGTCGGTTTCGCAAACCCTAGGTGGAACCTCCAGATGCGGCCGTGCGATCGGCCCTTCTCTCGATAAGATTGTCAAGAACGCAGCCTGGCGTAAGCATTCTCACCTTGTTTCCTCCTGTAAATCCGTTCTCGATAAGCTTGATTCTATTGCCGAGGCTGCTCCTGATCCTGCCTCCCCGCTCGCCGGCCTTTCTCCGGCTGATGCGGAGTTTGTTCTTCAACCTCTTCTTTTGGCTCTAGATGCCGCCTATGTCAAGGTTGCTGAGCCCGCGCTTGAGTGCGTTTTCAAATTGTTCTCCCGTGGTCTTTTCCGTGGCGAGATCGAGCGGCCGGATGGCGAAGGGAATCCCAGTGCCAATTCCATTATGTATAAGATTGTTGAGTCGGTTTGTAAGTCGGGAGGTCTAGGTGATGAAGGCATTGAGCTCACTGTTCTAAGAGTGTTGCTCTCTGCGGTTCGGAGCCCTTGTGTATTGATCCGCGGGGATTGTCTGGTTAATGTTGTTCGGACTTGCTATAATGTGTATCTCGGTGGCTTAAGTGGTACGAACCAGATCTGTGCAAAATCCGTTCTAGGTCAAGTAATGATCATTGTTTTCAGTAGGGTGGAGGAGGACTCCATGGATGCTCCGATGAGGATAATTTCTGTGAGTGAATTATTGGAATTTACCGATAAGAACTTGAATGAAGGAAATTCTATATATTTTTGCCAGAACTTTATTAATGAGGTAATGGATGCCAGCGAAGGGATTGCGGAGAAGAAACTATATGCGTTTTCGGCACAATTGCAGAATGGTCATGCTTCGCCGCCGAAAGCTGACAATAAAGGTGAATCTGATATAGGAGAAACGGAAGATGTTTGTAGTAAGATTAGGGAGGATGGATTCCATTTGTTTAAGAATTTGTGTAAATTGTCAATGAAATTCTCATCACCGGAGCACCCAGATGATCAGATCCTTTTAAGAGGGAAAATATTGTCTCTGGAACTGTTAAAGGTGGTTATGGATAATGCAGGTCCAGTTTGGCGCTCTAACGAGAGGTAAGCATTTCATTTTCCATTGATTATTTTACTGCTACTCTTGTACACATCTATCGAACTGACTTGAACTCCTCTATTCATGCAAAATTTTGACCTAATTAATTCTCTACCTTTTAATTATGTAATGCTATGTTATTAAACTAGGTATTTTTCATTGGGAAAAATGACTTCTGGCAGTCGACTCAGAATATTGTCTTATTTTGTTTCGACAAATCTATAACAGTTTCAAGCTTCTTATGGCATATGCCATCTCAAATGAAGCTTTAACCACACAGCCTCCCAATTGTGGAGGATTTGAGCTAGGCTATAGTTATGGAAAAAAATCTTGTGTCTAAGATGCCACATTCAGCATTCAGGACTTAATGCCAAAATCAACTTCTTATTTTGTCCGAGTACTTTGCAGTAAGCTATTGTTGATTGGATAAACTGTGACAGATTCTGTCACTGTTGGTTTCAGGTTTCTCAATGCTATCAAGCAATTTCTCTGCTTATCATTATTAAAAAACAGCGCCCTCTCGGCAATGGCCATCTTCCAGCTTCAATGTTCTATTTTTACAAGCTTGTTGACAAAATTTAGGTCAGGATTGAAAGCAGAAATTGGCATCTTTTTTCCCATGCTTGTCCTCCGAGTGCTTGAGAATGTACTTCAGCCTAGTTTCTTGCAGAAGATGACTGTGCTCAATTTGTTGGATAAGATATCTCAAGATTCACAGATTATGGTCGACATTTTTGTCAACTATGATTGTGATGTTGATTCTCCGAATATTTTCGAGAGGTAGTCACTTGTCCATATCTTTTGTTATTCATGTTGATTTTGTTTGACTTGATATATAATTTTCGTTTTCATTTGTTTTCTCAAGGGTTGATGAGTTTATTCCTCTCCTCCTCAGCATGTGAGAGGGAGAGGGACCTTGGGGGGATGGTTTGGCGTTTGAATTGTGATGTTAACCTCATACCAACATATTTGCAGGATTGTGAATGGCCTTTTGAAAACTGCTCTTGGACCGCCTTCTGGTTCAACCACAACCTTGTCTCCAGCACAGGATATTACATTTAGGCTTGAATCTGTTAAGTGTTTGGTAAGCATCATTAAATCAATGGGAACTTGGATGGACCAACAAATGAAGCTAGATGATACAAATTTTCTCAAGACTTCTGAGAATGACGCTTCACCTGAGAATCAATTAAGTGGGGAAGAAACAGCTGCTGTTGACTCTGAGCTCCAGCCAGATGGAAATTCTGAGTTCTCAGATGCTGCTACACTTGAGCAACGAAGAGCTTACAAAATCGAACTCCAGGTCTGAGCAGTATTTAATCTCTAGTTAATACCTTTTATTTCTGTGGAGGGTGGGTGATGAGTGGTGGCTTCTGTTCTAGCAGTATGAAGGCTCAAGTTAGGACAAGATGGATAAATCATATGATTGCAATTTATTAGGAGGTTGTTTTCTTTGCCGGGATAGGGGAAGAAAAGATGATTAGAGGCTATAGGCTATAATTAGGGAACGGAGAATTACACCAGTGTAAAGATCTAAAGAGAGCCAAGTTAAGGAGAGAACCAAAAGATTCGATGAGTTGTTGAAGATACTGGAGATGAAAGTTGTTACTGTTGTTGATGGTTTTTATTTATTTTTGGGTGAGAAACCATTTCATGAGTAAAGAGAAACTAACAATAGATGAAGGAATATAAGACATCCTCTAGAGTGAGTTTACAGTTGGGGACTCTGGCCTTGGTTATAGATCACGTTTCTTCTATAATCTCCAAAGCAAAGGGGCAGTTGTTCTTGAGGAAGAGGAGGGTAGATGATGCTCTTGCTTGGGGTTCAGCTAGTGTCTAATAGTAGGGCCTCTTCTCGTGTGATTACTTCGGGGTTTTTCAAGGGAGGAAATTCAATCTGTTATTTGCCTTTCCCCCTTGGCTTGTCATCTGGTTAATCCTACTTCGTTTTCACATTTTGTTCCTTACTGATTGTTGCTGTTACTTTTATTGACAACTTCCTCAAATCTTGTTTGGTAACCACACACATCACATAATCTATTATTTCAACTCATTTCATATTAGAGGTAATTAGCCTTGTTCTGACAACTTTCCTGATTTATGTTCAGAAAGGTATTTCGCTGTTCAATAGGAAACCTTCCAGGGGTATTGAGTTTCTGATCAGCACAAAAAAAGTTGGCGGTTCTCCTGAAGAGGTGGCTTCTTTTCTCAAGAATACGAACGGCCTGAATGAAACAGTCATTGGGGATTATCTGGGTGAAAGGGAGGAATTCCCTTTGAAAGTTATGCATGCTTATGTTGATTCATTTAATTTTAAAGTGATGGACTTTGGCGAAGCAATAAGGTTTTTCCTGCGGGGCTTCAGGTTACCAGGAGAGGCACAAAAAATCGATCGCATCATGGAGAAGTTTGCCGAGCGGTACTGTAAATGTAACCCTGGTTCATTCACAAGTGCAGATACTGCTTATGTTCTTGCTTATTCTGTAATTATGCTGAACACAGATGCTCATAATAACATGGTGAAAGAAAAGGTTGGGCTCTAACTTGTGCATTTGATTGCATATTGGCTTAACAGCTTGCATGTAAAGATAGGTGATATTTAGGTTACTTCTATGACCCTGTTCTGTAAAGTATGTCTTTTTGATTAATTTTTACTGTGGAGTTCTCATAGAATCTCTTTAAGTTGGCCAAGAGGTATAAATGTTGGATGGTGAATAGGTTATTGATTGTGAACTGGTGTGGGTTATTTACGCAGCGGGGATAAAAAGCCTGGGGAATCTGTCTTTCTCATGAGAACAGTATTGCCCTTCAATAGTTTCATTTTGACTGCAAAAGTGCAAAGTTTTTCATTGTTTTATGTGGGAGATTTGAAGGGCGGCTTATGTACGCCCAATGAAAGATTTCACGGAAGTAATATCATCAAACTTATTGCCTGTTAAGATTTATAAAACAATACTTCTAGAGCTACTTTTCCTTGTGTGGAACTGGTGAATGCATGCAACTATTTCTGAAACATATGACATATACAGCTGCTTTTCATTCTTAAGTTTTATTTACACCTTGATATTTGAGTTTTTTGAATTTTACTGTACTTCGATATCTTTCTGACTTCTATTGTGCTTTGGTTGGATATTCAGATGTCAAAAGCTGATTTTATTCGGAATAATCGAGGAATTGATGACGGCAAGGACTTACCTGACGAGTATCTTGGTGCTCTTTATGATCAGATTGTTAGGAATGAAATTAAGATGAATTCTGATTCTTCAGCTTCACAAAGTAAGCAGGCGACTAGCATCAACAAACTTTTGGGCTTGGATGGTATACTCAATTTAGTTTCTTGGAAGCAAACAGAAGAAAAAGCTGTTGGTGCAAACGGGCTTCTTATAAGGCACATACAAGAGCAGTTTAAGGCGAAGTCTGGAAAATCTGAGTAAGCTATGAAATGATATCTTAGTTGATATTTCTTATATAAAAAAATCCTAGTTGATATTTCTTATAGAAAAAAATCTTAGTTGATATTTCAATCTGCTTGTGAGAAATTTATTTTATTTGCGGCAATAGTTTTCCATTGTAATTTGAAGGTGCAATGCTCTTCTGATTCATTATTGGCTCTCTCTATATTAGATAGAGTAGTATGGCTTCATTCTTTCTCTTACTTTCTGTTGGTTTGTTGTGGATTTTGATCTAATTGATTTGCCTTGTATATGTTGTATAATTTATATTTGTCAATGGAAGATTTTATTTTTTTGGTTTGGGCGCCTAAAAGATTAGGAACTTACTCTTCTTATAAAAACCAGGAACTTATTTTATCTGAATTTGCAGATCTGTTTATCACGCTGTGACGGATGTAACAATATTGAGGTTTATGGTGGAAGTGTGCTGGGGTCCTATGTTGGCGGCATTCAGTGTGACTCTTGACCAAAGCGATGATAAGCTTGCTACTTCTCAATGCTTACTAGGCTTTCGGCATGCAGTGCATGTCACAGCTGTCATGGGCTTGCAGACTCAACGGGATGCTTTCGTGACATCCATGGCTAAGTTTACCTATCTTCATTGTGCTGCAGATATGAAACAAAAAAACGTTGAAGCTGTGAAGGTATGTGTATCCTCATCATTAAAACAGAAAGTGGTTTTTTCGCTAAAAAAGTTGTCCCATGAAGGGATATTTTCTGTATTATCCATCTAAATTGAGAATAGGGCTAAAATATGGTGGCCCATATAGGCTATAAAAAATCGATGCCCATTTTTCCACGGTGAAGCATAGCTTATCAAACATCTCCTAACTCATGAACTTATCAAATCAGGTCCGCTGTGCAAACATCGTTTCAAGGAATAAGCCTGCTTAGAAGGGCTAGAAGGGAGGACAATTGTTTATGGATCCGTTTATTTTCCCAGATCATATTGAATTTATAAGTGAAGAGCTAACTACTTAGTCTAGTTTTATAAATTTTGTTGTATGGTCAATTTTTGTCTTTTTGTCTTTTATTTATTTATTTCTTTTTAATTTAATTTTTTTATTACGAGTTAAATGAGTTTTTTCCTTCTCTGAATATGTACAGGCTATAATATCGATTGCCATAGAGGATGGTAATTTTCTTCAAGAGGCATGGGAGCACATTTTTACATGTCTCTCTAGAATTGAGAATTTACAATTATTGGGAGAGGGTGCACCATCCGATGCATCATTTTTGACCACATCAAATATTGAAACCGAAGAGAAAGCACTGAAGTCGGTGGGTTTATCATCTCTGAAGAGAAAAGGAAGTCTCCAAAATCCAGCTGTTATGGCTGTTGTTCGTGGAGGTTCATATGACAGCACCTCTCTTGGAGTGAATTCTTCTCCAGGACCAGTAACTCCTGAACAGATCAAACACCTAATTTCAAACTTGCATTTGCTCGATCAAATAGGCAATTTTGAGTTGAACCACGTATTCGCTCATAGTCAAAGCTTGAACAGTGAAGCAATAGTAGCATTCGTGAAGGCCCTTTGCAAAGTTGCTATTGCAGAGTTGCAGTCTCCTACAGACCCACGCGTGTTCAGCCTCACTAAATTAGTTGAAGTGGCGTAAGATCTTTGTCTTTACCTTGAGTTTGCTTCATCTGCATAGTTTTTAATGTCCTTTTAAGTGTTAAATCCTTAGGTATAAAAAACTAGTTATATAATTATCTTTATTATATCATAGGGTTCCATGACATCTATTATATCCTTTTTAATAAAATCTCCAGTTTAGGTAATGCTTCAAATTTTCTTAATGTGTCTGCCTCTACAGTGTCTCTGACTTGTGGACTGAAATGGAATGGGAAAATCACCACACAACATTGTTTCTTTTGCAGGCACTACAACATGAACCGTATCAGATTGGTGTGGTCTCGCATGTGGAATGTTCTCTCTGATTTCTTTGTGTCAGTTGGCTTATCAGAAAATCTGTCAGTTGCAATATTTGTGATGGACTCACTGAGGCAGCTTGCAATGAAATTTTTGGAGCGTGAGGAGCTTGCAAATTATAACTTCCAGAATGAATTTCTGAGACCCTTCGTAATAGTTATGCAGAAAAGCAGCTCCACGGAAATCAGGGAATTAATAGTTCGGTGCATTTCACAGATGGTTCTCAGTCGGGTCAATAATGTGAAATCTGGATGGAAAAGTGTTTTTATGGTACGTTCCAAACATCAAGAATATAATTTGGGAGTCACAATACTAACGTATTACTAGGACGGAAAAATTTATTTTTTTAGTTCACCTTCTTTAAATCTTAGTTTCCCTTCTCTGTCAACTCCAACTTTACTATCAACACTTGGACTGTTAATTTAGTAAGGGGGGGAAGTTCAATTCAAAAATTGAACTGAAAATTCAAATTACACTATTTTAAAATTTAAGCTATTAGGTTCAGCTCAATTTAACCCTTTGTATTATTATTATTATTAGGGTTAGGGCTGTGTTAATTCTTTAACATATTACATGATGTATGCTTTTACACAAGGAGTATTAAATAGATTTAATAAACTAGATCTCTTACTAGTTCTCCCTCCCAATTATGATTTTTTTTTGCAATGGGTACTAATGGAGTCGTCATCTAATTCAATCACCTTATACTCAACTATTGCCTCAGGTTTTCACTGCTGCTGCTGCTGATGAGCGGAAGAATATTGTATTATTGGCTTTTGAAACCATGGAAAAAATAGTTCGAGAATATTTTCCTTACATAACTGAAACTGAAACTACGACATTTACCGATTGCGTTCGGTGTCTGATTACTTTTACAAATAGCAGATTTAATAGTGATGTCAGTCTCAATGCCATTGCATTCCTTCGGTTTTGTGCTGTAAAACTTGCAGAAGGGGGACTCGTTTGCTATGAGATGGCGGGAGACAATGTTTCATCCAATTCTCCAGATACACCCACGCCGACACCCACAGATAAGGATGATTATGCTTCCTATTGGGTTCCTTTGCTTGCAGGTAACACTGCTTTTGAAACTGGATTTTGGCTAGACGAGATGCATTTACTTTATACATGCATAATTCTGCGATCTCACTTTTCGATGCATTTGTCTAGTACTTTTTGTCATGGGCATAAACTTTTATGATCGAAAATTTCTATACTATTATGTCTATATCACCTGTTATCATTCCCTTTTTGGGTGACACTCTTCCCTTTGAAATCTACCTGAGAGACTTGCATGTTTCTTTCCACCTGTGAAGACACTCTTTGGCTATGAAGCACAGACATGGACACGTTCGCACACACTCCGGACGTGTGTCCGACACGCAAATTATTTTTATTTATTTATTTTTTAATTTCAGACACATGGGACACACATGTGAAAAAATGGTTTAACTTTTTTATGTTGGACCCAAATTAATCAACTATATGTTAAACTAAGATAAAAAGAAAAAAAGGAAACCCCTTTTTTTTTAAACCAAGATAAAAAAAGCATAAACTTAAAAAATTAAAATTGGAATCCTAAACGTCTCATCTTGTCTAATTGTTAATTAATTTGACATTTTATGTTTTTTTTAATGGAGCGTATTTAGTATTTTATGTTAAATTTATATATATCCTAAAAAAACATTAATAAAAAAGTTCATTGATGTTATGAAGTTATAAAAGGGCATCATTTGCCATGGAGGATCACATGTAGCTATTCCATTGTGTAATGTAATTAAAGAAGTGAGCTTGTAATCACAAAAATAGGAATTAAATTTACACTCAGAGAGAGAAGTATATATAACATGTCAATCAAAGTTCTTTTGAAATTGACGTATCACCGTGTTGTGTCGTGTCCATGTCCACATGCCTCTTAGGTCTTTAGAATCTATATAATGTTCTTCTCTTATTCTTTCAGGGTTATCAAAGTTAACATCTGATCCTAGATCACCAATCAGAAAAAGTTCCTTGGAAGTACTTTTTAATATCCTGAAGGATCATGGCCACCTTTTCTCGCGTCAATTTTGGGTTGGTGTTATCAATTCCGTAGTTTTCCCCATATTTAGTTGTTTGCATGACAAGAAAGAAGTGGACATGAATGAGAATGATGAATACTCGGAAGGAACTACATGGGATTCTGATACCTGTGCAGTGGCAGCAGATTGTTTAGTAGATCTATTTGTTAGTTTTTTCAATGTAATAAGGTCTCAACTACCTGGCGTGGTCTCGATTCTGACGGGATTCATTAGGAGTCCAATCCAGGGTCCTGCCAGCACTGGCGTTGCTGCATTAATGCGTTTGGCAGCCGACTTGGCTAGCAGGCTTACCGAAAACGAGTGGAGAGAGATTTTTCTTGCATTGAAGGAAGCGGCCACGTTAACTGTGCCTGGATTTCTCAAGGTCCTAAGGACCATGGACGACATCAACGTTCCTGGGATCTCTCAATCTTGTTATGACTTGGATGTGGCTTCAGATCAAGGTTTGTCAACCGATGGTCTTGATGACGATGAGCTGCAAACGGCCTCCTATATAGTTTCGAGAATGAAGAGTCATATCTCAATGCAACTCCTCATCATACAGGTTAGCTTCCTTCTCATATTCCAAAAACATTCTCTTCTCTTTTTATAGAATATAACATTTTCCCTCATTTCTTTGATCAGGTCATCACTGATCTCTACAAGAACCATACCCAACCTTTCTCACAAGGCAACATTTCCATCATTCTTGAGATATTTTCATCCATTTCCACACATGCCCAGAAACTGAATTCCGACACAATCCTTCAGAAGAAGCTACAGAGAGCTTGCTCCATTCTCGAGATATCCGATCCACCCGTGGTTCACTTTGAAAACGAGTCTTACCAGAGCTACCTCAACTTTCTCCAGAATATGCTCGCGAATAATCCCTTGCTTACTAATTCAACCCTTATCGAATCCGAACTTGTCACAGTATGTGAACAAATTTTGCTTATTTACTTGAAGTGCACTGGGATGCCAGGTGAGCGGAAAGAAACCAACCAGCCTGTACTACATTGGATTCTTCCTTTGGGTTCGGCAAGGAAGGAGGAACTGGCTGCTCGAACGTCTCTAGTTGTCTCAGCATTGCAGGTTCTATGTGGGTTCGAAAGGGACCTATTTAAAAGGTATGTTCCACAGTTTTTTCCATTGTTGGTAGAGCTTGTAAGGAGTGAACATAGCTCTGGAGAAGTTCAGGTTGTTTTGAGCATCTTATTTCAATCATGTATAGGCCCAATAATTATGCAATAATAAGATTATATACACACACACATATATATATATATATATATATTCTTTGTGGTATACTTAGCATTCCAATTGTAAATCAATCTTTAACTAGTGGCTTGAAGGTGGAGCCAGCCACATTATTTTGTAGAATATGCCAAGTCCCAAAATTTTTGCCTAGTGGAGAGATGTATGTTCTAGTATATTCATAATATAAAATTGAGAGGATATTTTTCTCTTTTTGATTTACCGCATCCTTTTTTTTGGGTTCCAATTTCCATATAGTTGGCATTTGTAAATTTTTCTTTAATAAAAATTCCATTGCTGAGGATTTGAGCCATTGTAAATAATTGTTCTTGGAATCTCCCTTCTCCCATGGTTTGGTATGATTTTCAAGTTAGTTTTAAAGAATTATATGGGATTGTTATTTCTTATTATTTTTTGAGTTCAGTCAACAAGTGTACGGTGTTCAAAAAACTTGATCAACCCAACTCGATGATTTGGATTCAAGTAAATAAAGATTTCATGGATTGGTTCATAGTAACTTACTATTAATTTAATTAACTAAAGATGCTCATATTTACATATATTAATTTTAATTTTTATAATTTACTCTCCACCATCTCTTACACATTTCATTTTTAGGATTTTAGAAAGTGGATTTTTAGAATCTAAATTGAATGGAAAATTAGTTAAGTTTTAGAAAGTGGATTTATAGAATCCGGAAAATTAGTTAAATTTTGAGAAATAAGTTTAAATGGTTGTTGGAGTTAATTTTACCATCAGTTGAAAGTAGGTAACTAATTTTTTTATTATTTTTTAATGGGGTAATGAGTAATAAAATTAATAGTAAAGACAACTCCTTTCTCTGTCATCATCTCCATCCTCTTCCTCCAAAAACTCTCCTTTTTAATGAAACTGATAAATTAATCGAGCTAAGAAACAATTTTCTAAAATATCCAAATCAAAACTCCGTGTATAAGTTGAAATTCTCACATATCCAAAACAATACCGAAGGTTGCAACAATGGCGGATAAGAACGAGAAATAGAATCTGGCCGAAAAATATGTAGAAGGGAGGCCGATATCTTACACCACTCGCCTCTCACCGCTACTCACACCCCTCGCCTTTGACTTTGGCACCCACAATGGCCAAGCTGCTCTTGGCGTTAGTCTTCCCATTGTCCGTTTGAATTGATTTGAGAAAAAAAAAATTTTTTTAAAAAATATTTTTATAATTTTATTTAAATTATTTTAATAAAAATAATTTAAAATATACTTTAAAATCTATTTCAAGTGAGTTGTGATTTTAATTTTTTTTAAAAATTGACTCATTTGTTAAATTAAACTTTTGAAAATATATTCAAAACGTAAGCGATTCTCACAAAATTTCAATGGAATGGTAGAACGAGTTTCTAGTATGTCCAATATTTGGAGCTAATCCATGCACATTCCAAACCCAAAACTTAATTCGAATGGATTTGCAGAACAAAAAAATTAGAAGAGAAGGAAGGCAATGAGAGAGAAAGGGGTTCTTGGGGGAACAGGATGGAGATGATGAGAGAGAAAGGAGGAGTTGTTTTCATTATTGATTTTATTATTTATTACCCATTAAAAATAATAAAAAATTAGTTACCTACTTTAACCAATGATAAAATTAATTGCAGGGACCATTTAAACATATTTCTCAAAACTTGGAACACAAATATCCATTTTGAAAATTGAGAGATCAAATGAACCTAAAGCTAAAAACTCATAGTCTAGAAAGGTAATTTTCCCTAAATTAAAATTGACTGGTTAATTTTAACTAATGAAAATAATTAAATAAAAATTTGGGTTCTTTTTAAATATAGCAAAATGAATCAAACTATTTACAATATAAAAAAAATTTCACTGTTTATCAAAAATAGACTGCAATAGACTTTAAATAGTTTGATATTTAATTTTCCTAAAATTTTTACATATTAAGATTTTACTTCTTTTTAGACCAAAAATTTAAATAAATGATCTGAGTAATCTGAACCAACCAAACCCAAACGTCTCGTGGTTGGGTTGGATTAGGTTCATATTGAGTTAAAATGAAGGGAAAGATACCCTTTTAGTCCCCAGGTTTTGGGTCTAATCTCTATTTGGTTCCTAGGTTTTAAAATGTTACACATTTAGTTCTTAAGTTTTGAGTTTGGTTTCAATTTATTCTTAGGTTTGAAAATGTTACAATTTTACCCTTGACATTTGAGTTTTGTTTCAATTTATTCTCCAAATTTCAAGATTTACATTTTTAACTTTCACGGTTCACTAAATACTCATTTTTCAACTTTAGTGTTAATGTATGTTAATATATTTAAAATAACTAACCTAATTATAATTAATTAAGGCTCGCTGTTTTCCATCGCTTCTAAAATAAAATTAAAAAATTTCACTTTATAATTATTTTAAATCAATTTATAGACATCGACGTCAATGATTGAAAGTGAATCTTTAATGAAAAATTAAGGTTAACATGTAAAATCTTGAAATCTAGGGGACCAAATTGAAATAAAACTCAAATCTTAAGGGTAAAATTGTAACATTTTAAAACTTAGGGACTAAATTGAAACCAAAATCAAAATTTAAGGACTAAATGTGTAACATTTTGAAACATAAAGACTATATAGAAACTAAATCGAAAATTTAAGAATCAAACAGTTATTTTACCCTAAAATTAATGAGTGCATTCCAGTTGTAGATAAAACTTCATTGTACAAAAACAAAAGTTAGAATAATTAGTGCATTCCATTGTAGGGTAGTTGTAAGGTATATAATGGTCCCATTACATCAATTTACTTCAGAAAACTGATTCCAATAAACTAAAATATAGCACAAATCATCTAAACATGGATAGATTGAATTCTTAAAGATATCTTCGAACTAATTTACTATTGTTTCAAAAGTAATAATATGGTCTTTGATCACGTTTTATACCTTTAATTTTTTCACTTTGTGTTAAAAATATTCATGAACTTTAAATATCTTTATACTTTTAAAAAGAGTTAAAAAATATCCTTACCATTGGTTTTGGATGAAAAAGGTTAGTTTTTTGTTTAAAAAATATTCCTTAACCTTCAATTGTATAAAAAATACTCTTAAACTTAAAAAGAGTTAAAAAATATCCTTACTCTTAGTATATGAACAAAAACCATTAATACCTCATGCAAAAAGAACTCTAAAATTTTGAAAAAGTTTTTAAAAAATTGCTCCTATTGTTAATATAGTGATCAATTTGTTTGAAGTTTTCTTGAGTTCGAAAAAAACAATTTTAAAATAAATTATATAGACATTCTCTTCTTGTTTCCATTATAGATACTCTCCGTTTTCTCATATATGTCCAATTCTTGTACTAATTTTCTCAACAATCAAAATAAAAACCATAACTTTAATTTAGCACATAAATTCCCACAAATTTCACAAAATTCTAAAGTCAAAATCTCTCCTTAAAACATACTAAAACGATAAATAGCGAAATACAAAAAAATGTATTTGACTATTAACATGCACTCAACTATTAATGTATAACTTTGTTAAAACATTTAAGTCCCAACTCCAAGAGGTGTTTCCATTATTCTTTTTCTTCTTGTTAATGTCTATATACCTTAACCAAGTGGGTAGTTTTATTTATTTATTATTTTTTCAAATAAACAAATGTCAAACAGATAGCAAAGAGAGGAGTAAAGGGTGAGGGCATTGAGGAAGAGTGGGGGAGAAAAAAGTGGAAAAATATAGAAGTAAGAAGGTATTAACATTTTTTTGTTTATATATTAACAATATTGAAGGGTATTTTTGAAACTTTTGAAAGTTCAATTACATTTTTGACACAAAAATTAACGGTTTTCGTCCAAAACTAACGGAAATGGTATTTTTGAAATTTTTGAAAATTCAAGGGTATTTTTGACAGTACAAATTCTAGGGATATTTTATATAATTTAGCCTTTTTTAAAACAAAAAATAAATTTAAGAGATATGTTTGTTTGATGTCTCTAGTTTATTTCGGATATCATGTATACTCTGTTCTCTTTGTCAGTTTATTGAGGGTGTATTTGGTTTAACTTTTAAAGTGTTTAATTTTAAAGATAAGTAACTTTTGAAAAAATTAAAGTGTTTGACAATCACTTAAATCAACTATGGAAACACTTTCAAAGTATATTTTAAACAATTATTTCTAAAAAAGTATTTTTTTCTCTGATCTAAGCAACGTTTTTGATATCTTTGTTTGATGTTTATTTAACTATGTTTAGTTGTCTTATGCACCAAATTTTAAGACGAGGGAGAAGGTGGGATGAAGAAGAAAAATAAATTTTAAAAATGTCACGTAAACTTAAATTAATATAAAAATAAATAAAAGTTGCTACCTCAATTAAAAAATTGCAACTTCAACCCTGCCACATCATCTTTCTATTAGTGATCAATAACTTTAACGACCATTAATTTTTTTTTTTCAAACCTCAAAAGGCAAAAAGGTTCTTTTGAAACTTCATGGAGCACAGAGACATCTAACTCAAATCTCAAGAACCAAAAGTGTATTTTCCTCTATTTTATATAATTTAGCCTAATATTTAAGTCGAGGCTTCAAAATTCCATGCATTAAATTAAGTGTAACTGTTTTAAATAACAAAACTGCTGAAAATATTTTCAAATATATTAGTGTCTATCATTTATAGATAGTAACATTTTACTATATTTGTAAATAAGTTAGCTCATTTTGTCATATTTAAAAGCAACTCTTAAATTAAAGTATAAAACTACATTTGTATTTAACCAGAAACAAAAAATAAAAAAATAAAAAAATAAAAAAATAAATACTTGTTTGTATTTGACTAGTTTTGATTAAATTTAGTTGTTTACATTTTATCTATTGAAATGAAACTCATCAAATCCTTAAAACTTAATGGTTTACTTTTTATCTATTGAAATAAAAATTGTATGGAATGCTAATACCAATTATGCAAGGTTGGATTGGGTGCTTCGAGATCATTTGGGTTGTGTGCTCTTAGCTGGCTTGAAGTTTGTTTCTAGATGCCATATGGTGAATATCCTTGAAACTATGACCATTTGCTTTGGGCTGGAGACTTTATTGTCTATCCGTGTTTCGAATATTTTGGTGGAGTCTGATTGTTTGGAGGTCATCAATTTGCTGAATGATGTTGCTGTTGACTATTTAATTTTTTTTTTTTTTGGTAAGGAGGCTTTGGATAAAAGCGGAGAACTAGGAGTTGTCTCCTTTTTCCATGTTTGTCGTAGTCAAAATGTGTGGGCACATTATCTTGCGCAAAAAGCTTTGGAGGATCAAGAGCCTTCTATTCTTGCCTCTCTTTATTTTGAGTGGTTTTCTCTTGTTGCATCTCATGACATTTTAGTGTAGTTATTTGTTTTAGGTGGCTTTTGTTTTCCACCTTAAAAAAAAGAAATAAAACTTGTCAAAACTCATTAAAAATAGTTATTGCGTCAAGTAATTAATTTCATCCTTATGACGGATTCTATCATGTTTGCTGAGGCTATTGCTATGTAGTCTTTCTAGTATTCTTGATGCTGACTTTTTCCCTCCTTATTTGAAACTGAACTGTTTAATTCTTTGGAATCTTTTGATTGGGAAAGCTAGATATATGAGAATGAGGGATAGACTATTTACAAATATAGAAAGTTTCATTGTCTATCAGTGATAGATCGCGAGAAACTTTTATCATTAAGCGATAGAGACAATGAATTTTTTCTATATTTGTAAATATTTTAGCTCATTTTCTTATATTTGAAATCAACCTTAAAACTTTTGATTATTTTTTTTAAGAAAGCTTTAAAATTTATTTCTTTAAAACTTCTTATAGTTTTTATTCATAAAATAATTGAGATAAAAAAAAAAATGAAGTAAGGATAAATTTTTCCGATCCTTAGAGTTAAAATTTAATAATGTCAACTTTTTGAAAGAAATATTTTCCAAGAGTTCGAAATTTGAAGTATCAAAATCCAACTAAACTCAAACTTTCGGAGGCTAATAGTGCATTTTTATTCTTAAAAATATATATGAAGTTAATGACTAAAATTAATTGATATTTTGATCATAGTATAATTAAAAAAAAAAAAAAAATTGCAATGGATGACAATTTAAGAATATAGTTCGCAAGGCAAACTTTTAGTTTTTATATTTCATTTGCTTGCAAATTCAATGGGGAGAATCACCACTAATCTAGTACTTTAGTAATTCCTCGTATCATCGATGAGAACCTTATTCGTGGAATAGTCGAATAAGAAGCCAATTTCTATTTTATTTTATTTCTATTAACTTCATGCTTAGTTGTTCAACAAAAATTTTCAATATTTAAGGTGTATGAGTCACATAATTTATATTCTAACTAAACTAATAAGAATGAACTTTTGTGTGTATAATAACCAAGGTGTATCAATAAGTTGATAAATATAATATCAAAGTGTACCAGTAAGTTTATATACTTAATATTATTGAAGTGTGAAAGTGTATTGGTCATATATCTAAAAAAAGAGTGTATCAATAAAACATGCGTGTTTCATTTTTTTAAGCACGATATATATTCCATGTAAAGAATGATTCATTTTTTTTTTTTAATCTAAGTGTATTGTTATAAAGTACGTCAACTTAGTCAAGTGCATAATTATCAAGTTTAATCAAATATATTAGCATTATAAAAGAGTGCATCTGTTAAAGTTTATCAATAGTATATCAGTCAAGTGTATCAAGTTTATAAGCATAAAAGAGTGAATGATGACAAATTTATCAACAGGTTATCAACTAAGTACATCATTTTCAAGTATATAAATCAAGTGTATCAAGTTTATCAACAATATAAACAAGTGCATGATTGACAAGTATATCAAGTATATTAGTTACACGCATCATTATCAAGTATATAGGTAGTGTATCAAGTGTATATTAGTAGTGAGGGCATTTGCGACATTTTACATTGATATGTGGGTTGGGTTGGGTTTTTTCCATTTTTGCAAACAACAAGTATGTGGGCTATGGACCTAATTAATGTATTTTGTTTTCCCCTTTTTTCAAGTAGTACTTAAAAAAAATATTTATCATAATTCCATCAAATTTTATTTATGAAATAATTGAAATTAAAAAGAAAAAGCATGGACAATTAAATAATATAAAGTCGTGGAATTCTCAAACCGCTCTTGTTTCTAAATGAAGAATTAGGGCTAATATGAAAATCAAAATTTAAGGTAAAATACACTTTTTAGTTGTGAATTTTAATTTAAAATTCAATTTAATATACAAATTTTAAAATTAACAATTTAGTTACTTTGGAAAATTTTACTAAAAAATTTCTTAAGACTATTAATTAAGTAACCAAATAAGAAGATTTGGTTGTTAACTGGCTGCCCAAATTTTATTTTAGCTTATGTGACATTTATTTCTCCCCCTAATTTTCTGATCTTAACCTTTTTTTTTTTCCTTCTTATTCTCATCTTTCTCACAAAAGAAATCCATTTTCACAAAAACCAACCCTCGAAAAAAAAGAAAAAATTCAATAAGTTCAAAAGTTAAACTATCAATTATTGAAATTTAAGGAGTAAATAGAAACTCATCCTTCAATCTTAAATACTATTTTTTAGAATAATTAGAAAAGTGTGTTTTATCTTAAGTATTTTAACGAAATATTATTAGGATATATATATGTATGAAAATTATTTTAAATGACTACTGTTGAAAATATTTATAAATAACAGTAAAATATCACCGTCTACCTGCAATAAATTGCAATAGATCGCGATAGACTACTATCTGTGTCTACCATAATACAGATAGATACCAATAACAGTCGTAATCTACCGTAAATAGACAATAAAATTTTTCTATATTTGTAAATATTTTTGTTTATTTTCCTATGACTCAAAACAACCTTATATATATTTCATACGGTAACATCAAATTTTTTTTAAAAAAGAATAAAAACTTTCATGATAAGAAACTTACAAAAAAAAAATTATTTTATTTTATTTCCATCTGGTGCTCGTGGTGCAATTAAATATTGTGTAGTTTTAGGAATATATATAATTCGATCAAGAAAAAAAAAAGAAAAAAAATAGGTATATGATGTTATTGTAAGCATACAAATTAGCTGCACTAAGACATGTTTAAGAAAAAAATCGTAGTAATTAAAATATCATGCATGTGATGAATTTAAAAATGAAATAAAATATTTTATCAAACAAATTTAGATAATCATAAAAGAAAAAGAAAAGAAATTGGAAGACGCATATAGACTTAAATATTTTGCAATTATCAAGAATATTTATGTTTTAATCAAATATTTTTTTTTAATT
Organism: Citrullus colocynthis; assembly: GCA_031780015.1. Lineage (NCBI taxonomy): Eukaryota > Viridiplantae > Streptophyta > Magnoliopsida > Cucurbitales > Cucurbitaceae > Citrullus > Citrullus colocynthis. The sequence continues at coordinate 2,622,971 of QLSR01001476.1, forward strand.
ATAAAAATAGCAACCAAGAAAAGGATTATTGGCCAACTCTTCGTGATGCCCAAATATGCCTTTGAAAAATGAAGAGAACTAATTAAAAGCTCCCACATTATAATATATATTTTTTATTGCTTCCTTTTCCACGTTTATCAAAAAATATTATTTTAAAAATACTTGGAACTGATGAATAAAAAAAGAAAAAAGAAAAAAAAGAATTTAAAATATTAAAATTACTCGGTTGCTTATTTTATAATCGATAAGAATATTTGAATGGTTAATATGTAATTTTATTTATGAAAAATAATAAATTTGGTCCCTATAATTTGGAAAAGTTACAATTTAGTCCCAATAGCTTAAAAGTTTGAATTCAACTTTGTGATTTATTTAGGCTTCGTTTGGTAACAATTTTGTTTTTAGTTTTATGTTTTTTAAATTGGTTTGTTTTCTTCCAATTTCCTTTCAATGGTTTCCACTTTTCTTTAAAAAAAAAAAAAATTTCATGTTCCTTGTGTGATTAAAATCTAAAAATAGAAACACATTTTCATTTTTTTTTAAGCTTTTAAAATTTGGTTTGGTTTGTGAAATCATTGATAGAAAGTGGACAACATAACATAGACATTGCATATTTTCAAAAACAAAAATGAAAGGAAATGATTATCAAACGCGTCCTAATAAATAAAAAAATATTACAACAATGGTATATTTTATTATTATTTGTAGATACTTTATAGGAAAGTTATCTTAAATGGAAAAACTGCTAAAAATATTTACAATTAATAGCAAAATACACAGTCTATCTATGATAGATCACGATAGACTTCTATATATGTGTCTACTGAGACATAGATAATAGTCTATCACGATCTATCGACAGTGAAATTTTATTTTAATTCATTTTATTATGAAAAAAGTCCTATTTTATATGTAGGTGGTTTAATTATATATATATATATATTTCTACAATATGCCTAAGGTAGATTTTTAATTATATACAAAACTAAATTTCTTATTTTAAATAAAGAAAAAAAAGATTTCTTACAGATATTCAGACCCACGCCTTGAGTACTAAGTTATGATGGTGCAACCAACTAATTATTAATAAGCCAACTTGGTGACAAATTAGAAAAAAAGAATTATCATAGTTAATGATAATGACACAAAATATAATATATTGACAAAAAAAAAAAGGTAGTTATGTGCTTCTGTCTAGTTTCTATTTGGCCCGATGTTTCAAAATATTCATTAAGTTTGGAGTTTGATTTCAATTTAGTCCACCTTAAAATGTTACAATTTTAACCTTGAATTTTTACTAAATATTTACTTTGATTTAATGTCTATTAATTCTTTTAAAATAATTAGGAAATAAAATTTTAAATTCAATTTTAATAGTAATGAAAATGGAGAAATTTAGTTAATTGTAAATTTTATAACCTTTTAATATTAATTAATAGACATTAACTCTAAAAGTTAAATGAGTATTTAGTAAAAAGTCAAAGTTAATTATTAAAAGTATAAATATTGAAACTTATAGGCCAAAATTGAAACAAATCTCAAAGTAAAATGTTGTAACATTTTGAAAGATTGGTACTAAGTTGAAATCAAACTCAAAACTTAAGATTAAAATTGTAATATTTAAAAACCCTAAAAACCAAATTGAAATCCAACTCATATAACTTGATAAATATATATGTATATGTATATGCGCTAAAAAATATGTATTAATAGTTGGCATGTGGTGCAATATTCATAATGAAGGAAAGTCCATAAATTGAAAAGTCTATAAATTGAAAAGATAAAACTATGAAAATGAAAGAGTTTTGAATCTAATGACAATTGATTCAATAGAATTTAATGATAATTTTTATGACAACGAGTTCATTATTATATTGATTGTGTCGAACATACTTGTATAATTATTTTCTAAAAATCAACCTCAAATCTCAAATTATAAATAAATTTGGGAAAATGTTATAAAAATAGCATAATATATATATCCACACCCAAACATAAGTTGGAATATAATATAAAGTAGAATAATAATTTGGAGAGAAATTCAAAATTCTTTTTTTCTCTATGATTTTTATTAGAGTGAATTCTAGACTTAATTAAATGTTTTAAATGTTGTTGCCATCGCAATGTGATCGTGACGTCCTCTTTTAAGGTCTCTTAAAATTAAAGACTTTTAGAATTGTCACCAAAATCATATTAAATGTGTAATTGGCCATCTAATTTAAGAAAATGTATGAATTAGTTGTTAAATTCAAATTTGAGTTTAAGAATCATTTGTATTCGAGTTCATATATAAAACATGAGTTAATAATTATGAGTGACATAAAAGCTATAGAAGAAAATAAAAATTTAATTTGAATATCCAAAATAATTTCTCTCATCTCGAGAATATTAGAAAATCAAGTCTTTGATTTTTCTAATCTCAATCGTCTGCATTTGATTAGAAATTTCATGTATTTAAGAAATTAATTAATTAAGAAAGAGAACACTGCTCGGCCTCATTTTAAATTAAGAAATATTATTGTTTGCTAAAATTTAATTTCATTAATTTTTTTAAATTATGTCAAGTTTAGAATCTAATGTTTTATATATGAACTTAAAACACAAATAATATATTTTTTATTTGCAAGAGAATTTTCATGTATTTATGAATTCAAGAAGCTCAGTAGAGAACATTGCTAATTCTCAAATTCATTTGATTTGATTTTATTAAATTACAAAATCAATTTTGGTTAAAACATTTCATGTATTTATGAAATTTTAACAAAAATTCATAGAGAGAACATTACTCCATCTTAAAAACTAAATATTAATTTACTCTAGTTTTCAATTTAGAATAGAAAGTATGGAATCATTTAATTTTAATTTTTGAAATTAGAAAACCTTTAGACATGTTGGAATTAAATGAGATTTAATATTTATACAAAATTTAAATAATAATAAAAATGAGGAAAAAAATAGACTAATTTCATGCTATAAAAAAAAAAAAAAAAAAAAAANATCATTTAATTTTAATTTTTGAAATTAGAAAACCTTTAGACATGTTGGAATTAAATGAGATTTAATATTTATACAAAATTTAAATAATAATAAAAATGAGGAAAAAAATAGACTAATTTCATGCTATAAAAAAAAAAAAAAGAAAGAAAGAAAGACATGTAGACATTTAAAATTACAATTGCAATTGAAAGAACTATGCTTGAATTAAAAAGATTCAAATATTCAAATCACGACATATGTAATTGATATCTAAGTCAAATCTAATATAGAAAATATTATTAATAAATAAATAAAATAGTGCAATAGATAGAGTCATTAATCTTGCACAAGTTAATTGAATCTCACTTTCAACTCACTCTAAACCTAAATTCGTACTCAATATCAATTCATTAAACTACGATGATAAAGTATAAGAATTCAAACCTTAAAAAATGTAGCGTAACAAAGGAGAGAAATAGAAACACAAATTGAGAAAACCAACATCTTTCTTGTTATTGCAGAGATTTCAAATTGAAGGAAGAATTGGGAGGAGAAAATTGGCTTTTTATACAAGAATTTGTCTAAAACTAGAAATTATAAGGAACGATCTTACTTGAACAAGAGACAAGAACCATAGTTTGGTGGATGAACTGCTGCCTTGTGACTAGGGTGTCATTAACTGCCAACGGACCTTAGTCCAACGACTGTAGATGATCGTTCTTGGCAAGCTACCAATTTGCTTAGATGGTCGCAAGGCGGTCTGACACACTATGAACTAGAAATCATACGGAAATAAATGACAAAGATTAAAGCTGGAGCTAAAGGTTCTTATTACACTTGGTGAAAAGTTGCAACCTTTCAAGTTTTAAGGTCACCAATAAGTCAGATTCATCCACATTCTTAATGCATTTTAGACTAATTTAATTTTATGTATTTACATTTATGAAGGTTCATATATGAAGTTGAAGGGTGTTTTGGTTGGACCTAGACAACATGAGGAAAGGTTGTGTTCTTTCGTAATGACTTTTCGCTTAGTATAAATAGTGTTTTACTTCACTTCTTTAAGACATAGAAGTAAAATTTGAATTTGGATGATGAATTTTCATCCTAGAGTTTAATCTCTCTCAAGTTTTAATACTTTTTTTGTATTCTTATGTTTAGAATGCAAATTTAGTACCTTCAATTTTGTTTGATCAATTAGATTGTGAAAAGTTCGAAATCTTAAGGATAGAAACAAGTTCTATTTAACTTTCTTGGAGTTGCGTATCAATGGGGTGGGGGAGATGGGGATATTAATTCCTTGTAGGGGTTCACCTTGAATAATAAAAGGGAGTTCTCAATCATAGTTGAAGTAGTTTCATTTATCATTTGATATCAAAGCTTTGACTCTAAACAAATTATATCATTTTTTTTCTATCTTAATTTTCTTTCATGTGACTTTTCATCGATTATTATTCTTTTTCATATTTTAGTGTACTTGCTAAAAAATTTAAAAAAGAAATTGTCTTTTGCATATTTCCATAAATTTTTAAACTTCGAAATTTTATGAATGTTCACATTCTTAGGCTATATTGGATATTGTTACACGATTGTCATATGAATACCATAAGACTTATTGAGTTTAAGAATTTAGAAGTCTTATGGTATGTTTCACCAAAGAAGAAATCATCATCTGACCTATAATAACGATGATAATTTTTAGAAGAATTTTCGAGATAGTTTGGTTAAGGTAACATAAATCGATTGATTACATATCTCAATTGAATCAAGAGTTGAAGTTGCAAGAGCAAACAATGAAGAATCAAGCCACACAAGCTATTAAAAATCAAGATTGTTCATTGCTTCAAGATGACCAACCGATTCATGATGAGAAAAATCATCCACCAAGCCAAAAAGGAAGATTCCAACAATGATGTTGATGAAATGAAGAAGGATATGATCATCAAAGTTTGGACCATTCCAAGGTGAACTCCCTTATTCAATGGGGTGTAATTGAGGGTGTAATTGAGAACTCCCTTTATTTAAAGCGAATCCCACAACAATAATAAGAATGACCCCTAATAATTAATTGATACACAACCATAACCCATGAAAGTTGAACAGATTTGACTTGGAAAGATTGATCAAAGATCAATAGGAAGGAGAACCTTTTTCCTATCTTCAAGATTTCAAACTCTTTTCCACAACTAATTGATCAAAACTAGATTGAAAGTTCTGAACATCCATTCTAAATATTAAAGAACCAAAGTACAACACTATTTATACTAATTGAAAGATCACTATGAAAGACAACTATGAAGTTTAGGTTCAACCAAAACTCTTCAACTTCATCCATAAAAAACCTTCATAAATGTAAATACATAAAATTTAATTAGTGCATAATAGATTAAGAATGTAGATGAATTTGAAATTTCAAAGGGGTGAACTTGAAGCTTGAAAGGTTGAAACTCTTAGATCTTTAGCTCCAACTCTTATTATTGTCACAAATTATTTTCCTGAGCAAAGAAAGGAAAAGAGCAAATTGAACATAGTTCAATAAGCATACAAGGTCCGTGGTTTAAATTCCTTACTAAAAAAAATCATATGCAATTTTCTAAAAGGAAAAAAAAAAAACAGAGAGAAAAAACTAGAAAATGCCATATGAGATCTTCTTTTTAGTTCCATAGAGAACTTTATATAGGAAACAAGAGTTTCTATTTCTATAAGTGCTGGAGAGAGAGACAAAGATAAAAGGTTATGGAAAGAGAGAGAGAAAATGTGAGATATGGAGAATTAAGTGGAAAATATTTGCATCTAAATTTCAAATTTATTTATTTATTTATTATTATTATTATTATTATTATTATTATTATTATTATTTTTCTTTAAGATAATAATTCAGGTTTTTTTCAAATATAGCAAAAAGAACCAAAATATTTACAAATATAGCAAAAATTTCATTGTCTATCTGCGATAGACTATTTGTGTCTATAGCGGTCAATTACATATAGACTGTGATATTTTGCTATTAATTGTTAACATTTTCAGTAGTTTTGCCATTTAAAATTTTTCTATTAATTATGAACAAAAAAAGTAAAAAAATAGCCCGGATGAAAATACGATATTTACCGTTGCAATTTCTACCAAGATTTTTATATCCAATAATTTTAGTAAAAATAATGTATGAATTTTCGTAAACTTACTCATCTCAATACTAAAAAGTTCTACATAAATTTGTTTTAAAAAAGTTTGGCACAAATTTAAGTTTTATTGATGCAAAATTTTAAATACAAAAGTTAACAAAATATTAGCTTTAATGTTTTTTCTAATCTTTAAGATCTTATAAATTTGGTATCATTTATATGTTTTATAATTCGTTGAAAGCATACTGTTCAATGAATTTAACAAAATAAAATATTCTTTAAAAAAGATTAAGGTTTAGAGTTAATATTGCAATGTGTATCTGAATTTGGAGTGAAATGTGATGAAATCAAAATTTTAGAGGAAAATTTGACACAACTTGACAAGTTTAGAGGCTAAAATTAATTTCTCCCTAAAATTTTGCAAAACCACTTTTTTCAAAAGAAAAAAAGTAAAAAAAGAAAATATATTCTCGATCGTTTTGGGGTTAATGTCTATTTAGTCAATAAAATTAAAAAAAAAAAGTTTACATAAATATTTCAAATCGCTCTTAACGGATCTATAAATTTACAAAATGTTGTATAGGTCATGATGTGCTGACGTGAATAAGATGACATATGATTAGACTTGAAAATCAATTAAAAAGGTTCAAACAATTTAAAATGTATAGGCAATTAAAAAACACAATTAACTTTTACATGGTAAAGATTTAGTCTATTTTATTTTTAAATTTGTATAATAATTTAGTCCTTAAACCTTAATAAATAATAATTGAGTTCCTATACTTTATAATTTGTAACAATTTAGTCATATTGTGAAAAACACTATTAAGACTTAGTAAATTTTTTTACACATGTAGATTTATAAATTAATCGGGGATCAGATTTATTTATAAACCATAAAGACTAAGTTGTTACACAGTAAAAAATACACTTAATTTTAATAAAAAAATTCACAATAAAAGCTAAATATATTGTTATAAATTTTGTAGATGGACCAAACTATAACTTATTAAAATTTAGAGTTACAAGTTTGAGAGTACATGGACTAAAATTGTTAGTTACTAAAATTTATTGCCTAAATTGTCACTTTCATAAACGTTTGGGGACCAAAAGTATTTTTAAACCTTTAAAATATGTTGAAGCATTCCAAAACACTACGGCTCTCTTGTGTGTTTTAAAGAAGTTAAGAAAAAAATTTCTAGTCTTACGAGAGTACTATACTCCCTCTATTTACCCACTAAGTATTATATCAATTCACTAGTATCATGTCGTGCTACATGTAAGTTTGATCATAAGTCAATTTTGATATTTACTAATGGTGAAGGACTAAATAAAAAATGTTAGAAAGATAAAGATTAACCTAAGTTAAAACTTTTTAAATAATATGAGAAAACAATAAATTATTTATTATTATTATTTTTTTTTTGAAATGCACTATACTAACATTAAGAACTATATAATATATATTTAATTATAAACTAAAATTTGAAGTATATATCATAACCATCACTTTCATAGAAGATAAAAATAATGTTCATGAAAATAACTAAGTGCATTGTAGGAATACTTTCAATAAATTATTTTTGGAAGAAAAAAGAAAAGGTAAGTGAAACTTTTTAGAACAAATTTGAAAATTGTAAAATCTGAATTTATGGTGTATTTAGAATATATTTTCAAATGTTTAATTTAAAAAATAAGTCATTTTAGAAAAAATAAGTGTTTGACAATTACTCAAAATAGATTTTGAAGTAGATTTTAAAAGTTTGTATCTGAAAAGTTTAAACAAATATGAATTTTTTTGAAAAACATTTTTTTTTCAATCAATCCAAACGGGCCCTTAGTCGGTGAAATTTTGAATCACTTTTGTTTTATATCCTACTGTACAAAATTTCTATGGTCAATTTAAACATAGCTCAATGAATAGAACGTCAATTATCATTTCAAAAATTGATAGTTTAATGGTCGAATTTTGACAAAATAGTTTAATAATATAGAGCAATCTCACGTCGAAAATGTTTAAAGATGTGATGAAATCCAAACTTTAAGCTTGGTTGTACTAACTTATTTATTTATTAATTTATTTTTATTCTCTAGCTTGGAAGTGAAAAAAGGATGTAGAGTGGTATAAAAGTTTTGAGTAAGTGATCTTATTTATTGGAAACAAATATAAATTTTTGTGTGTGATAGGTAATATATTTCTTTTTGGTGGGTCGTAATTTTTCTTTGATTTTGGATTATTTCAAGCCAATTCTTGTTTTTTTTTTTCTTTTAATTTTTTAATTATTTTTTGCTTATTTTTTTAGAGTTTTTTCGACCATAATTCTCCATCTTGCAATTTCATTAGACTCGAAGAAAAAAATCTAGATTGAAAATATCGTTAATTAAAAGCCAATCAAACAAAATTTATTAGTTAAATCAACCAAAAATTTATTGTTGGGTAACTATTTGATTTTTTAAAATTAAGTTTATTTTCTCTCAATTTTTTATAATGATTTGCATCTTTCTTAAGTAAAAAAAGTTGAATTCTTAGCCAAATTTCAATAACAAAAACAAGTTTTAAAAACTACTTGTTTTAGTTTTCAAAACTTAGCTTGGTTTTAAAACACATTGGTAAAAATTAGATAGCAAAATAAGAGATTTTAAAGATGGAATAAGTGTTTGTAAACATAATTTTCAAAATCCAAAAATGAAAAACAATCCCCATTTAGTAATTATTTCATTTTTAGTTTTTAGTTTTTGAAATTAAGTCTATTTCCTCTCACTTAAGTACAAGAGTTAAATTCCTAGTCAAATTCTAAATTCTAAAAACTACTTTTTTTTTTTTTTTTTAATTTT
>QLSR01001476.1:2631987-2644495 GCA_031780015.1 Citrullus colocynthis
TTTTTTTTTTTTTTTTTTAATTTTCAAATCTTGATTTGGTTTTTGAAAATATTTTGTAAAAAGCAAATATCAAAGCAAAAAATGTAGAGGTGAAAGAGGTGTTTATATCCTTAATTTTCAAAAACCAAAAACAAAAAATCAAGACCTTTTTTAGTAACAATTTCATTTCTCGTTTTTAGTTTTTGAAAATTATGCTTATAAACACTCTTTCAATTTCTAAATTATTTACTTTTATTATCTATTTTTACCAATATTTATAAAAAAAAAAACAAACAAAGCCAAAATTTGAAAACTAAAAGCAAAGTAATTTTTAAAAATTATTTATTCTATTTTTGAAATTTAGCCAAGAATACAACTCATTCACTTAAATAAGTTACAAATTATTTTTAAAAAAATAAAGAGAAAATAGACTTCATTTTCAAAATAAAGTAGTTTTGAGGAATGAATGTAATCTAAGTTGTTTTGTTGTCACTTGGCGTTTCCTCACATGTGAGGGTCCCATTGTCACATAATGTTCGGGTACAGACCACGTTTTTCATGCCTTTCTTCCTCTATCATAACTATTTTCGCCAACTTATCTTTTATTTTGTTTTAGAGAATCGAATTTTTGGACATTTGTATTGTCTAAATACATTGGAATTACTGAAAATCGAGATTATTGAGATACTTAGCCTATGGTATAGGTTGTATTATATTTGAAACTTTTTTTAGTCTAGAAATAATCGAACCTTCTACTCTTAAGATGAACTAAACTTTCTTTAGCAAATTTAAATTTGAAGTTAAATATTTTAATTTTTATCTTCAATTAAATTTCCACAAACTCAATTGTCTATTCTAACAAATAAATAAATAAATAGCAATATATAAATATTTGAAATTTTATTAATTTTAGTAATATTAAGTTTGTACAAATTTGAGTACGATCTACCCACAAATTAACCGTTAAATATTTCAAAACTTACATATTTTAACAAAAGTTTATCAATTTTACGTATTACATATACATCATATGTTTCATAATTCATTGAAAGAAATATGAAAATACTTTTTTTTTTAAAGCAAATTTTAAATGAAAAAAATAGTGTATGGGAAAATTTTGTAATTTCTTTTAAATTTAAGGTTAAAATTGCAATATTGTCTATCCTCTTTCTTTTACCATGAAAATGAAACCAAAAAATTAAAACTTCAAAGTACAAATTGACACAACTTGAAAATTTTTTAGGGTTTTTCTTTTTTTGTTTCCTTCGGGTTAAAATACCATTTTTGTACTTAATAGTTATTTTACTTTCAATAATGTCCAAATTTAATCTATATACTCTTAATAAATTTTAATATTAGTCTTCATTTTTAGTTTGAAGTTAATTGTTTTTAATTGGTAAAATAATAATAACAATAATCTTCATTTAAGATAGGACAGAATGTGAATATCTTTGTAAAAATTACTAGAAAAATAATACTAAAAGATACTAAATTTGTTATGAAACAATTAACCAAAATATAAACTAATGGATAGATTAAATTCATATATTAAAGTACAACGATTTAAGTAGAATAATAAGTCTCAAAAGTAGGGTGACTAGAATAGTTTTTTTTAAGAAAAATTATTATAAATAGAAAAAATATCAAACTATTTACGAATATAGAAAAATTTTTACTGTCTATTAATAATAGAAGTCTATCGCTTTCTATTCCTGGTAGATAGTAAAATGTTTTCTATACTTTGTAAATAGTTTAACTCATTTTGCTATATTTGAAAATAATTTTTTTAACCTTATTATTTTATAATTTATTTTATTGGGTATATATTTGAAGCACATTCCTACAAATCCCCTTGATAAAACAAAATTGTTATGGTTACACTTATGAAAACAACTCTTTTTCTCAAGTATATAAATGCCAATTAAGTCATTTAGTAAAAAGAAAAAAGAAGAAAAAAAAAAGTCAAATTTCGTTGTATGATTTAGTTGTTGTTTTATTAAGACACAAGCAAGTTGTTTAAACAAGTCATTTAGCCAATTAAAGTTTATCAAAGTTTTGTTCATAAATTTTTACAAACCTTTTAATAGAAAGTCCTAATTATTTAACCATTTTAATACATTAAAAGGTAATGTCTTAAACAATTCTCTAACTACACTATATGCCCATATTAATATGCCAATGTACAATCTTCAAAAAAAATGCTAACCTATCTGTCATACAATTTATAAAGGAAAAAAAAATCATTAAAAATGGTTAATCTTAAGATTTATGAATTATAATGAGAACCATAAGAAGAAGAATTAGATTAGATATTTTGGAAAAAGACCAAAATGAGATAATATTTTTAAAAAAATAATATTGCAATAATTCAAACAACGTAATAAAGATATTTGATAACGCTAAAGAAGATTACTAATATCTTGACTAATTATGCTCAAATCAGCATGCACATAAATTAGTTTCATAATCGATTTTATTAATCAAATGCTATGTAACATGAAATGAGTCTTAACACGCTCGAACTCAAGAGGATACATGAATAGATTGAAATTGCATATGAATGAGAGAGATTTTGAGAATATAAAAACATGGTTAAGAAAGACTTAAAATAATCGATAGCTACTACGTATATATACTAACAACACATGCACTCTTTTCCATTGACTCAATTTTAGGAACTCTAAAGTTAAGGGTCTATATATTTTCCTAAAAAACATGTGAGTGAGGGAAAATATATATTCATTAGTTTAAAGTAATTATGATATGAAAATTTAATTTTAACGGTAATGACAAATAGTAAAACTTAGTGTTGTTTTCAAATATAGAAAAATGAGCAAAATTATTTACAAATATAGAAAAAATTCACTATCTATCAACGATAAATCGCGATAGACTTCTATCGCTTGGGTGGTCTATATTTGTAAATAGTTTGATTTTTTTATCTATAATAATTTTCCTAAAACTTAACTAATTATAATTCTTATAAATTAATTGACATACATTAACACTAAAGACGAAAAGTGAGTATTTAGTAAAAATAATCGAAGTTGAAAGTGTGAATCTTGAACCAAGTAGAAGCAAAACTCAAATCTTAAAGGTAAAATTGTATCATTTTGAAATATAGGGATTAAATTGAAACTAAACTCAAAACTTAATGGCTAAGAGTGTATAGATGCCTAATTTTGGACGGGAAAACGCATCTTGACGCGAGCAATGAATTTATTTGAAGGGGAGAAGAATGTGGCCTGTAAAAGAGAATATCTGCATACCGATGTGGTGCTCTCCATACACACTCTACTGCTTAAGTCAGAAGTGAAAGAGTGTGGAAGTTTGAGAGTTTGAAAGTAAGACTTAAGTTACCTCATATAAAGTTATAATGACTTATTTATATAGAAAGTTGACCTAGGTTGTTTTTTAGGGTTTCAAGATAATTAGATAACCTACTAGGTCAAGGGACCTAGTTTTATGTTTGACTAGGATCGCTCGCAACCTTGAAGGTCGAGCATCTTCCTTAGGCCATTTTTCGGGCCTAAAATGATCTCTTAAGTCGAATGATGTGTAAATTAAAGCATGCCCCATTAGGCATTTGGTAAGGCTTGGTCAAGGCTGAGCACGACCCAAGTCAATCCCCTTTTTTCAGGCTTATTTTTTGATCCTAAGTTGCAACTTTTAGCCTGTGCGTCATGCTTCTTGAATTTGTCAACTATACCATTTGGTCTAAAATCACACATACTATAGTATAACATTTTAAAACTTAAGAATCAAATAAAAATTAGATCTAAATTGTAGGACTAAAAAAAAAAAAAAAAACTTTTTCCATATATTTATTAGTAAAATGAAATTAAGTAAGCATAACATTACTAACTGGAAAATGACAAATCTCTATATATAAGACACACGGTCCCATAAGACACATCCTTGATTATCACGCCCTCCAAGTTTGGTGCGAGAATTCTTCCCCTCTTCCGAAATCTTTGACTTCTAATACATAAAAATAAATTTATTTCATTCTTATTAACCACCATTAATGCACTATATTAAATAAGCTATTAATTATCAAATATCTTCGATAGAAAGGAACTTCATTATTTTTAAAAAATACATGAGTTTCTCCTATTATTGTAATTACTTTTGAGATAAAATATTTATATAATATAATTCATTCGTTTATGATAAAATTTTCATACATTAAATATCTAATATGGTATTAGTATTTATGAAATCCAAATAAATATTTGATAAAAAAAACAAATTGAAATTTCATCTAAAACTGTGAACCTAAAGAGATACCATCTCGAAAGAGCAAGTTGAAGAACCCACGTAAAAAAGGATACATTGTATATGTTCATCCGATCAAATATAGCCAATAACGTTAGGTTTTGTACTCTTTTAATATATAAATAAAATTTCAAAGTACAACTTGCATTTTAATACATTTTAAATAATGCATTCATGATCGAACACGTGTGTTGGTTATTTTTAAATTAAAAAAAATTTTAATTATCCTGAGTTTAACTCAACAGCTAAGGTACCAATAGTTTATTTTAAAATTAAAGTTTGAATTTCTACTATAATATTTGTTAAATTCTATATTAATAACGTGACAAAATTCACTAAATAAAAAGTTTTAATTCTTCTTATCAATTTAAACTTAACGTAATCAATTAAGAGGATGGTTAAATCTTTAAATTCTCATCTTCATGACCCAAAACAATAGTATTCTTCTTACATTTTTGTCATTAATACATTAAAGTTAAATTTGTCTCTCTAATTATCGTTGTACTCCCAAAACGAGCTTAGCTCAGTGGCGATTGGCAAAATCTTCCATCCTAGAGTCGGTAGGTTCGAATCCCCCAACCTCCAATTGTTGTAAAAATAAAAAAATTATAGTTATACTATTATAATATGTTTTCTAAATATATAAACCCCATATAAGCTATTTATTTATAAATTAAAATCACTTGACACAATCTCGTTTGGCAAGATTCACATGGTTCATAAATTATATATATATATATATATATATATATATATATATATATATATATATATATATATATTTATTGTGAGGGTTGGTTCTACAATTATTATATCTATAATACTACAACCAATATTGGTGTGGGTTTTAAAATATTCATTTTAATGTATAGCTGTTTTTAATCTTATTTTCAACTTCAAAATTTTAAAAATAATATTGTTGGTTTGCACATAATATGGTGGGTGGTTTGTTTAAAAATAATATTGTAATTTTAATATGTTTAGTTTCAATATTTTGTTCGATTTGAGAAATATAATTCTAAATTAAAACTAAGAAATTGCCAATAACATAATCTTGATAGATTATACATTCTTAGACCATTATATCCTTAGTAATCAAATTTTAATTTTACTAATATGTCATGAAAATAAATATGTTAATTTTTTTTTTTTTTTTAGTTTGAATGTTCTATTTGGTTAGAAAATACAACAATTTTATCTAAATTATTGTCTATTTTCAAACAACAATTTATCTTTAATTTAATGTGTATGTTAATTTTTAATACCAATAAATATATCCGTATAAATGAGTTGGTTAAAGCATGGAGCCTCGATAAATAATTAGAAGTTCAAATTCTCATATCTTCTATGTTGTTGAACTAAAAAAATATCTATATTTATTTAAGGAAAATTATTTTAAATAAAAAAAATTGTTGTGAATATTCACAAATAATAGCAAAATATAACTCTCTATATTTAGTTTTATCATGACACAGATAGTAATCTATAACAGTCTATCGAAAATAGATAATAATATTTTGTTATATTTATAAATATTTTAATTAATGTTCCTATATTTGAAATCAACTCTTCATCTAAATATAAATTAAAAATAATTAATGAATTTGTTTTTATTACTTTTTAAATACTTATTTGATGTCCATTAAGAAGACATCCATTGTTATTTATTAGATTTGGACCACGTTTCATTTCCCCATCTTAGATATAATTTTTTTTTTTATAAAGATAATATAATAAATTTATTATTTTTATTTTTTTAATTTTATTTTTCTTTGATAATCATTGGGCTACCATGGGCATTGAGCTAACTTTTGTGTTTTCTATTTCATTTCTGTCGATTATATATAAACACACGAGTACATTGCAAGTAAGAAAAAATATATATTTTTGAAGTATATATCAAGAATAAAACAATTTTTCTTTTAAGCACATATCACGATAAAATACTATTTTGACTTCTATATTTTGAAGTTTATTCAATTTTTGTCCTTATAATTTCAGTAGTTTAATTTTAGTGTCCGTACTTTCAATAAATTTTCAATTTAGTCTCTCAAAAGTTAATTTAAACTGAAATTGATTAATTATAATAATAATTTATCTGCCAAAAAATAAAATATATGAAAATATTTTCAAAATCTATAGTAAAATTGCTATAGAGATAACCCGAGGTTTTTTTAAAAAATAATAAACTAGTATTGAGGACTAAATTTAAGAATTATTGAAAGAATAGTGATTAAAATTGGGCAATTGAAAGTAAAGACTAAAATTAAATAAATTCTAAAGTATGAAGATCAAAATAATAGTTTAACCCGCCGACAAAAAGTATTGGAAGACAACAAAACACATATATATTTATTGTGTGTGTGTTTGAATGACTAATATTTAAAATATATTTCTTTCTTCCAATTTGTATTCAGGTGTATTTTTTATTGTTTATCATATATGGTGTGAGAAAATCTAATTTTCGATTTAGTGGGATTGATAATAAATTATTACTATATTTTCCAAAAATAACGCAAGAATTGGTGCACTCGAAAACTAACTCAATTTTTGCTAATTAAGAAAATTACTATAAATAAAAAAATATCAAATTAATTACAAATATAGTAAAATTTTACTTAGACCGTGATACACCCAAATAGGCATCATTCATGTCTAGAGTGATAGATGTCTATCTGGGTCTATCGCGGTCTATCATACATAGAAAGAAAAATTTTGTTATAGTTATAATTATTTTCAATAGCTTTTCTATTTTTGAAAACATCCTATTTTATTATGTATTTTGGTGTGTTTCTTATTATGTATATACTTTTTTAAAAAACTAATAACATGTGATATGAATTTTTAGGGTTATTTTCAAATATAGCAAAATGAGTCCTAAATGTTTACAAATATAGAAAAAATTTACTGTCTAGACTGTGATAAATCGAGATAGACTTCTATCTCTCTGTGATAGAAGTTTATTGCGATCTATCCTGATGGACAGTAAAAAAAATTATATATATATATATAGTTTGATATTTTTTCTATTTATAATAATTTCCCTAATTTTAATGATGGGAAGTAGACTAAACACATGTTAGGGGGATTTTTATTATGACCGGTTTGAAGATAGGTGTGATGTACATAGTTAAAAATGTGTTAGAACATAAATTTTTTAATGAACATATTGTTAATTAAATTTAAATAGTAAATATTTGACATGAAATTTAAAGATAATAGAAAAGATAATGGATAAGACTATATATATTATTTAATTAATTTATAATGAATATGAAATGTGTTAAGATGCAAATTTACTAAAGTGAATTACAAAGGATTGAAATAATACAATTTTGTTCTTTTTTTTTAATTTTAAATAGTACATATGGAACATAAAGTTTAAAATTAAAAAGAGATAAATGAATAAGATATTATCATTTATAATTTTAAAACAAGACATTAAGCACAATTTTTTTTTTTAATAACCTTTTAATATAGTATAGATATAGATATAAATATAATTTTTTTTTGTTTGTGTATATGGTATATATTTTTATTTTATATAGTTAATCTATTCACATAGATGATATATGTAGTTATGTATGCAATTATGAATTTTTTTTTTTTTTTGAGAAGTACTGGTTACTATGTTAATATTTAAATATGATAAGAATGGTGAAAGTAAATGATATAGTTATACCAACAAAATACACTTTTCTTTCGGTTGTTCCATCATAGGAACTCCAATATTAAATGTGCTTAGAGCAATCCTCCCCATGTTGGTTTATTAGGTTGCAAGAGAATATCAGAGTTATAAAGTGTCGAATCCAAATTTTGAATCTTCAACTTGAATCGTTACATAATTATTACTTATTAAGTTTAAGACTAAAGCCACTACAAATTTATGACTTAAATTTGTAGTTTAATATTTGGAAAATTAGAAAAAAAAAGAAAAAAGAAAAAAAAAGTAACTCATAAATCACATTATCAACCGTTACAATTATAATTTTTAAGTTTTAATTTCATCTATTAATCTCGAGATTGTTGCATTTAAATTACGGATTGCAAAATGCACGAATCTTCTTTTTACGAAATATTATTGAAAAATTGTCACAAATATTCTAAAAACTCCATCTTTCACAACCACAACACTTCTCAAAAACTCGTTGAAACAATTCTTTTTCATGCTTATCTAGTGACAACCGAGATTTGAATAAAAAAACTAAACTTTTTCATCTTATATCTAAACTATCAATTCTTCCCGATGAAATTTGTCAATATTGAGATTCTACTTAATTTTTCCAAATAATATGTAATTTTTATAAATCTTATACCAAATCTTACATCTTTTCAAATTTTCTCTAATCTTTCTCCAATCTTATATCAAATGTTATGTAATCTTTCAAATGTTAAACCAATTTCTAGTTTCAAAATTATTTAAATTTCTAAATAGATTTACCAATTAATTTCAACGTGGTTTTTAAAATTTGAGAAAGATTTTGGAAAAATTATTTAGAATGACTATGTTCTGAGTGAGATTCAGGCCAAAAGAATCTATAGTTTCAATATAAAGATGAAAATTAGTTGATTTTTTAATTCAAATTTCTGGCTCCATTTAGCACCGATAAAACCTATTTATAAACGAATTTCTAAAAAGTGTACTAATTGTAAAGTTTGGGGTAGGTTTTGCAATAACCACTTATTTTTCTTATAATAGCCAAGAGGGAAAGTGGTCGGTTGCCAAAAAAAAATAATAAATAATAAATAAAGAAATAAAGAAAAAAAAAAAAAAAACCCTCAAAGTCGTCTGAATTTACACGTGTTACACGTGTGTTCTCCAATCATGAAAATTTTCATGATCTCTTTTACGAATTTAATATATTACAATCATAAAAGGTAATGATTTAAATATTTTGAGAGGTAAGTTATAAATTTAATTCCTATACTTTAAAAATTGTGGTAGAATTTAGTCTTTATTATTTAAAAATTTAAATTTAATTTTTAAATATAGTAAAAGAAGTCAATTTATTTATAAATATAGTAAAATGTGATAAATAATGACATTTTGTTATATTTAAAAATATTTTCAGCAGTTTTGTCATTTATAATAATTACCCTTAAAACTTTATTTATATCAAATGAACTATTTATAGTATTTTCTGAAACCATTAAAATAAAGTTCTAACTTTTAAAACCAATAGTAGTAAATTCTAACTTTTTCTAGACTATAGTGACTAAATTTATAATATCATATCTATTATATTAACAATGAAAAGTTAATTGTCCATCAAATCAAGCATATTTCAATTGATATATATGTTAATAAATTTAGTCTAATTGCGTTCAGATTCTTAATATTTGGTTAAACTAATTTTCATCTTATTAAGAAACTATTTGATTTCACAACCAAATTAAGAGAAAAGACAAAAAGAAAAAATTCATAAGTTATTTTTAAAGTTTTCAAGAAATTCATGGATTGAAGTAATGTTTATAAGTTTTGTTTTAAACTAAAAACTAAAGTCTTAGTCGATAATTGTTTTTTTTTCCTTAAAAAAATCAGGTTATTTACTATAGGAATGTTTGGTTAAATTCTAAATTCCAAAAGCAAAATTCAATAACCTATTTCTTTTTTGTTTTGTATCATAAACTTTAAAAATATTATTATAATTAAAATAGACAACAAATTAAAATAAATAAACTTGTATGTCAAGATAATTAAATAATTATTAAATGAGGTTAAAAAAAACTAATAGTTACATGATATTTTTCAATTTCATACCAAAAAAAATATCCTTCAATAGTTTAAAAAATAGGGTACTATCAAGAAAATAAGTTCTACAAAATTAAAACCATTTAAGATTTTAAGAAATAGGACACTATCCTTTGCAAAGAAGAAAAGAAGTTCTACAAATTTTTTACAAAGTCACATTATAAAATGTCATCCTTTTTACTTTAAAAACTATGGCGCTATCTATGGAAAGATTCTATAACATTTTTTATTAGATCACATAATAAAAATAACCTATTATATATATACATTATATTTTTTTAAAAAAAAAATAATTAAGCTTATAAACACTACTTTGATCGATTTTTTGTTTGATAACTATATGATTTTTTTTTTTTTAAATCAAGCCTATAAACAATATTTTCATCGGGATCTATATTTTGTTCCATACATTTTAGAGTGTTTTTAAAATCAAAAGCTAAAATTTTAAAACTAATTTTCATTTCTAGAAATTGGGTAAGAATCAAATGTTTATATAAAAATGTGAAAACAATGAGTAATAAATTGTTAGAAAAACAAACATAATTTTAAAAAACAAAAAATTAAAGGGTTGTTTTCGAAAATAGGAAAAATTGTTGAAAATAATTACAAATATAGCAAAATCTTACCTTCTATCGGTGATAGATTGCGATAGACCTCAACAGACACGATGGAAAGTAAAATTTGTTATATTTGTAAATAGTTTGATATTTTTTCTATTCATAATAATTTTTTAAAATTAATTGGTTATTAAATTGGGGCTAACTTTTAATTTCTCATCTAATTAAGGTATCAATTTTATTATTTTTTAAAAAATATCTAATAGATCAAGTATCATTAAACATAAAATTAAAAGTTAACGAATATATAAAACGCAAAATTTAATGTTGATATATTAGATACCATTATAAAAATTTAGGCTGCACACTAATTTAACCAACTAAGATATATAAGCTTTTGGGAATATAATACATAAAATAACACAATATGTTTATTCCTTTTAATTATGGTTTTTTTATAAACTTAAACATGAACTACATTAAACACAATATCATTATATATATATATATATATATATATATATATATATATATATATATATATATATATATATATATATATATATTTTAATTCTCTCAAAATTTTTAATTACATATTTTTAAAATACGAAAATTTAGATAAACGGGCGTACTAGTTTGAATCCATGACGCTTAAAAAGACATGTTAATAAATTATTTTAGAATTCTTGTGTTTAGACAGAGTGAATTAATTATAAATATTATTGTAAAAATGTTTAATCATGCATCATTTTATTATAATTGGTTCTACAATTTAAAAAGTAATTTTAATATGATTGAAAAGTGTTTTTTTATGATTAGTTTATTTTTCTTGTTTGTTTGTTTGTTTTTTTTTTTTTTTTTGTTGAGTGGTTTTAGGATTACTAAATTACACAAAAGGACATTATATTTTAGAGAAAAAAAATTCAGAAGAGTGAGAGAACAAACTATTAGAAAGAGGGTGTTAGAGTAGAAATGATAAAAATTCAAGGGAGGGAGAAAAAAATTAGAGAAAAAAGCTAAAGAAACTAAACAAGATTGGAGATAAATAAAGTTATAGAGACAAATAATATGCACCATATTGGAATTTTTTAAAAATGGTTTTGCCAATGACAAATAATTATTCAGAGAAGATTATGCTATTTAAATTTATTTTGAAGGAAATTTTTTTAAAAATGAAAACATCAAATAACTACTAAAAATGAAATGGGGAATTTCAATTTTTTTTTTTTTTTAAGTAAAAACTCTTCTAGTTTGGGTCTAATACATTATTACAACATAAGTTATTATGATCTTTCAAATTTGCGTCTAATGAGTTTTTGATTCATTAGCCAACAGGAGCATAATTGTAATGACCCGAAGGGGACATGAATGAATTGAGATCACATCCGAATGAGAGGGATCCTGAAAATATGAAAGTATAGTTAAGAATGGCTTTAAAGAATTGAGAGTTACTACTTATACCAATAAGGTGCTTGGAGCAATCTTATGTTGGGTGACCTCTTAAGAGTTTTCCTAGGATGCATTTGGGTGAGGACAAAGCATGAAAGGACCTATATTGGTTTGTGGGGATAGTCTGGCTCAATCATAAGAACTCTAAAGTTAAGTATGCTTAGTTTAAAGCAATCTTATGTTGAGTTACCAGTGTTGGTTTGTGGAGATAGTCTTCACTCTTGGAAGCATTTAAGTTATAATAGCATTGACATGAACTTATATTATCAACCTTAAAGTTTGAGGTTCGATTCCTCACCCGATATATTGTAAAAAGAAAATATATATATATATCTATCTCACACTTTAAAATTCATGAACTCATTAAACACAAAATTGAAATTCAAATCACTTAATCGATGCTTTTTTGGTCTAATATAAATCAAACCAATCAATAATGTGTTTAAAAAGCATTTAGTCTCTCTTTCTTTTTTTTTTTTTTTTTTTTTTTTTA